>VZTZ01014523.1:3152-175007 GCA_013400955.1 Drymodes brunneopygia
CTGGCCGCGGAGGAGGCGGCGGTACCTTGGACAGAGCCGCCGCGACTCGCAGAGCCCGCCTGGCAGCCACTCCGGAGCTCCCCGACGAGCAGGTACGGGCGGGCGGGCTGCGCGCCCCGCGCCTGCCGCTGCCCCGACGGTGCGGCTGCGGGAGAGGCAGGGGCCGGGGAGAGCGGGAGCGGGGGCGGCGGGTCCCGCGGAGCGAAGCCGAGCGAGCTCCTCTCCCCAAACCCCGCGGCTTCGGCGGCCGGCCCGGGGGCCCNACACCAAAAAGAAAACAAAAAACCCAACAGCCTTAGAGCTGGGGTATAATTGTGCAGAGTGTTCTCAAGCTGAAACTGTGTGTGACATACTGTATATCTCTGTAAAAATTACAAGAAAAGCAAAAAAGTATGTGTAAAATTTCAAATGGTGTATTCAGGGACTTGGTAAATCTATCTTGTGTACATATACTCAGACTTTCAGTTGGTTTCATATATTTAAGAAGAGCAACAACTGTCTCGTTTTATTCTTTCTTGGGAATAAACTGAAGTATTGTACTTTTTTTTTTCTCTCTTGTGCTGCTCTCCGGTAAGTGCAATATGCTGTATTATGTTGAAGTCCAAGTTACAAGAATAATACGATCTGAATAAACAGAATTGAAGGGGATCTATTGTCTTTTGTTTTGTTGTTGAGGCTGCTTGAGGGAGGGAGTTGGTTGTGCTCAGGGTAACCCCTAAGGTAACAATTCCCCAGAGCACAGTTCTCACAAGCTACCAAAATCGCACAGGACAAAGCCCCAGTACAAAATGTTCTCTCATTCATTCTTCACAACATAACTGGTCTGAGCAAACAACATCGTGCTGCAGCCGTGCTTCTGCTTACCTAAAAACAGCTCCTTGACTTCTCGTGCAAATTCAATTTTAATTCCCCACAATCATGAATTTCAATTTTCTAATATTTCAAAAATTACATGACCAGCAGTTAGAGGTACAATACTAGAAGGTGCCTTTCTCGGTGCTAAATGCTGCCCCAACTGAAAGGCACTCAGCTCAGCGACTCGACAGCGATTAAACAAAAACAAAAGATGGGTGAAACGCTTCATTCGAACATTTGCAAAAAGTGGAAACCTTCGATCCACTCACAACGGAACCAGACAGCATAATTTACCCTGTAAATTTATCTTAATATAAAATAAAATCGTTTATTTTAATTCCTACCCCTTAGGAAACAAAATAAATAATATAATTCGCAAGAGACGGTAAAAGATATTTACAAGCAGCCATAGCACCTATGAAAGGGCTGCCACCCCGGGTCCCTGGGGATCTGGGCACCGCGGAGCAGCGCCCGGTTGGTTCCGCGGAGCTGCGCGGGACGCGCGACTCCGCAGCTCCCGCCGGGGCGGTCGAGTCTCTGCTCAGGCGGCGCGAAACTCCTGAAAACAGCGGGATGGCGCTTTGGCACGGGGGTTCGGCGAAGGAGCAATGGCCACCGCGGTAGGAGGTAAGACCCGCTTCCCTAAACCGTAGCCTCTTCTTTGCGATAAGCGGCAAAAGCGGAGCCTCCTCCGGTCCGCCGCCCGCGCTGCCGCACCGGGCCGCTGCTGCTGCCGGCCCCACGGCAGCTCCTACAGAGCCCGGGCACCTCCCGGGACCGCTGCCGCCCTGTCGCGGGTCCCACCCCTCCCGGCCGCGGTGCCGGCAGCTACTGGCAGCGTCGCCCGCCCCTGTACGGCCACCGAGCGTTCAGGAGCCGCAGATGCCCCACGGCGACACTTCTCGACACTGGCCACAACCCCCGAGGCAAGGCGGGTCTGCGAGAACCGTAGCCCTTGGGGCTGCCTTTGCCGCTGCCGAGGCTGACCCCGACGGCCATAAGAGTGCCGGCGAGCCCGGCTGCCCCCGCTCGCCCTCGCGGGACACGGCCCACACGGTGTGAGCCGGTTCCGCTGCAACCGCCGGGCGCAGCAGCCGCACGGGCACAGCGGGCGGGGAGCAGCGCAGGCGGCAGCGCCTGTTGCGCGCAGCGGGAGGGGCGGCAGGGCAGGGCAGGGCCGGGCCGGGCGGTGCNTCGGGACGTGCCGGCAGCCTCCGGCGGAGCGTGAGCGCTCCCCGGCGGGTCCGGCGCTACCATGGCCCGGAGGGAGCTCACGGCCGGCGACAGGGCGGCTTCTGGCTTCGCTCGCAATGACCACGGCCGCAGCAGTGAGCACTTCACACGTGTATTCCTGACAACGCATACATTCCGCTTAACTTCAAGCGGAGATTCCTGAGAACTTAAAGCTTATCCTCCTGATAACACTGAGAGTGAGGATGAATAGATGGGGGCTGAATGTCTTGCCTCAACAACATTATATACTGCAAGCTGCCTCCCGAATCCACCATGTCAGGAGAACTCAAGTAGAAGCACATGGGCTTATTTTAGTCCTTCTCTGCTGTCTGCTAACGGAGAGATCAGTGCCTTTTGTTGTGGATTTGAGTTGCTGCTTTGAGCTGTGGGGAAGGCCACCCAGCTCCCCAGTCTGCTGAGCAGCCACCGTGCTAAGCTGCTCACCCTGACCCTCCAGCTAAGCCAGCTGTAAATAAAAACAGCTAGGATTATATTTTTCTTTTTTAGCCTAATAACTTTGACAATGTACCTCACAGCTTTCTAGTGGGCAACTTTGAAGTCATCTTGAATTTCTGTAGGATTTTCTCCTGTGTCAGTTTTCTTGTCCTTTATTTAGCAAATACAGGATTGGGTGTGATGCTAAGCTGTCAGCACTTGAACCAGAGACAAAGCCTCCGTTCATCCCCGCAACAGAGAAATGCACAGTTTAGGCTACCACCTCCAAACTCTTTATCACACTGTTCTTACAGATATGCAGGGCTGTTAGTAGTAGCATTTCCCAGAGGCACTGAGCCAATATAGACTTTTAGTCAGCATGACACCATACTGCAATTTGACAAAAAACACAAGGGAAGAAAGAATAAAAGTCCCAGCAAAAAGAATACCAGCAGGATTTTTCCTTTGAGGGGCTCTAAAGACAAAATGGCTGCTCTGTATTTGAATGCAGGTGGGGGGCTGAGGCCAGCCCATAAACAACTGGGCCAGCCAACAGTCTTGAAGAGTTATGGGGCGTGCATTATTTGAGCTGCTTTGAGCCTGTGTTTTTGGGGTAGAGTGCAGGCTAAGTGATGAGCCCTGTGCAGCACACGAGAGGGAGCGGAGCAGCGCAGTGGGTTAATGTGGCCTTGCCATGAGGGAAATCGCCTCTCACCTGGGTTGAAATTGTGAGCAGATGACAGATCAACATGAGTTTGCTGTGTGGCTCATTGCAGGGCCCCAGAGACATCTCTCAACCTTATACAACCTATTTCACAGCACATGGCCCCACTGACAGCCAGTGCAGGACAGGGAGAGGACAGGATCAACACAAGGTGTCAGTGACCACATACACATTGGCAGAGCCATGCTGAAGCTGCAAGGTTGGAATAGCCAAGCTAATTCCTTAGGAGAGGAATAATCCACAGCCATCTCTGCCCATTGCTAAACAAAACTCTTCAATTCACTTTCATACACTCTGGGGTTTAATCCAAATTGTTCCTAAAAGCTGTTGTAGAAATAATTCCAGTGCCCTGAATGTAATAATTCCAAAGATTACAGAAGAAAAATATTTTCTACATAGTCAACACATTGTCTTTTATATTTTGCATACACACAGTGCAAAGTAATTAAAAGAAAACCAGAAACATCTAATCCATCAAGACCCGACTGAACACAAAAAATTCACTCTTCTTTAGCAGTATTTATGTACTGTCCTAATTGAAGGACAATTGCTTGGTGTGGTCACAAGTATATCAGAAGAAATACGTGTGTCAGACAGCTTATTCCTGCACAGAAGAGGAGTTAGAGGCATCTTTAGAAGTGAAAACCAAGACAAGCACAATACCAGGGAGACACGAGTGGAAGTATTTGCTCTGCCACAGATTACTTTTGTGACTTTTGGCAGGTTAAACCATCTCCCTGGAGATGTATATGCTATTGGGAAAGACTGCTCTACAAAGCGGCTCAAACCCAGGGTATAGCACTCTGCCAGTCCTCCCACAGCCTTCACAGGCAGGCTCACAGAGTCCCTCAGCCCAGACCTGTGCCCCAAAGCTCTGGTACCCTGTGAGATTCTAGGCTGAGGGCAAAGGCACATCTCCATCAAGCTCCTTTTTACATCTTCTAGCACGGCACTTCACTGTACCCATGGAATAGTGCCATGAAAAATACATTTAAAGACTGTGGTGCTTTCATATAAAATGGTAAGGGGAGAAAATATAAGATCCTAATATAGAAAACTGCAACATTACTATTACCTGTGTCAACATAAGTACATTCAAAGAAAAGTCCCCTCTTTCCTCCAGCTAACAGAACAGTAATACAAAGCACGCAGATTATGCCACAATAAATTGCAAAGTAAATTACAGTGACAAAATATACCATGCTGAGAAGGGACCTTTTATGAGCATCAGATAGTTCTGAATAAATAAATTTATAGCAAAATGAGACAAACAGAATGTCAGAGCAATCTCCACAGGGCTCAGTTTAGCTACTTTGAATGTTGTACTTCTATTTCTCTTCAGGTTTGCATTCTGAAGCTTCTGTGTATGTTGCGCAGGGAATACTCCCCTTGTACATTTTGGTTATAAATAATGGGTACTGACAGGACTTTAAATCTTTTCTGTTTCCAGAACTGAGGCATCAGACTCCATAAGTGCCCCCAAGTGACTTCAAATTCTGTCCTCAACGAAAGATACTAAAAGAAATGAAGGAATGCCTGATCTAGAAAAAAACATGCAGAGGAATGAGAAAGATACATGCAGTAAAGATGAAAAAGTAAGTAACTCTTTCTGGGAAAACAAAAATGAAAACAACTTGAAATTCTGTAAATTAATATCATAATTGTAACCCAAGCTCTGTTTCAGAGCCAATTTCTTTATTTCAGGGAACACCAGTTATCCGGCAACAGTTTATAGTCAGAAACCTCAGTCTAACACTAGTGCTTCTCATATCCAAATTCACTCTTTCTCCCAACATCCTCTGAAGAATTCCAGTAAATTAAATATTATTATACAACAAATATTTTTCTACTACAAAGTCAGAGATGGCATGAAATTATTCATGCTAGTACAGCACTATCAAACTATCACATATGATTAATTTTCAAGCTGGTTTAGAAGGTGTGGGGTGTGTATGCTTGTAAATAGTCAGCCTCCAGGGTTTAAGTTTTTTCCTAACTGGAGTCACAGTAACCTTACCCAGAAAGATAGGGCCAAAGCCAAGTATCAAAAAAACCCACCACTTAGCACATCTGTTTCCACTGACCAAGAAATCAATGACAGAAGAAATATGTCTTGACTAAACATAGCTTGACACTGTAGAAATGCCATTCGTTTCTTTCTGGGTATATTACAGGCTAAATTGGATTTGCATTTCCATTAATAACAGGTAATCCTATGATACTTCATGAGTATCTAAAATCTTTGATTTCTAGATAGGGAACATAATGCAGCACTGACTTTTCTGTGGATGTCAGAAGGCAGAGCTGGTATTTGAGCTCAGAGGACACCCAGGCCCTGCCTACTGCTCAGAGCACTTCCTCCACACCCTCCCTGCAAGCACTAGCAAAGGAGTTTGCAGCTGGACTAGCTCTGAGCAGCAAATGGGACAAGGTAACTGCTAATCCTTTCTTCCACCCAAATCACACTATGGCCTGCAATCCTGAGAAAATGAGTGTCCATTACAGCAAGAGCTAGCAAAAAAATTTGAAAGTTGCCTACTTTAGGAGATGGGCAAAAATCAAATTAGAAAAATAAACCCTTCAAAAGTTTATGGCCTGCACTAATCACTAATGGACAAGCACAGCTGCATTAGATGACCATTTCTCAGCTAGGAGACACAGCCACATCCCCCAGGAACCGAGCTTAGAACATCACAGCCTCTTGCAATTTCCCAATCTTTCATGAATTACCTCCTTGCTTCATTTTCCCACTGCCCCCATAATTGCTCTGGCTTTTAAATGACTAATTACATTTCACTTGGTTAATTCTACATTAAAAACAAAGGAAACTTAATTGCATGGACCACATGGAACTCTCTTCCTCCCAGATACTATTGCTCCAAACAGGATAAGGAAAAAGGAAGTATAAACAGATGTTCAGGGGGGTTCCAGACTGACTGACAGCAGAGCTTTGGCAGAGTAAAACAGAAGCTTATTGAGGACTGTACATAGTCAGTACTAATGAACAGGTAGACCTGCCTGTTTTCTACTTCTATAATTTTATAACCACTCATATTAATAATCAGACAAGTATTAACCCATGGCTTTACTAATCACAAGCTAAATGTGCTTCTTTACTAATGAAATACCTTCTCATAAGATATTATTTTATTATTTTGTAATGTATTTGCAGATTTCCTAGGGTTTAGCTCAGAGTATTTGCTTGCATCATGCCTCTTTGTCCTAGGATTTCAAGAACTTTTACCAAGGAATATTCTCCTCAATAATATTCCATTAGTCCCCTGCTCTATCCATTTGAAAGCCTACAAACAGTACATTTGTAGCAATCAGACCTCTCAACTGCTAAAACAGAATAAATTAATTTAAAAACAAATTAATCAGCAACAGAAAAAAAAAAGTAAGAAAACAAAAGAGGACAGATCAGGAACAAGTAGAATTACTCACTAATGTATATTTCTTTTTACTGACTAGGAACTGCCAAAACTTCCAGTTCCACCACTGCAACAGACCTTACGCATGTACCTACAGTGCATGAAACACTTGGTGCCAGAGGAGCAATTTAAAAAGACAGAGGCCATCGTGAAGAAATTCGGAATTGCAGGAGGCCCCGGGGAATCCTTGCAGCAAAGACTTGAGGAAAGAAGTAAAAAGACAATAAACTGGGTAAGCAAATGCAGTGTAAAAATTAATTGCTGTGTTGGATGATGCTTATTTACAAGTTCTGATATTCTCTATGCAATCACTGTTTTCTTTCAGCAGGTCATTGCAAACGGGTCATTCTGTCAAATGAATATTTCAGTTGTAATGGGCTACATTTTCCAAATTATGTCAGAATCCATGTCATTATTTTGTTTTCAGAGCAACAGTTTGTTGACGTTAATGAGGACATTCATTCACCTCAGGTTTATGCACAGAAGTGTCACAGCATCTGTAGGAAACACAACCTTTTTGGATGTCGTTTCTTCCTTTGCCTTAAATAACGGCATTTAGAATTTTTATTAGGATGAAAAATACTTTCTGAGGGGGCTTTAAAAGTGCCTTGCACAGCCATCTACCTAAAGTCTTTTAAAACTGAACTATTATTTGCCGTTCATTGTCACGCAATGCCAATGTAGGTACCCTGAAGTAGTTACTTTGCCAAATATGCACATACATGTATATGCATATACACCTACCACATAGACCATGCTGAGACATTTGCCTTTAAAAAAGTTCAGCTTTCTGCTTCCCAAGGCAGGAAAATTAAATAAGCCATAGCTAAAGCACACTTTATCATTCAACAAAGTCGCAATTCATCCTGCCCACATTAACCATGTTAGAATATGGCAGCTGAAAATTAGAGTTTTATTGAAGTCCTTCTGTCCCAACAAGGAAAATGATTTTATGAATTCAGTGCAATCCTGCAGGCTTGTTACTGATGTCAGTGAATTGTGGTTCTCCCTTTAGTGTGACACAAAAAACTCCATCAAATTGCTGCTACAGTTGGGGGGATAGGCTACAGTGCTGTCAGTGCTTTCATTTTAAAAACAGTGCTTAATTTCTGAACAAAATGCTGCCCAATCTTGTTTTCATATTGTGATCACAGAACTTCATGGTGGCTAAACTAGCCAGCATTTAAATAGTGTTCTTGATATGAAATAGTGCTCCAGAAAACAATTGCTCATTTGAGCACTTGGGGCATGAAAATTACGGAGGAAGGATGCACAAGCATTTTCTAAAATTGTGACAATTTTAAATGATGGTTATTAAAATAAATATCTGATTCTTAAGATAAATTAGAAATGGTTTTATTTGGAATTTAACTTGCCAGGAGTGTAGCTCTAGCAAGTTCCCCTGAAGACTCCAGAGACTGTGGGGGAAGCATCTGTTCTAACAGCAATGAAATATCTCAGAGGAAAACTTTTTCAACTGATGCATGCATTTGTAATTATTTTTGCATAATTTCATTGTTGTTTATAGTTACCATATGCAAAGCCTGCCCTGTCAGAAAGACCATTTGATTTTTTTGTGAAAGCCTCCATTTTCCAAATAATGATTCTTCAATCTCTGCTCAGACATAAAGGAATGCAGTTACCGTTCATCTGTGCTTTCAATAAAAATGGTTAGAAATTTAATGTGTGTCTGTCTGGGTCAAGAATCAGCAATCTGCATTTGTGTCAGTGGACACAAAGGGAATTCTCCAGGGGCCCTATCCACATGCCACTCTCTGCAGGACTGAACCATTAGGCTTGGGAAATTCTTTTCCCTCTGTCTTGCTACAGGACAGTACCTGATGGCTGACAATGGAGCATCTTGGCATCACTGACAAATACTTGTATCCCCCTGAGTAAAGGCATCACTAGTAAAACTCTGGCCATCTTTTAAATATATTCTAATTGCCATGCAAGAGTTAAGATGTTGTATTCAAACATTTTCCAGTTGCAGAGAGAAGCAAACAACAAAATACCCAAAGCACCACAATCTGGAGCTTGTTTAGTTTTTAATGGAACACACTGTAAATTGCCATTGATTGAGAAATGGGATTATGGAATTGAGGCTGACTTCAGCTGAGCTGAGGTCACAGAGCCCAGACTGAAAATGCTCAGCAGCTCCATTAATCAGAGCCCATGGCTGACACCAGCAGCACCAGGCACTGTCCCCTCAGCCCCAGACTGCTTTTCTGTGTGCTGTTTGCAGCTTTAAGGTGTCGTGTCCCCTTCCCTCAGGTGTTTAACTTCTGGCTTGATGACATGTACCTCAACAACCGCCTGGCTCTTCCAGTCAATTCCAGCCCCGCAATCATCTTTGCTCCTCAGTATTTCAAGGATGTAAATGACCAGCTGAGGTAATGTACTACAACTTTGCAGCTTTTGCTAAATGAGAGGATATTTTAAATGTGCTGCTTTTGCAAAAAGACAATCAACTCTCATTAAAAACTAAGGGCTGTAGCCATTAAAATGATTTCCTACTAGGCCTGCTGACTGAGGGTAGTGTTTCTGGGGAAACTCATACTGATATTCAGAAAGAAAAATGTCCTTACTATTACATTTATTGCATGAAAAAATGTCATGGGATTTATATTTTTAAGGAATATTGACAAAGCTTTTTACTGTACATAATTCAAGTAAACCACTTTGTGATGAAAAAAATAAATACTAATTTCTGACACACAGTTTCAAGGAAAATAATCTTTAACATGGCTTCACTACAACTCGTAGCCACCCTGCAAACTGAAAAGGCCACGCTGGCATGAAATTGTCCGTCTCAGATGCACAAAAGGGCACCAGAAATATAGGGGATCTAAGAATAAGAATTCAGAAATCATTCTTCCTCAAGAATACTGCTTCCTCCAGGCTAATCAGTCCCAGCCCTGGACTAATCTTTCTGCTTTGAGCTGTTGTGGGAAATTACTATAATTTTAAAAGTGAGAAGGTAAGCACGTAGCCAAGCACAGAATATACCTCTCCAGACACTCTTAAAACAGGATTCCATTCTTCAGCCTTTGCCGAAACATTCTTCCTTTTAAAACAGTAAAAATCTACCTTCATAGAGTGCAATTTTCCTCTTCATTTTTAGCACTCTCTAGCTGCTCATTACTGAAATAATTAACTGCACGTGAATTTATGCTGTTATAAAACAGCCAGAACCTTGAAACCGATATGCATTAATTTAACATTTCGCATAGACAGCTAATGTATCTTTTCACTTTACTTTAAACATAACTATAAATGCTTCCATTCATTACTGACTAAATTTATTGTGCACACAGCTTTCAAAAAACCTCCACTTTGCATTTTCTAATGCATGTGCTTTAACAAGGAAATATTTTTCTCAGAGCCTCCCATACTGACACAGTGCAAACAGACAGTGTCAGAAAAGAATACACCTGTCCACAGCTCTGCAAAAAGAATATTTGCTTAGGACAGGAAGTACTCTAATGCTGGACAGGTTATGAGTATTGATATTGAAACCCATGTGAGGATTCTATAAATATTCAGTCTCTGCTCCCATTCTCTAAGTAAGCACTTTCAGGTTTCCTCCTGTGGTAGTCCGTTTAACCATTTGAAGGGACTGTCTCTAGGATTTCATATTTCTCTTGACACAAATTAATTTAGGTTTTGGGTGGGGGCAGGGAACTCTTCTTGCCAAGCCAGAAGACTTTCTCTCCTTATGCTGTGTCATCAATCATTCAGGCTTTCCTCTGTCTCCCACAAACAGCCCAGTGTTGCCAAATGACAAAAGACTGATATCACTTCCCTCTGCTACTTGCAGGTTTGCCGCCAATCTCATTTCAGGAGTGCAAGACTACAAAGCTTTGCTGGACACGTAAGTGGCTTGGAAGGAGAGCTTGAGCATCCACAGGGCTTCTGATTCACGGCTGCTCTCAGTACAGTCGGGTTGTATTGCACCTCTCCACCATGGGGAGGGCTGGGGCTCCAGCATGCTTCAGAGCAAGTGCTTCAGCAATTTTTTATGCACTTTCTGCTGTATCCCTGCAGTGTAACAGATTGAAGAAGGATCCTTTCTGATGGCTGGCAGTCATCACTCTGGCAGGCACAGTGCAGCCCCCAAAAGGACACACACGATTTGCCTAACAGAGTTACTGAGAACATAAGAGGAAGCTGATGCTTCCCACACCCAAAGGGCAGCAGCACTGTGGTTGCACAGCCTGCACACCTTTCCTGGCACTCTCCACTTAGAACAACACTGTCCCACCTCTCTCCCTGCAGAGAAACAGCACATCCCATCAGGGGAGGGAAGTCTCACCACAGACAGGCTGGCTCAGTAGCTAGTAAAAATCAGCTACCTATGCTCTTGTTAATTTCTGAATAAAAACACTGGGGAAATACATGATTCTTCAAGTCATGTATGTATTACACACCTGTGCAAGGAAATAAGTGATACAGAGAATTTGAGAGTTGGGAACTAAAGTGAATATCCCTGGTTTAGAACAGCAACCATTCTAAAGACATGCTTAACCAAGAAAAACTAGCATAAAGCATTGCCCCTCATAAGCTGTATGAGAGTAAACCTCCTTGCCTGCTTCTTCACCCCTGCCCCTGTCTGACAAGCCGGAAGCTTAGTCCTCTTTTATTAAATAAAAAGATTATTTAATATCAGTTCATCGGTGTCGGGACCGTGGGCGACCTTGGGACAGGCTGCCGGTGGTCGTGGTGTCTCTTTGTCCCTAGGACCGAGCCAGTGGTCAGTCGAAGGGGGAGAGCAGTCTCTCCAAGAGACCCACGAGCCCAGAGATAGGGTTTTAGGGTTCTTGTTGGTTTCCCAGATCCACGACTGCTGGCGGAATAAGGAGAGACTCTTGGGGTGGCAGTAACAGGTGTTTACTTAGTTAGATCCATCTCCCAAGAGCCCAGAACAAAGGCTGTGCGGGAGTTTTCATACCAAGGTGGTAACAAATCAGGGACAAGGTAAGGGGAGGAGTAGGGGCAAAGCCAGGCTAGCTTGACCATTGAGCTGGAGAGGAAGGAGGGAGCAGGGGTACACAACCAATTAATAACTATACTACAACGAACTTTCTGGAACAAAAGAGGAGTGGAACTTAGATTGATACATAGGGTAACTAATAACAAAACACAGGGGTGGGGAAATATAGAACAGGCTCAAACCATAGTGACAGGATCAGGGGTGAGCTTCCTTGAGGATGGATTTGCCCACCAAGGGGAGGAGTTCAGAGTTGCAAGGGGCTTCTTTACAGAAAGAGCAACTCCAATACTCTTTTGCTGAAGGAAAATCTCTGCACTGTAAGATCTTCCTCCTGTGGTGACTGCAGCCTCTCCTGAGCAGCAACACCATTATTTCCTGCTGCAGTGTCAGTGGGGTATTTTACAATCTATAATCATAATTGTGACTGTGATAACTTTATTTCCTGGCCACTGAAGAAGCCTTTTAAGAGATGCTGGTTTCACCTGCCTTCCAATCAGAAAAGAATAGGTTTTCAGCACATATTACGGCATAGGTCTAAGTAAAAATTAGCACAAATCAAGGACCTAGGAAAAACAGAAATTCCCTCTGTATTGCCCAAGTCATTCCTGTTTGTCAGGCAAGGCCCTCTCACACACTCTGTAACCAGTCAGCAGAGTACAGGGCTGCTGTGATTTGCAGGGAATTTCATCAGAAACTTTCTTCGAGGTGCTGGTCTTTCCCAGCTGTTCTGCTGACTTCTGTCCTGCCAAGTTTCTGGTAGGCTCCCATCTAGGCAGGCTTCCTACACACATTGCAAAGCTGCTTGTGACCTGCTATTTCCATTTCCACTAGATGATAATGCAATTGCTTGATGAATATGCATGAAGCTGCCAGGAATGATGTATTTAACTTTGGTATGGGAATTCATCTATTTCCCTTATACTGTAATCTCATTTTATTATTCAATTTGTGTTATACCTGATCTAATTGTAACAGAACAAAGGACAGATTAGATTTCTTTTCCTTTCTGTCTCTCTCCCCTCTTTTCCTCTGGCTTTGTTTTTCTCCTTCTCTGCAGCCATGCTTTACCCACTGATTTTTCTCGTGGACAGCTGTCTGGTCATCCTCTCTGTATGAAGCAATACTATGGACTCTTTTCTTCCTATCGTCTTCCAGGATGTACCAAAGATACCCTCGTGGCCCAGAAAAGCAATGTAATGCCAGAACCAGAGCACATCATTGTTGCTTGTAACAATCAGGTAAATTAGTTTTCTTTTTTATACCTTTCTATATTTCTTAATTTGCTGAAATTCACTGCAGAAGAGCCTAATCTAATATCTGTTCAGAAATGCAATTAGCATGCAACGTATGAGCTCACTTCTTACCCAGCATTTGCGGTCAATATTTCCAAAAGATGCTCCTGCAGCACTTTTGTCCTTGGCCCACATTACGTACCAAGTACAGTGATGCAGAAAGGAGGAATGTGGCAGAATTCATTTGCTTTCTCTTTCAAACAAAAATGTTTAATAAACAGAGATGAAACCACAGAGAAAAAAGAATCCTATTAGAGTGCATTTGCTGGAAATACTCTTCTCTTGACAGTCAAGTATTGGCACACAATGCACGGCAACCATACCACCATCACACCTATGCATGGCATAGACACCATGTAGGGGCCCTAAGCTGTGCCTGAAGAAGTTAGCACAGGTGCAGGCAGAAAAACTGAAGTGTTAGAGTGAATCTGCCCCAACCAGTAACTGCCAGGGAGCAGCAGAGTCTATTTCCTGGGCACAGTACCTTTTAGCCCAGCTTGACTGTTTGCAGTGCTGGAGTCATGCCTGCAGGCCCTGATGGAATTAAGAGGTAGCTTCCAGTGAAGAGTTTTCTGCTTTTCCAGGAAATGCAGGAAATTTTCCAGATTCTTGAGGTTGTGTTTAAACAAATAATACCATGAAAATTATTTACATATTACTTGATTCTATCTCTCCAAGTTTTGTGAAGCTTATTCAAATAGTGTATGTTTTATTTGAGTCCAACACACAATATAAGTCGCCTATGGCAACTGGCATTACATTGGTGTTAAAACACAGGAGGGGTATGCCCTGGGCCATTCCCCAGTGGTTTTGTGTTCCATTGCCTGCAGGCCTGGCTCTCCAGGCAGGACTTCAGCATTTCAACACCTACCCAGGTGACAACAAAATGTTGGACCACAAAGGGTCCAACCCACCCCTGACTGACCTTCTGACTTCTGTCGTTTTTCTTGCAGTTTTTTGTTTTGGATGTTGTCATTAATTTCCGTCGTCTCAGTGAGGGAGATCTTTTCACTCAGTTACAAAAGATAGCAAAAATGGCAGAGAACGAAGAGGAAATGCTGCCTCCAATTGGCCTGCTGACAACAGATGGAAGAACAGAGTGGGCAGAGGCCAGGACGATCCTTATGAAAGGTTAGCAGCAGCAACCCCAGCTTTCTCTTCTTCATCACCTTCCTCCTCACCATCACTGCCTTTCTTTGCTGAGAGCAAACATCACAGCAAACACAGGACTGAATGTGCAACCTCACTGCTGAATTTCTCCAGCAGCAGGAAACTCAGTACATGTAAGATGTGTGTTAGCAGGGGAGCAGCAGCAATGGCTTGACCCTTTGGCTGTGTATGTTTAAGTGTTATGCCATGTAACAACTCACTCCATTCTTTGTTTTTCATCACATAAATTACATTACGTCAGATTTTGTGATTTGTCTCTTTCTTCATATCCATTTTGTAGCAATGGGAATGATGTATCTTCTTAGCTTTTGACAGCTATTTGGTATTATTGATCTTTTCTAACAAAAGCATCTGCAAGTTAAACACCTATTGAATCTAGCTGTGTACTCTCTCTAATCAATGGAGAGGGTACCAGGGCTGATTCAACCAGTTCTTAAGTATCTAGGGAAGATGACACCAGGTATTATCTGGGGACCTCTCCCTCTCTCTTTTCCAACAGGCACCATTTAGCTGTCTCAGATTCTGGACCTGAATTTCAAACTCGGAAACAGATGAAAATAAAGGGTGGGGTTAGTGACCTCTATCACATCACACCTTAGGTATTTTACCCTGAAGCTAAGTGATACAAATGCCCTCTTTTTGCCATTTTACGTGTGTTAAGTATCTACTTTTTCCTCCTGAAGAAAACATTAACTCATCTCTTTATCCCCAGTTCAGCAATGCTACAGAAAATATTGCTGTTTTACTAATGGCCTGGAATATACAAGAGTTGCCAATAGTCTCAAAATAAGTTAACCATCCTAAGGAAGATTCCCCTTTTCTTATTCAAGTTTATCTGTGCTTATAAAAACTTAGTATAGATATACACACATACACAGAGTCCTGGCCATTATTTCAGCAATATTATATAGCATTAGTCTCATCTTTAAACTTTCCCCTCCTCTTCCCATTATTTCTTTTTAAAGGAGGAGACAAAAAAATAACTAATTTTAATGAAGATTGAGGCAAACACCTAATCATTTCTTTTCATGCCATACTAAGTAAAACAGCCAATGCCTTGAAATTTGCAAGAAAATTTTCTTTGTTAACCTACATCATCCAAAAGAAAAACAAAAAGAAAAAACAACAAAAACTAGCAGAACCCTCTCCATAGTGTTTTAAGATTGCCTGGCATTTACCAAAATATTCATTTTAATCAGAAGGCAAAACAACTCAGTTATGCAGCTGAAAAAAACAGATTCTGCACTAGTAAATCTCATAGCACCATGATGTGAGCCTTCTCTAATCCAAGCAAGAATCCCATCCCAGACCATTCATTTTAGCACAGCTCTTCTGTATAGGTGAATGCCTTGTGTTACACATGGGTATATGATCATTAACAGCCCTTTTCCTTTCTTATCTGAGGTGGTGAAATGTTCATGCAACAATGAATAACAGAGAAAAAGAACACCTGGGAAGCAGTGTGAGTGAAAGGGTCACTCCACAGCTGGTCTGTACTGGGCAGGGCAGGAGAGGATGCTTGGGGACAGGAGACCTGTGCAGGGCTTTGCAGGGGCTCTGAAGGAGTTACATCCACGGGCCTGCATAGACCTGCAAGTGGAGCATATGTTTTCTAGGTGAGAAAATGTCCAAGATACTGTAGTAAACCCAGTCATCACTGATTTATAAACACACCCAGTATTGTAACTGCCTTCAGGCTGCAGAACTAGCTCACTCTTCCTAAGTACAGGAAGTGAATTCTGCGTGAAGTGACTGGCTACAGTCCCATGGATACTACATCTGAATTTGATTCAAAACTGTCTTCTTATATTTTCCTTTCTGGAAAACTCAACTAACCAACAGTTGGCTGGCCAATTCAATGCAATTATGCATTAGAAAGGAAGAAATGTCTTGCAAGGCTTTAAGCTTGGTCTTACGCTCCTCTGTTTTAGCTCTTCCTGCAGATATTTTCCATCCCAAGTCATGGTTCATGAGTTTTTGTGCAATTTATTGCCTGCTTCACATGCTAATTTTTCAGTGTTTGATCAGCCTTCTGGATATGTCTGTTTCCTTTTGTAAAGGCATCTTTCCCCCACTTTTCTGTTTCTAGCACAGCTTAATTTCATTCACTCTAATACCTAGACTCCAGACACCCTGAAGCCATATGTCAGACTAAGGGCTTCATATCTGTCAAAGATGTGTGGGCAGCAGCCACAATGAAATATATATAAACCTATCAAACAGCGTAAAGCAGAATGCTGAGCAAGCTGTGAGCAGTTTGTAAATCACTATCCAAGCTGTTTTTCTTCAAACTTGCCTGTCTGCAAACACCAGAAACTTCCATTCACAATATCTTTCCAGCCTTTGCACCGATGCAGCCAGACCATCAATGAAAAAAATACCACACTTACAGTCAGCCCTGCCAGCGTGATACCAGAAACACTTTACAGCCAAGTGGACAGAGATGTGTCTTCTCTCTTATAAAGCTTTTGAATGCTTTTGAAGACACTCAGAAGGGATGCTGGTGTTCACATTTTGCAGGGCAGCAACCTCTCTGCACGCCCCATCGAACACAATCTCCTGGCTCAAGCCTTGGTAGGAGCTGGCAGGTGCTCCAGCTGCTTTCCCCAGGACTTTGCTTCTGTTGGCAAGGGGACACAACACACTCTGCACTCCCCTAGGTACCCAGGGAGCCTGCAAGAAGCCAGGCTGACCATCTCTGTCCCTTGGGCCCCTGGCTGCTGATGCTGCCGCGCAGGAGCCACCCAATAACCATAGGCTGTACCTTACCATAACCTGCACAAGGCCACAGCTCCCCATCTTCCTTCTCAGCCACTTGCCTCTCCTTCTCTTGACACATTTTTAATTTCTTGCATGTTTGGTCTCCTTTTCACTACAGAGCATCTGAAGAATGAACCTGGATGGTAACAAGCATCTGGTTTTTTCTAGCTCCTGACTAACCTATGTTACTCCTCTTGGGAAGATGCATTATTTCTTGCTATGAAAAAATGCTGTTCTTTCAGAGAATCAAGCTACTTTACATACTTGCAAACCTTAAAAACATGCACATATTGAAATGGCCCCATATTTCAAATGCAAATCAGAACTGTTTAATTTAAAATATTTTTCCACTCTTTCAGCTAAAATAATTTTCTGAATTGGGCACATATTTGTTGAACTTAGCCCAGACTTGAAAGAAGTTTTAATCAATCTGAATTAATATCTTTTGTTGAGAACATTCTGAAACAAAAATCATTTACACCAAGATCTAGCAAAATCACTGTTAAGAACAAATAGAATTTTATGTTGACACTTGAAAGCCCTTTTTCCTTTAATCTTGTTAACAACCATGTAACAGCAATTTATATAATATGTTTTTAAATGAAACAAGTTCTTGTTATAGGTTGCACACTTCTATCTTTTCAATGAAGAACTGTGCTCACAATTAAATATCTCCTATGCTTCAAACTGGTCCTCGCATGCAAAAAAAACCGTAACCTTCCTAATATTTCTCAGTTCGACAAAGAAACTGAGAAGAAAAACCAAAACACATAAATACACCATAAGTAAAGAGGAAAGCACTGAGGACAAGGTAAAAATACCCCCAGTGGGCCAACCACATAAGCAAGAGTTTCAGGGTAGGGAAAAGAAGCAGAAAGAGATCCAGAAAAGGCTATTTTATTCAGAAGTACACTAGTGACAGGAGAGCAGCATAATGTGGCAACTCATGGTTTTGGCAAAACCATGTTCAAAAATTAAACCTCAAAACCTCATCCACAGATGTTTCCTCATGTGATGTGGGGAATATAAGCTAATGATCAGAGACAGGAGAGACGAGAGTTTTAATACAGTGAGACAAAACCAACATGGGCCCTACTGTTCCTTGTTCTGCAAAGGATTTTCATGGGAGAACAACACAAAAGCACTCTAAGCTCTGCTGTTCCACAGCAGAATACTGCAACAATAGCGTGAGCTCTGAAATTTTCTATTTTCCACCTGTCTGCTGTAACTGTTATATATAAAATAAGTAAGCAATGCTGGCCTTAAGAGTAAAATAGATCTATTTTGTAACTTAATTACTTCAGGAAATGAAAGGCAGAAAAAGAAAGTGGTTATTATTGAATCATGTGAGAGATACACAGAGTTACAAAAGTTAACATGTGAATTAATACCTGGGTGTAATGTTCCCTTGCTCTGAGATGATCTGCTGCTGAGAGAAGCTCATTGCAGAGTCAGGGGCAGATCTCCAGTGGTCTCCAAGGCAGAGGGTTCCCCAGCCAGGGCTGTGCTCAGAGGTGAGAGGATGTGAACATTTCCCTCTTTCATCCCCAGACTCCACCAACCGTGACTCCCTAGACATGATTGAACGGTGCATTTGCCTGGTGTGCCTGGACAGCCCCAGCGGGGTGGAACTCAACAAAACCAACATGGCATTTCAGATGCTGCATGGAGGAGGCTGCCACAAAAACGGGGCCAATCGTTGGTATGACAAACCCATGCAGGTAAAACCTTACTGCACTGTGACATTATTGCACATTGCCTTATGGCGGGGGCCGCTTAGAGTTGGGTGGGAGAAAGAGGGGGAGGTGGTGTCAGCATCTGCCTGGGCAGGTTTGGTGTGAGCAAGGCTGTCCCTTGCAAGGCAGGGGAAGCAGGGACACTTCCACCTTTTCCAAAGTTGTCCTTTGCACTTGAGGAGACAACACAGATACGCAGATGTACAAGTAGGTAGACATTGGATATAAAAAACCAATGCATTTTACTACACCGAGTCAAATGAAATGAAAATGCTGGGCTGGTATCCCAGAATGAAAAAGAAAAGCACAATATTTTTCTTCATTTCCTCTTACACATTTTCCTGACATCCTAGAAATGCTACTGCTTATAATTTGGCATATGTTTAAGTCCTCACTTAACAGATTGTTTACTCATTTAATGACATCCTTGTTGAGACTTTCCTTAAGTATTGACTTCCCCAGCCTTTTTCCCAATCAGATTTTGATTGCCATATTTTAAAGCATTGCAATGTTTTTTCTACACTTTGCAATACACCCAGAGTGATGTATTAATCTCCAACTGTCAACAATGTTGACACCTTATGAAAAATTGAAAAAACCCTGACTGATACATGGCTTGCATCATGCTTGTTGCTCTTGCCATATCTAAGAACAGCAACATGAAAAGAGAAACCCCAAAAATAATTTCATTTGCACCAACTTACCCAAGAGCAATTACATTTCTGTAACCATTCCTGATTAATGCCACTGCAAATGACATTATTAGCGGACTCTTTTGTCTTTAGTTAGAACCCTTTTATTTGCAGGGTCAAGTGTTAAGATATTTCAAGCAGATGAGAATAAACAACATTTTCTTTTTGTCTACTATCATAAGGCAGCAGAAAGCAAACAAAACTGCATAGTGTGTGAGAGAACTTAATCTGTCCAGATGTATTCAGGTCAAAGTAGTTTAAACGTGAAGAGAAATTCTTAGGGAAATAAGATCCCATTTCCTTTTATGCAAATGCAGATTATGTAGGAAGCCATTCTCACAGTAGAACTTGTTCTTTCTCTACATATTCTTCCTCACCTTCGCAGTAAGGCTTTAGAAAATGTCCAGGTGAATTTTTTGCATCATGCCCACTCTGAAAACCTCATGGAAAGCAGGGAGGCAGGATGTGTGTGGGATACAAATGTGCAAGAGAGAGCTAAGTGGGTGAAGTCCAGTCAAATGCACTTCAAAACAAGTGTTGGGAAAAGCCCAGAAAAAGGACAGGAAAGCTGCAGTATTGGCCTAGACATCTGCTTTTGTATGAGATGTAGAAGTTACAAATTGCATGGGTATATCACAGAACTGGAGTGCAGCAGGTTGTCACCAGCAGAGCCATGTGTGCACAATGAAATTAAGAATGAAGACAAATAAGAGGGAAAGGAAATGAAGAAAGTAACTTAAAAAAATATTGAAAGCAAGCTATGAGAAAACTATCAAATAACATGAACTTTGTAATAAAATGGGATCCTAAGGATTTCCCAGATGCAGATGTTTCATTGTCCTCAAAAGTGGAAGAACCCTGGCCTGTCTATTGATGGGTTTTCTGTACCATAAAGCAGATGCTAAATCAAATTTTCAGATTCCATTGGGAATTGCTAAAATTTACATTCTCACAGGACTCAGTCTCAAATAACAGCATGAAAGGAATTCAGTGCAACACTTTTCACAGGATAAGCAAGCCTCCTGCAGTAAGTCTGTAAGTCACCCACTGATCTGTGGGGCAAGGAAGTTCCTGATATGAGCAATAAGAAAACCACAGGGAAATGATAACATCTTTGTCAGGTTGCCACCATGCATAACTTACCCAGAACAGGATTTATTCCCTGCATATGTTGCACCTGTTCTTTTCCTTGTTTAGTTTGTGGTAGGAAGAGATGGACTCTGCGGGGCCGTGTGCGAACATTCCCCTTTCGATGGCATCGTCATGGTGCAATGCACTGAATACCTGCTCAGGCACATGTGAGTTCCCTTTCCTACATTTTATACCCACTCCAGCCCCTGGGAAGCCTCTGCCAGTGGCAAATTTCCCCTGATGCACAGGGGCACTAAGACACGTAAAACTGTTGGAAAACAGCAATTCACCTGCTAAAAGAGCAGTGTTTAATAAATGGATTATTCCTGTGACCTTAATGGCTTCTGTCTCACATACCAACAGGAAAGAAAGTTCCAAGAAATTAGTCCGAGCTGATTCAGTGAGCGAGCTTCCTGCTCCACGGAGACTAAGATGGAAGTGTTCCCCTGATATTCAGACACATTTGGCATCAGCAGCAGAAAAACTCCAAAGGTAGAACAGATGCCTCATTTTTCTCAGCTGTGACTGCAAGCTGGGAACTGCCCAGTACATTGTGTGCAGGCATGGGCTCCCTCCTAGGGGGCCTCCTGTCTTCCTGCTCCTCCTCCTCTTCCCAAGCTGCACATACCCAGCATCTCTCTGCAGGACAGGACCTTCATGGGCTGGACCTACTTGTCTGCATTCAGGAATTGCATTACCATTGTTTTCCTTCCATGTAAATATCAGGAAATCTACAAACCACTGGAAAAACAGCTTACCCGTATTTGCACAGGATGCAAACAATGCAGGTCCTCTGTTTTTGTGGATGTCTTTTATAGGTTTTAGCTGACTCAATCTGAAGCCAGGGCAAGAGGGGTACATATAGAGGACAGTAGAATACAACTGGTTTGAATAAACAAATTGAATTCAGGAATGTAATTTGTTTACATTCATAATGCTCCTACAAAGTCTAGTTTTTCTGACTCTGTTTCCAGGCTGTCAAAGATCTGCATGATCTTTGGGGGTGGGGGTGGCAATAATACATTTTTTTTCTCAACACTCAGGCCTGTGATCTCTCTATAGAGAATTAACACACTGTCTGCCTGATCAGCTGTAAGCATGACCAGTGTGGTTGCATTAGATAAGACCTCAAAGTAGCTAGAAAGATTTATAAGAGTGAGAACATTCAGGATGCAGACTAACTCCTTTGTGTTTTTAAATAAAGGTAATAGTCTCCTAAATTGAATCTTGCGAAGGGCTTAAGGCCTTCATCAGGTTCCAAATGCACCCAATTCTCACACCAGTAAATCTCTCAGAAATTTGTCAAGAACAAAGGAGACCATTGCTTAGGCTTCAGGGATGGAAACATTAAGGTTGGGGGGAGGTTGCTGGTTTTTTGATTTGGTTTTTTGTGTCTTACTCAAATGAACAGACATCAATGTCACAGTTAAGGCTGCAGATAATAAGCCTGGTGTAGAACCTGTATGAATAAAAGCTACTGGCTAGGAACAAGTTACCAAAGGCCAGGATTGTCTGCAGAGCAGGAGGCTGCTCACCTCCAAGATAGTACCAGCAGGAAAAGATCTCTGGGTTTTATTTGCAAACAGAAATGGGATAAAATATGGTTTAGTGGTGAACAAGGTAGGGTAGGTTAACAGTTGGACTTGATGATCTAAGAGTTCTTTTCCAACTTTAACAATTCTATGAGATTCTTACATCTACCCCTGCAGTAACTACCTTCTGCTTGTTTTCCAGGGCAGTGGAAAACCTGGATTTTATTTCCTACAAGTTTGAGCACTATGGAAAGGAATTCATTAAGAAACAAAAGATTAGCCCAGATGCCTACATTCAAGTAGCACTTCAGCTGGCATTCTACAGGTAATGTTAATTCATAGGAACAAGGTACACAACATAGTGGGGTTTTATACAGAGTCCATTTTTCCCTCAACATTCAAAGAAATGCCTCCTGCATGGTAATGAATGATCTTGCCTGATGGCCGTTGGGCAGACAAGATAGAAACTGATACCTGGTTCTGAGAGAGAGAACTCCTTTTCTTCTCTCCCTTTCCCTCTTTCTGCTCGACCTTCCCAGCCCTGTGTCCACACAGGCCATTCCCAGCCAGTCCCCTCCTGACAGCTGTCCCTGTGCTTGGCACAGAGAAGGTGAGGGGATATGGCAGGGATGGCAGGGCTGTCTGCAGCAGCAGCAGCTGGGGAGGCCAGGTCCCTGGGGCAGAAACACCACTGCACTGCCACTGTGGGTAACCTGGGAGCAACCACGGCACTAACCACACACACACCTCTGGCACTACAGGCTGAAAAGCATCCACTACAGTACCATATCAGATCAGAGTTCCTACACAGAACAGTAACTACTGCTGTTCCCTTCTTCACAGGCATCCCAAGATTTGATAATATCCCCTAATTTCCATGGTTTTACCAAAGTTAAATGCTCCTTTCTACATTGACAGAACTCCAGGCTAGAGATGGGTTGCATGGTTTCCTGCAGAACAGCCTATTACACAAACAATTCTTTATCACGTCACATTAAATCCCAGAGTGGTCTTTACCTGGTCAAGACCAGAGATGCTTAACACATATCTTATACTCCATTAACATCTGTTGAACATTCATTTTGCATATTCCATTAATAAAACTTCAACAATGATCTAGCCCAAGATTTTCACGTGGATCCCAGTCATGAAATAAATCCCATGTTTGCAATACAAACCTTAGGGAACAGCTGTGTTCTGAGACCACCTGCATCAACTGACATACACAGTCTGTGTCCTGGAGCAAGAAATAGTATCTGTATACCTGGACCCAAATTAAACAACAATCATCATACTCTGTTTAATTGCTGTGTGGGGTTTAATTCCAGCCCACAAATAACACCCTACTCCCCTTTTAGGTTTTTGCTTTTCATTCACGCACTCAGTGCATTTTCTCTTGTTTTAAATAAAACATATTTCAAGCCCATAAATAAATGATTGATTACACAATTATTTTATGATGCAGTACAAATAAAACATTCCTTGAGATCTTTCAGTAAATTTTAGTTTTACTAGCCTTGTTTTTACACAACAAGTCATTTTTTACTGGCAACGCATAACTGAAACACATACAGCTGTATGCAGCTCTTCATATTAGGAAGGAGTGAGCATCCATCTTTTTTAAGTTTCTTACAGGATTCTATCAACATTAAGATGAATACTGTGCAAGAAATAAAAGTGTGGCTGTAACAATAAAATGTACCAAGCCTATATTTCTCTTAGTCTTTATGACTCTGAAAATAATCATTCTTTGTTTTTCTTCCTTCACTCTCTCAGGTGTCACAGGAGGCTTGTCCCGACCTATGAAAGTGCTTCCCTGCGCCGATTTGATGAGGGCCGGGTTGAGAATATTAGGTCTGCTACCCAAGAAGCATTTGCTTTTGTCAGAGCAATGGCAGGTGACAAGACAGCTGTGTCGGTATGTTGGGCTGGCTCCCTCTGTGTTCCTTGCCAAAACACTAAGTAAATAATGCATTCATGGTCCCAAGTCACTCACTTTTTAACTCTTAACTGAGAACATAAATGCATAAGGCAGGGTAGCAAGCATTACAGGATTTTGCTTTTTGTACAGACCAACCATTAAGCTAAATATCAATATTCCCTTATTTTTATTTAAGCATCCAAAAGATTAAAAGGTGTCTAAACATGACATTATAAGAAGCATAAGATCCAATTTTAGATTTAGTACTGTCTTATGAATGTTCTATCATCAGGTCCAAATTCAGCTCCCTGGAGAGATCTAGGCTGAACATGCAAAGTTCAGGATCATTAAACTACCACACCAGGGGAATTGCCTGGCAGGTCTCCTGCAGTGGTTAGTTCTGCTGCAGACTGCAGTATGTGATGTAATTCCCATGCTTTCATTTCTGGATATGTGGATATGTTCTGGCTGATCTTTTTTATTTTAAAGAGATGTTTCTACCAAATAGACTAAGTCTTATAGGATCCTCAAGGGAGCTGAACCTTAATGATGAAAAACTTCATCAAGCTAATCAAACAACTCTCCAAACTATCTTAATATCATACTGCAAAAAGAAAAATTAAAATTGCCTTTCTTTGAGACACCACCATCTGTTTGCCAGAAGCATGAGCACTGTACAGGGTAGATGGGGAGGCAAAGAGGAGCAGCTGAGAGCAGAGCTGCACAAACACTGTGCACTGTCCTGCCCACCATCCCCGGAGAGCCTCCCTCAATGTCTCTGCGCCACTTCCACCCACTGCACTGTGCTGCTGTACAGGGAATTTCCAGGTGGCTCTTTAGATGCAAAATGCTGCCACAGTACACAGTACACAGTACAGATTATTTTTCACAGTAAGCCCATTCCAGTGGCAACAGCCCACATGGCTGCTTTTTAGAATTTAGCATAACACTGCTAGAAGCATTGCTGGGCTGTAGACTAGGTGTAAATTAATGAAATATTACTAACCAAGATCTAATGTCCCAGAGGATTATGAAAATTTGCCCAGATAAGTGATCTGTTAGTCCATTGCTTCTTCAATCTCCTTAAGGTTATCATGCCCAGAACTTAGCTCCTAATGAACAAGACTCAAATAAATCCCATGGTAAAAGGATAACTCAAAAGACCTGAAGTAATTCCCTCTGCTGGGTGGGTAATTCACAGCAGATTATGACCATACCATTGCACATAATAGTGACTACCACACAGTAGGCAAGAATTGTGGTTGCTATTTGCTATCAGCGTCCTGTCTGACAAAATGGTTCTCAATCACATTTCATTAGAAGTTCCTGCTGTCTGTGCACACTTTCCTCTCCACACCTGGCACTCAGCATAATCCCAGCCCATGCTGTGGCACACTGACTGTGCTCCTGGGAGGAGCCAGCCTGCTCCTACCATGTTGTTTCAACAGATCCTTCTAGCTCCTTCCAACTATCCCTTTCTTCCTACCTCCCTTCCTCCCTCCCTTCTTCTTGCTGACTGCTGCAGCTCTCCCAAAGTTTCAGCATTTCTCACCTTTTTCCCACCCAAATCTGAGCTCGTGCTCCCCTTTCACAGCAGCCTTAACTGTACTGTTTCACACAAGCAAGCCAAAGAATGCCATGTGTGTCTAGAGGGAGCTCAGTCTCAGCCCCCATCCTTGGCAATACAGAATAGGGAGAATAATGGTTTCATTTCCCCTGGAAAACCTGTAATCATAATGCAAATCAACCCACTGATAGTTTTCCTGGCCTCTTCTCCACCGAGAGATACAAAGGGCATTTATACTGTCTGTGATTGTCCTTTCCAACAGACGTTGACAAATCTTTGTTTTAATGTGAACATCTTCATCTTTCCATGCAAAACTACATATATCTATTAGTATCACAGAAACATCAGAAAATTAATTCAATACAACCCTATTCCAAGGTGATTTCTTCAGACCTACAAATTGCTCTAAATGTGAAGGGGTTAATTCTTTTTATTGGACAAACAGATGCACCACTTCATTTAAGTAGCCATGAACTCCCCAAAATAATGTTTGCTAATAGACATTAATTCAAATCCAATTAAAAAACATTTTCCTTCTGATACAAATAAAAATTATCCTCAAACCATAGCTTGAACAGTCACCAAAGATTGATTGAGTCAGATTGATTCTTCAGCAGGAGAAATATCTCATGCATTTGACACTTGCTGTAAAAGCAGCAGCTACTGACACTAGAGATTGCTTGAATAGCTGTAAATTAATCAGATTTAAAGACTGCATTCGGTAATTTAATCTGTACAAGGGAGCTAAGGCCTAGCTCTAGCCTTGTGAAAAAATATCAGACTTTGTATTTTGAAGGTCCCTGATGGTGACCTTGACTTGCTTCTGAAATGAATTCTTTGTTCAAAAGATCATTCATCGTCCATAGGAGCTGAAGGTCCCCTGTTTATCTGGAGACCCAGGCATTTCTGGCTGTTTCAGGGTCTCCCAAAGTTGCAGTGTTGGACTTGATGTACAGCAGAGCAACACTTCTTAAGATCATTCCCTTAATATAAAAGGCTGCCATTTGACAGCAGTCAAAATTTACTAGCTTGTTATCTGAAATGTGAGGCATCTGTGGAGGGCAGAGCAGCCTTGGAAAATTCCAGATGCCCTTTCACACATGGGAGTCATTTTTTGACTGGCTAGTAACATATCAGTAATGGCTTTCATTAATATCACTGTCATTGTCTAGATGAACCATTCAGGAGAAGACACCCTGCCTGTCTGTTTTGAAAACACAGAATTACACTAGGCAATTATTTTCCCTACTTCAAACGTAGTGATTACATTGGTAATAATCTACACCTGCAAAATCATGGAAGGAATCCACAAAAGGAACTGCAAACCTTTTCTTGACTTCAAACCACCACCAGTAAATCTCTTCAACCCTTGCATGACCAGGTGCTGGTGCTGATCAGGACACTGATCCCTGTGGCTTTTCATTTATCAGAGTACTTACATCTGAGCCAAGAGCAAAGGACATTTGAGGTGTTCACTGTTTGGCTCTTGCTTAGTTGGTGGAAGATGCTATTTCTTTGAGAGTTCATTCAATAATACATATATTCTGATTACCCCAACAGGATTCTGAGAAGATGCAGAAATTTAAGGATGCAATTGCAGCTCAGACTAATTACTCTGTTCTGGTGAGTAAAACACTGCATGTCTGAATAATAACTAGTCAGCTTTTTCAAGAAAAGTATGAAGATACAGTCATTAGCTATTTAAGCACTAGAAAAACGTGGGCATCTCTAAACAGGAAAGTTTCTGCTATGTCACCCTTACAAACATTTCTAATGGCCCAAACAGCCATATTCAATTAACCTCAACTAAAAAATCCTAACCCTAAAACTATCCATCTATGAATTTTTTTATGTTTCTCTTCACTAGAGGATAGAGGTCCCTATCTGGAACCTGATCCTCAGATGGATTGGTATTCTGGAACATGTATTCTGGTATTCCAAACTGTAATTTCTAATAGAGGTCATTAACGATGAGGGAAGGATTATACTAAATTTTCTTTTAAAGACCTGAATGCAGTGTCTAATAAAAGGAAGAGATGCCCTCCTGTGAAGAAAACAGTTTAATATCAAATACAACTCATTTTCTGTTGATTAAAAATGAGACAGTTCAGTTTGGATAATGCTTTACATCCCACTGTGCCAAAGCACAGACTTATTCTATAAACAACTTAGTCATACCACTCATGAAATTAATAGATATTAATAACCAGCTATGATAAGTGAATTTCCTACCCATGGTTTTGCCTCAGACCATTACCTAATAAACCCATATTGTTGATTACTCTTTAGATATTCATAATATTCAAGAAATTATTCACCTTCAGAGGTGGTTTTAAAGGTATACTATAAGAAGTGGAGAGGCAAAGCATTGCTTTCAGGCATGACTGTGAAGCAAGAGATGCAGGGAAGAAAAACAATTCTGTGTTTCAAGCCTTGTGCTGAGAACCTACATTTTAGAAGCTGAGACTTCACATATGCTGTAAAGCGAAGTCAAGTCTTACTCCAGGGCAACTGCCTCACCTGAACCATCCAGGATAATCTCACAATGAACACAACATACTGTAGGTCTGCTAGGTCACAACCAATGGAATTTCTGTATAACAGCTCTCCAAAAAAAATGGAGGGAGAAAGAAAAAAGTCCATTAATCATTAATTCTCCCCTCCAAGTCATTTCAGATCCAGAAACTGTTATAAAATTCAGCCTCCAGTGTAGCTCATGGGAAAATATTAAAACTGCCATTGGAAAAATAATTTATCTTTACATTTAAAAAGCTCTGCAGGTATTTCTACTCACCAAGCTCCCCCTCCTTTCTCAGAATAGCAGAATGTAATCATTGGGGCTTTAAACTCTGAGTAAGACTTAGATGGTCTGACTAAATTGTGCATAACAGACTGAAATGTAATAGCTCCTAAGGAAAACAAAAAAAAAAAATCTTCTTCATAAAACAAAAAAACAATTTAATGATTTTATTTCCCCTTGTTAAGCCTTACTAGTAGCATTGCTATCTTAAATGTGGAGCTCCGAAATTCAATTTAGCCCAGTTTTTTCCTATGTGTTGACTCACAGTTTATTTCGTTAGCCTGTCTCGGCCTCTCTTTAGACATGACATTGATCTATGTAGCAAAAATGTCATTGCTAACAGCCTTATAAATCTTGTGTGATAGCAAAATATTTCCTTTGATTATCAAGTCAGTTTCCCAGTATGGGAAAAAGAACATAAACACAGCCCTGATGTATGCTACCTTTTTGCAACCATCCTTCCTCTGCCTGGGCTGATGAACAAATAGTTCCTTTTCCAACGGGTGCCTAGTTCTTAATAAGCCAAAGCAGGCTATGCACTCCCAATCCCTGCTTCAGGCACTTATCAGAGGTTAAAATGATTCTCCTCATAAGAGAAGAAGTAAACTTGCACTTTTCTTCTTTTTTTTTTTAATCCTTAAGAGGAAAACCAAGCTTGTGCTCTTTTTTAAACCCTGCCTTCTCTCAGGCTGTTTGTTTCCCTTGTTACAAGGCTCCTGTGCCACAGGGATGTCAGCTCTGCTCTCAGGGCAGTACAATATCCCTAGTTCAGCATTCCCTTCCTACAGGATTTCAGCCTGGACCAGGGAAGAGCTACAGCACAGTCCACAAAATCAGTGCTTTCACCAGCGAGAACAAACCCGGACCGGAGCATTTTGAACACACTTATTTATCTGAGGCAATTCCTGCCTGGTTGGAACAAATTTTGGTTTGGTTTCCTAAAGAAACAAAACTCTGTAACAACCCTGTCTGCCAATCCCCCAATGCTGACTTTTGATCCCATTATCCATCTTCAATCACATTTACTAGTCGGGCAAAGCTCTTAAAGCTAATAAATGCCTTAAGTCTAGAGCATTCTGTATCTGGGCAGAGCAGAGACCCGAGCAGCTGATAGCAGGGACTTGCTGCAGGCTCTGCAGCAGCTCCTGTGAGCTGCCACTGCTGCTTCTGCATCCCTAACCCCAGTTTTCTCAAGCGGTGGGGTTTGCTCATAGATCTGTGATAGATCACTGGCAAACTTATCTATTATTCTGTTAAGCCTGTTGTAGACACCTGCCAGATCCTGTGATCTAAATTCTATAGAGTGACATGTGCTTTAACTGCCAGAGGGAGATCCAGGCAGCAAGGCAATGGAAGACTTGTTTCAATTTGGATGTGCATTGGAGCCCTCCACCTTGAAACATAATGCAAATAATGCACGGAAAATTCCAAAACATAGAAATTTCTGCTGTCCCATATGCTCCCCTCAGTATCTTTAGAAGCCCAGCCCATGATTTCCAGCTCTGAGAGACAATGAACACACAGATAACATCAGCACATAGTACATCTCAAGACTGTCTCCTTCCTAATTTTTACATCTTCAGAGCACTACATGAATTTCTAGTTACTGATCTTCAGCAAAGCACATACTAAGAGTAATATCTGAGCATTAGAGGCTTTACATCACTCAAAACAAGTTCATCATCTCTGACCAGAGCACTAGGCAGTAATAGTCAAAATGCCTCCAAACTCAGTTAAATGCTGTTGCCTTATCACACTGTGCACAGGCTGTTACTGGAATGGCAATAGACAATCACCTGCTAGGACTCAGAGAGGTGGCACGGGAACACTTCAAGGAACTGCCAGACATATTTACAGATGAGACTTATCTGACAAGCAATCGATTCATCCTCTCAACCAGCCAGGTGAGTTTCTGCTCTTCACTGATCTTGCCAAGAAAACGATAATTCATTTGTGTTCTGCCACACCTTGTAGGTCACAGTGAGAACAATGTAAAAAAGGCAAGCTAACAACAGTGGTATCATCAAGAAGTCTCTAAATTGCTCCACATTTTCAGTCCTGTTTTGGTTCATCAGCACAGTAAATAATGACTGCAGTTATCATTTCATATGCAACATTCCAAAGTCCTTTGCAGAAATTCTGGAAAAGCACACAAACACAGTAAAATTCCCATGAGGGTTCAGTTTCCTCAGTTTCCAAACTACATATATTGCCATTCCCCTTCTTTTCCTCCTTCCCCTAAGGTGACAGCTCTAGTGAGCAGTCTTTACTTCAGTGACAGTACAGCCACAAGCCAGAAGGGCTGTCACTCTAAGAAATAAAAAGCCAAGAGCTGTAAGGAAATTTCACTCTTAAAAATAGCTATGTTTGAGATCTTTGAGAGCCTTCTGTCATTTGCTGTAAGACAGCAACCCATGCAGGCATGCAACTTAGACTTACAGACATTTTAGACAGGTACAGAATTTACAGATTTACAGTTATTTGCACATACAAAGATACTGTAGGAGCCAATACTTCCTACATTTAATGTTCTGAATAAGGAAGCTCCTTTATGGCATACAGCCTAAAAATTAAATGTTTTGTTGCATGTAGTAGCAGTCTTAATGAAAAAAGAAATCTATGTAGGAATTCATTAACTGAAACACTAACCCGGCTGCAACAGATTGGGACTATGCAACAAAAGAGACTTACAATATCATGCTACAGCATAAAACCTTAATAAGTAATTTGATCTTGTCATGATGTTTGTAGGCTTTCAGACATGAGTGAATGTAACCAACATGCTACTACATAAATTCTCCAAGAAACTATCCATGAGCAGAGAGTGCTTCTGAATAGCTTTATGGCCTTCGGCTGTTGCACAGCAAATTCATCTGACAACTCTATGGCTCTATTAGCAGGACTAATGGCCTGTTCTACACCATTAAAAAGGCAAATGTCGTTGGAGAAGGCCCATATACACAAAGTCTGAAACATATAGATTTCTAACACATCCTTTGTTTTCTGCAGAAGAAAATGTTTCATTGCCATATTAATGCCATGATTAAACTGGGGTGTAATAGAATGCCTAGTTGCATTAAAGTGTTTTTACAATCACAATTACAAACTATTATTAGAAATGGACAGTGCTAATTTTTCTAATTTAATGCAGTCTTCACATTACACTTTTAACATAACCGTGAGAAATTAAAAACCTTAGAGAAGTTTTACATACCCATTTTATATACAAGGATTACATAAAATTCCTGTCTATGAATAACAAATCTTACAGCTTTCAAATATCCACATAAATTGAGCAAAGAAATGCATTACAGCCACCTCAAATTATACCAGTTTTTAAACCATAGTGAACAAACAGAGCAACCAAATTCTATATTGAGATCAGCTTTTGCCTTCCAAGGGAAATCTCCAGGTCTGGATTTCTGAAAACACTGATATGCCACAAGGCTGGATTCACCATATTACCAGCATTTGTAGCATTTTTTTCTCTTTTTCCTAATTCCTAAGCAGCTGATTTTAGGTGCCCTGATTAATCAGAGATCACTCCTTCTCTTCTCCCTGCAACCAGGTTCCAACTACTATGGAAATGTTCTGCTGCTATGGGCCTGTGGTGCCGAATGGATATGGGGCATGTTATAACCCTCAGCCAGAGCATATATTATTCTGCATCTCAAGCTTTAAAGAATGCAAGGAAACCTCCTCAGACATATTTTCAAAAGCTGTGGAAGAAAGCCTCCTAGCAATGAGAGATCTGTGCAACAAATGCAGTTCTACTCCAGCAAAGCCACCTGCTAAGCAAGATGCAGCCACACAGCTGCAGTGACCACCAGCACCAAGAGGCTGTGGGAATTCTTCTTCTGAATCCACCTTCTGAAGAAACACGACATAGTTGCTCAAAGGCAAGATAGTACTAGTAATATAATAGTGTAGAACCAAAGTGTCATTTGTTTCTCATTGTTGCCAACATTTACAACTCTGTGTACTAAATCTCCCATATCTTGCTTAAGAGTCAGCAAAAAAGGTTTGGTCTCACTGGCTGAAATGAAGGAGGAAGTCATGCAAGTATGTGTTGTACTATCATTTCTAACCATAATTAACTTGTGCCATTTTATCACCTAAAAAATGAGGAAGTTTGTATATGACATAAATTAAATGCTAAGGCACACCAATTAATTAATATCTCCAGCAAGTAGTTCTAAAATATTCACATCTTTTACTACAAGATTTGCATGTAAAGAAAAGAAGAAATTTCCCCTATTGGGAATTTTGAGAGTAACACTGTAAATAATACGCTGATGCCATTATATCTTGAACATTTGCATGAAGACTATTTAATACCACCAATCTATTTACTATGTAAGAAAAACTGATTATTTTTTAAAGAGTGGCCCCTGTGCATTCCCACAGAGTTTAGAAAGATAACACAAGTGTTTGCAAGTTTCCCCAATTCGAAAATGCTGCAGAAATAATTTAGCTTTATTCTGCTTTGCACTGGTCTCAAGCACAGTCCTGTTTTGAAAACAGCATATTGGAGATGTGATCCATCACAGAGAGAGAACTTTGTCCCTAATGAATTGACTTAATTACTTCTTTCTATCTGAGAGCAAAATCCAGCCTGACAGAGTGGCAAAGCACAAAACGTAAGTCCTATTCAATCCTACTTAAAACCTGTTCTGTTTGCATTGGAATTAATTTAGTCACTGTGACTGGCAGGAGAGTGAATGCAACCACACAAAATCGAAGAGCAATAACTAGAATGAAGAGGTAAATCTGCAATATAAGGAAGTCTTCAAGCTAGAGTTATAAATACCAGTACTGGTACTCATCAGCTTTGCATCATCCCGCTAGGAGGGATTCATATTTTATATTTTTAATAGCAGATGTAGGGTATCATATTCTGCAATATACAGTAAATTCAACCAGGAAAATAATACAGTGTCTGATAATCCCCATTTATGTGAGTGTTATCCTGAGGGTTTTCTCATTATCTCTTTCCTTCCCTACAAATCCTTCCAAGGACCAGTATTTTCAGTTACTTTCTCATGAGGTGAAATATGCTGCCTTACTTAGAGGTGTGCATTTATCATTGACAGAATACAACTTACTCACTGACTGAAGACAATTCCAAACTCCACCACAGATCCCATGCTGCACAAGCTGGAACACACTCTGAGGCCTGGCCAGGAATTGCTGCCTTGCCTGTGGAGAGGTGGAGAAGTTCTGAACAATCACAAGCTTAAGCACTCTGAAACCTAAAAGCAGAATAGATTTTTTGCAATAACCAAGAGATATGTTTCTGTTTAAGAACTCTAGATACAAATTCAGGGGATTCTATATCTCCATGATTATTTTACTGCCTCTTTGGAGTTGCATATGTACAATTAAGCAATCTGCTGGATAAAGGATATCCACAACCCCATATATGAAAGCACAGCGGGCCTGATAATCAATTAGAGCAAGTCAGCTATGTTGGAGTAAATCAACTGTGATGATTTACAGACAGTAAGAGCTGGGCTCATTTTTTTTTTAAGTTACTATATTTCACTGAAAAGTATATAAGTTTCATTACCCCTTGAGCTATGGTTCAAATCAAAGATTAAATCTATTTTTAGATTACAGAAGTAGTATTACAGCATAAAAGCTACTCCAAAGTTATCATAGAATGGTTTAGGTTGGAAGGGATCATAAAGATCAATTTGTTCCCACTTCCCTGCCTTGGGGGGACACCTTCCACTGGACCAGGTAGCTCCAAGCCCCATCCAACCTGGCCTTGAAAACTTCCAGGGATGCAGCATCCACAGCTTCTCTGGACAACCTGTCCCACTGCCTCACCACCCTCACAGTAAAGAATTTCTCCCTAACATCTAATCTAATTTAAAAGTTAAGATGTAAAAATACATAAACAAAAATCAAGCAAACTGCTAACCAGACCAAAAGTTTGCTTAAAGAATACACTGTTCAAAATAAAACTTTAAATTGTTCCTATGATATAGTTATGAAAATTACTTTGAAACATTCCCAGTAATTTTGCTTTGCCTCATTTCACTACAAAAGCATTCTGCATTTCTAACAGAGATGGAGCACTACATATTTTTTGTAGAATTATATGTTTAAAATTATAGTTGTATTTTAAGTGTATAAAATATTGTGAATAGTTATTTGATAATTTATTAATTTTCTTCTAATTAAATACATAATTTTATTTTGTATTCCTAGTTACATAGATATCAATAGTTATTTGCAAATACTACCTGTTTCACATTTTACCTTTTTGTCTGAAATCTTAACAGTAGCTCAGACACTGTTTCAGTCACTGAGAACTCGAGATGCATCTACCCCCACACCTGATATTCTATACCAATTTATCATTGAGAGTCTTTTAGTTGTCTATAGCTGCTGTCATGGGTGTTTTGCATTCTCCAGCTCTGGAAACCACTGGTGGTGGAAAATACTGACAGTATATTTTTACTTCAGGACCAGTGACCACCCATACTTCCTATTTATTTAGCTAACCATTCTGTACTTGTATCTTACTGGTTCTAGTGTTCAGCCTGAATACCTGACATGAGCAGCTTTGATGAGCTCAGTCCCTGCAGAGGAAGCCTTTTGTGTGCATGCTTTACCTTTGCCACTACCTGTGCTAAAAGCACTACCTGCAAGGTACCTGACTTTGTGCAAGAAGCTTCAGGCTCACATCAAGTCTGTTTAAATTGGAGAGTTCTGGTTAAATTACAGACGGATAAAAATTCACAGGCATTACGAACTTCTCTGATAGCAGAAGCTTCACTAGGGACTTCTCAGTTAACAGAATTCCCTACACCTATGTTGTATGATCTCATGCTGTATCTATCAAGGATGTCAGGAAATAGGTTTTCTTAAGTTCTTATTTAAAATTATTTGTGTTATACAGATGAAGTTCCTTTATGAAGTTTAAAAATACACACTTCTAAGCACTTATGGAAACCAAACATGAAGCTTTTAAAATGTTTCTAACCAGAATATTGTGGAATAGATTGTTCAGTATAAAAAGAGAGAAAATTTTGATTGACAAACTAAGTGTAATTACATTAATATAACAAGTGGCTATGATTTAATGAGCCCTCTTGGTGGGACCCGGGGCACACAGCCCCCTGCAAGGAATTTTCAGAGAATTGTTTCTCACTCCCCGTGGGTGTACACCAACGTACACGCAGTGCTGGGGCGCAGAAATTAAAAAGCCAGTTTTGAAATGAAATTCCGTGTTCACAGTGATCTAAAGTAAAAGACGTTCGACTTCAAAACAGGGGTGTTTCAAGGGTGTAAGAGCCTGACCTCGCTCCTTTGACAGGAGTGCTGCCAGAGCCCCTGTGCCACGGGTAACTTGGCAGGACACGGCTGTGCAAACACAGCGAGAGTTGCAGAAGACAGAGAAATATTTTAGTGATACTTTTATTTTTATAAGAAAGTATATATTTATGACAAATGTAAATGTGTATTTATAGCACATGTTGCTCGTGTTATGTTTTGTCTCGACTGCAATATATTTATGTGTCTATATCGATATATACGCCCTGAAGTGTACGCTGGCAACGCGCGTTCAGCTCGTTCACGGACGGAGCTCGGCACCGCAAATAAAAGCCCCCAGAGGAAAGACTTTGTCGCCTTTCTGTGCGGGCAGCCCCGGCCCCNTGCCCTGCACGGGGGAGGAGGCGCAGGCGGAGCGCCCGGGATTCGGCCTGCCGGGCTCCTGACGTAGAACTGTGGAATATCACGCGTGGGAAGGGACTCAGGAGGATCTTCGAGTCCCAGCTCCTGGCCCGTCACAGGACAGCCGCAAGCATCCCAGCGCGGGCCTGAGAGCGTTGTGCAAACGCTTCTTCAGCTCTGTCAGGCTGGTGCTGTGACCACTGCTCTGGGGAGCTGTTCCAGTGCCCAGCCACCCTCTGGGGGAAGAACCTTTTCCTGATATCCAGCCTAAGCCTCCCCTGAGGCAGCTTCAGGCCATTCCCTCGGCTCCTTGTGGCCGCGCTGTACCGAAGGCTCTGGATGTTGCAAGGCTGCGACGGGGCTCCAGCAGCTGTGCCACGTGTGAAACGGGAAAGGGCTGCTCCTCAAACACGTCTCCGAAAGCACAAGCACCCCCTCTTTTGTGTTTGCTACAATAAGCTTGCATTACAGCGTGTATATATTTTCCAGTTACACAAACCTCATTAAAAACACAAACTGAAATAAACACATAAACCAACGATGAAAACATTTAAACCCAAATGTAGTCGTAAAGCGAGGTGCTTGGGAGTAGAGTTTTACATTTGCTGCTCATAGCTCAGCTATTATTTCCAGCAACCAACACAAGGTAGGCAGCAGGTGCCCCCAGGCTCGGGGCAGCTGTGCCGAGTTTTGGCGCAAAGCTGCTCCGACCTCCCCCGTGCGCAGGTGAGGGACCGAGGCAGCTGTGCGGCTCGGGGCACCGCTGCAGGGTTTGAAATGGCTCCTCGGCAGCTCTGGCAGAAGAGCGGTGCCTCGGGGCTTTACAGCGTTTGCAGGTGCTGCAGAACTTCACTATCCATACCTAAAGTTGCAGTGATGTATTGCCCACAGAGGAGGGTTGCAGCTTTTTTTTTCTCATTCATCTCATTAAGGGCTGGTGTAGTCTATTTCCTGTTTATGAGGGAATGAGCAACACTTTTCCTCTGCTCTGATGCTCTCCAGCTGTAATGAAACCTATTTCTGCCTAGCAAAATTAACCTCAGGTTGCAAGACAAATCAAATTGCATGCGTGTGATCTCGAGTATCCAAATAAGTACAATTTTGTGAATTTAAAGGCTTTAGATAACATAAAGGCACTCAAAAAACTTACAAAGAGCATGAGGTAATACACTAAGTGTGCTACTGGCAACTCATTCCAGTTTTTTTCTCTGGGGTTGGCAGATCATTGCAATGTACCTGTCATGGCCCTAAACTGGGAAACTAATCAGGTGGGCTTTTTAATTTAGAGCCCACAGTATAGAGATGTCATCTCTCTCACCGATTTTATAAGTGTGAATTAATCGTCTGAGATTGCCACATCAAAGCTTCCTAGAAAGCAGTGAGAGCTGTCTGATGAGGATGGCAAAATGGCAGCAGAAGCTGAAAGTAGGTTGCTGTGTGAAACAGACTCTTTCCTCAGCCACTTTTCCTACATTTTCAGTAAGTTGAATTAAAATACTGCAAACAGCTCTCACAGGTGGACACAGTTAGGTTCAATGTTTGAAAAATGCAGACCCTTGGAAGTCATACAGCTACAGCGAAACTGGGATAGAGAAAGTGCCTCCACCTGCCAGAATAAATGAGGTGTCAGTACAGCCTTCACACAGCTGATAGAAACCTGCAAAGGTGAGACCCTGAATGTTTGACTGTACAGGTTTCTGCCTTCAAAACAACTCAATAGAAAGCAATGAATTAAAACAAATTTAGATCTGGGAGGTGCCCAGGCAAGTACTTGGCATTTTTGTGTTGCTGGAACAGCATTATCAACCAGGTTTTTTTTATTTCCCCAATTCGGATTAATTTAACATTATACTATGTACCATAATAAAGCCAAAAAGCACCTAATTAATCTAAAAAAAATGTGGATCAAGATATTATTTTGTCCATTCTGGTTTAATTCTCAGCTTCACAAAAATCTCAAGTCTTTAAGTCCTGAGAAATTACTCTTTCAGTAGAAGAAAAATGAATTATGCGTCAATGAACAATTGGGTTATCAAGGTTGTTCACTTAATGTTCCAGCTGTTCTATAACACCATCTTAATGCTTATTGGAGAATTCTTTTGAATTTAGTCTTATTCTGTGGTACTTACAAATGAATGCATCATGTATCTTACAGCTGCTCTGCCAGTTAATGGCAAATACAAGTACAAAATTAATTTCTTGCCTTTTGCCCCTCAACCTAGAAATGACAGAGAGTGGAGGCTTCATTCAAAGGAGATCCATTAATGTAATAATAGTGAAGGCAGAGATTAAAGCTGGTAGACTTTGTGGGGAGTTTTGCACAGCACTTAACTATATTAGCACTGGGTTTTTCTCCTCCTCATAAGTGCTAAACCTTAGATATACTCAAAATTCACTGGAAACCAAGCAAATACAGTACTGGCCACTGCTTCTCTGCCCTTTTCCAGCTGGCCTGAAGGCAGATGGACATCACCTTATTCTGGAAGTGACAGCAGACCAGAATGCTGCTGACCTGGTGGTCGACAGGGAGATTGTATTTTCTGCAACATCAATGACCTGGATTTTGGTAACTGCTGAGTTTTATTAGTTGCAGTCTCTCCAAAAGCACTTCCATTTTGAAATGAGTGCTTCCCAAGGCATAAACAGTGCAGGTTCTATCAACATTTACACTTTTCAGCTCTGTACTGCTTTATATTCAAGGCAGTTTGAAAGTCACAGTCAGGAACAGAGAATGGCTTGGGAGTTAAGGCCATGCTTGGGAGAGCACTGTCCGGGACTATCCCACATGCACCAGCACACAACCACAAGAAAACCTGCTAGGTTTTGGTCCAAAGAGATATTAAGGCTACCCTCTGCTTTCAAAATAGCAATTTCTTTCTTGCTTCAGCCTTCAGTTTCTTTGCTGTTTGTTGGTGTGGGGTTTTTTTGTCTTCCCCTCCTCTTCCCCAGTGAAACCTAGATAATACCATTTCAAAGTTGCCTCAGAGAGAGTAATTTTATCATCATTTCTTTGCTGGAGGTGAGACAAGGAGTTCGGGGGTTAAGTTTTTTCATTTCCTGTCCAAATGGCTTGCAGAAAAAGGCTGAAATCTCCCCTGCATCTCCCCTCCCCACTTTTCAACAGCCTCTCTGGGGGCTGGGGACAGGAGTTGTAGAGCAAAAGCAGCAAACTGACCAAGGATAATGGATTTTCCAGCACCACAGCCCAGTTGATTTCATCTTCCTGAATGCAAGGCAGACAGATCAGGAACCGGGAGGTTCTGGTTGGAAATTTGCAGCAAAATACTTCTGTTTTTTTGTTCCAATCCTAGACCTACAGTAGACAGTGAAGTACTGGCTAACAGGCCTTGCTGCTGCCTGCAGAACAGCATGCACTGCTGCATCCACTCTTTGCTCTGTTTCAACTCCAGATCAAAGCTGAATCCATCTCAGATTCAGCAGAGCCAAGCTGGGTCCAAGTACTGTGAGGGAGAACACAAAGGACTATAGGTGTTGGGGTAAGACGTAGAAATATAAAAGGCAAATAAGTTCACTTGCATATATTTTTTAAGTTGTAGTTTTCTCGTTTAGGAGGTGATGGCAAGTTCCATCCACTTTGTGAAGAAGCCAGAAAAGCAGTGTTAAGTGCTTAACAAATTACAGGGACACTTTCCCTTTAATCTTGGATTTCTGTCAGGCAGTTTACTTCCATTACTAAGATTTTACCAATTGGTTCTTTACACTTCTAGGTCTCCTAATGAAGACAATAATCTTGTTAGACCCCCGTGTCAACCAAATAAGAACAGAGCACCTTTTCCAGAACCAGTCGTACATTACTACCCTGAATATTGCAAATCTGTATAGAACTGACTTGTATGGCATTTTAACAGTTTGAAATTAATGAAAAGAAGACTGAAACTCTGGAAATCTTTCATTCTTTCAACTTCATAAAGTTTCTTATGTCAAAGATACTTTCAAAGTCATTCATAGCTGATAGTACTGATTTTTACAGTTGTACCGGTTTACAGTTCCGCTCTTCTCTTGGCCACAAATATCTCAGAGAACTTCTGTGCATTACTAGGGGGCCCAAAAGTAGAAAGAAGGAAGTTGGCATAGCCATAAGGACAGGATTCAAACTGACTGGGTGTTATCACAACTGATATTCCAGGTACCCCAAAAGTAACTAGAGTATGAAGCTTCTTTTTTTGCTTCTTATTTGTCAATGTACACTCAACTTCAGTGTCATTTTAAAAACAATTTACATCTAGGCAAATTCAGCAGTTTGAGAATGATCATATGCCAGAATGCTGGTAGCCTGAGCAATATTCAGTTTGGCCATAATGAGTTATAAAAGAAGGAACTGGAATCTTTGCATACTAGTAGAGGGTTTTGAGCCCAGAAACACAAGGATTTGCTGAGGCTCAGGAGCACCAGGCAGCAAAGCTGCAGTTTCCAGCAGGGCTGCAGGAGAGCAGGCTGCCCAGCACAAAACTGAAACCCAAAGAAAACCTGTCACTCAGTATCTTCTACCAGCTGAAATCTTCAGGGAGATAGCAAATCACATTTACAATAACACTGATCCAACACAAAAGTGTGTCAAAATAACACTATCACTTTGTCTAGATTCAGTCCCCTTCCCTAGACATGACAGAGGCATTAAACCAATATTCTTTAGTAAAAAAAACAATGCTCCTAGTTAAAAAAGCTGAGGAAAGCAGGAATTGTATTGTCCCCTTTGAAGACTGAAATGTTTTTGCTTTCTACCACTCTGATATAAAAAGATTAGAAAGCGGGAACATTCAGACAGAGCTGGATTGATAAGATGAATACAATTAAGCTTGGCACAGCTGGCCAGGGGCACTTTTTGCAGGAAGCATTCACACAGACAGCAAACTGGGTCTTCAGCACCTGCCCTGGACAGAGGGAGTTTGTTCACACCTCACTGTCACCCTGACTCTCCCTGCCACTACTGAGCAGGTTGTCCTGCCCATAACCCAGCTCCAGGGCAGCTCCCAGCACAGGCAGTGCTTTCTCAAACACACCTCCTGCATCATCACTGGGACACCAATAAATGGCTTTCTGCTCTGGCTGTAAATTTTTTATTGGCCTCTTAGGTAAAAGCAAATTAATTAGACTAAATTAGTTTAAATAATGCTAGTTCTGAGCAGGATTTACTCCCAAAAATAGCAGACTGAACTCCCCAGATCTCCTGAGCGTGGAAAGCTCTGAACATCACCGGAAACACTGCAAGCAGATGAGCTCACTAGTGTGACTAGTCTTGGGGTAGATTTTTTTTTGTTTTGTTTCTTTATTTTGTTTGTTTGTTGGATGGGTTAATTTTGCTGTATTCGGTGCCCTCGTTAACATCACTCTGAGGACATTTCTGACATACCTCCAAGTTAAAATAACAGCAGTTTTGTAGGGAGATATTAGGTCATAATAAATCAACATGTTTAGCTGGAGTAAATACAAACAAGCTTTGAGGAACACAACGCTGCAGGTTTGAAACAGCAGGCTTTCAAGACAAGCATGGGTTGAGGGCAACTGCTCTGACTTTGCTTTAGAGTAATATTATGACCAAATTGTGAGACTGAGACAAAAAATTAGCTGTACCTGAAAGACATCTCATAGCTCCACATAAAGAGAACTCAGGCCCCATTAGTGTGTTTTGGTTCCAGAAGGAAGAAATAAACACAAATTTGCAGTAGCCCTTTCAGCCTGGTACCTGCCCCCAAACACCACCTGCAGTTAGTTGCCACAGCACCAGCAGGCAGCTGGATATTGGAAGGCGCTACAGTAGCCACCTGGACAAAGGCATGTAATTTTTTTTATAGTGAAATATCCATTTTTCCCCCTAAAAGTCTTCCTCATTTTTAAGGGGATTATCTGCCCTGTAGATAATCATGGCCATTCAAAACTGAATTTAGCCTCTAAGTCTTCTGTACAGCGACTTTCAGCCAGACTATTGTGATGAAGTCAAATCAGGAAGAAGAAAGCAGCCGCAGCAAATTATTCCAGTATTAACACCAACTAAATTGCTGTACAGCTTTTATGGTTTGACTAATTGTCTCATTAAGGCACATTTCTGATCACTGAAATGGATCTCAAGTATTATTAATCACTGAAAAAACTGTACCACTAAGAGCCTCTCTCCCTCCTATCCTTGCCACTCTTTGCGATGGAAAAGGCTCACAGGCTCCTGTTGATTGGAGCCCCGCTGCTGCACAGTCGGCAGTCAAACGGTACTAATGGCACAATAACCCAATATAACTAAAATAGTTATGCCTTTCACAGTAACAATCTCTTATAACATGATTAAGCTCCATCATGTGCATTTCCTCATGTTTTGCAAATGGCTCAGAAAAACCTGACAATTTTTCCAGTAATTTCTTCAAAAGGAGAGGGAATATATATATAGAAAAAATTCATTAGCTATGAAGAAACTAATTAAAAACACTCAGTAAATTTAAAAAAAAAGATGAAAACAATGGCAGCAAGCATGGGTTGTGCAGCAGCATAGTTGTGTGGCACCCAGTCCACTCCCCCTTGCAGAACACACCTCCAAAAACTGGGTTTGTCACAGATATTTGCAGGCATTTCAGTGAGCCTTAGTTTAGAAGCTGGCTTGCCCTGGGCTACCTCTGTAAATGATGGAGAGAGGCACCTCCCCAAAGCAGTTCAGATCTCTACAGAGTGCAGCATCTCTGGGCTCCTAATTTAGGTACTTCATTGGTGTTTGGTTTCAAATAATATTAGGAAAGATGAAGCTTCTTCCTCATATAAGGACCACATTTAAAAAGGAGCAAATTGGCATTATCCAAGACAGCACTGACAGGATCTCTTCATTCTCAACAAACAGGAAGACTTTGCTCTTGGGCACCACTCCCAGTGGCTGCACAAGCCATACACTACTGCAGGACAGTTCCCCTTACCAGGGGAAGCCTGTAGGTGTTTATTCCATATGTTATTATATTGAAGACAGCAGGCACTTAGTTTCCAAGTAGCTAATTTTCAGAAGCCTAATGTAAAAGTGGCACAGCTATTGCTACGAGCCGTACGTACTTTCATGGTTACCAGTTTGATCAAGGAGAAAAAAAAGACCTGCAAAGGTCTGGGAGCTCTTCTGTGGAGATGGAAGTGGTACATGGGAAGGAAATTACAATGGCAATCCTCAGTATAGGCTCCTTCAAGTGAGAGACAAGATACATCACTAATTTGAAATTTTAAAATTAATTTGAAATGCAGCCATTTGCTTGCTACAGATTTAAGTTCTGATCAGTTTGGCAAGGGTTGTTCTGCACTAACACACAGGCACTTTTCAGGCACATAAATATTTGCTCATATATAGGTGTATATGCAAATGTGCCCAGGAGTGACCCACCAAGGCCATATGAAGTATAGCCAGAAACATTGCAAAGAAGTGGCCTTTGTTACAGGCTTTGGAATTAATTCTGGGGAACAGAATATGGCTACAGAGATCTCCTTCCCTTTGGGCTTTGTTACAGAGGCAGGTACCACAAAGGTGAAATCTGCATAAATCTATTGAGCTCGTGAGGTGTGCTCACTATGACAAATAATATTTTACTGATGAGTCCATGAGGGACCTCAGGACTGTGATAAAGGTCTAATGAAATAAAAATGGAAGTAACAAAAATAATCATACTTCATGTAGCACGTCCCTAATTTTTTTAATGCACATAAATATCAGAACAGTATAGCTGGAAAGAAGGAAAAATACTAGATTTATTTTTCCCTGGCAGTCCCTTCAGAAGCTGTTTATGAGCAGTCATAAACTGACACACACACTCAGATATATTCTCCTGAAGCCTATGGAGTTTTGTCTAAGTAAAAGCTCCAGAATACGTGTGTGTAAATAAATTAAAGACTGTCTGGTTTATAATGGGAAGGGTGTATTGTGGTATAAATATTGCAGAGCACATTAAATAAACATGGTCACATATGACCAGGTATCTATTAAATGAGCACATCACAGGAGAAGTTAATTATCTAAGAGTGTAACTAGGAACCGTTTAGAACCACTGGAGATTAAGTTGCTTTATTTCTGTTTATCTTTCCTTCTGAATAGGCAGTAGGTCGTTGCAATGAAGAGTCCCTAAGCAACACAGAGCTTCAGTTCTTCATCAACTCTAAGATGACAGTTTTGTCAACAGCAGTTTGAAGTCAGGATAAGCCAAAAATTTTACTCAGTGTAATTTTGTGCAAAATGGGTTGGCACAAGCAAGTATTTTAAGATGTACAAGTTCAAAATATTTACAGATATCTTATGTTATTCAGGGGAAAGAAGAAAACTTAGATGCTAAGTATATATTTGTCTCACATACTGCAGACTAAAAGAAGTATATAAGGACTTCTTCAAAATTGTTTTGTAGTGTCAGAGACTAGTATCCTGAGAGTAACATACAATTTTACCATAGAAATAAGATTTTTCTACACTTGACAAGTTATTGTCTTTCAGTCCACACACAAAAACATCAGTGTTGATGGAATTTGATTTTGTTTGGGCCATGAAACTCACAAAGAAAACTGTCCACTATTCATCCTATACAATATAACCAACACTGCAAACATGGACTAATTAAGGATATGTTTGGGCAAACTGCTGTAGCACAAACAACTGATGAAGGAGGATTTAATCACATAAAATTATTGAAAGCAAGATGAAGCCAATCCCCTTAAATTACTTAAGTACTGCTTAAACCCTGTAATTAACATATAGTAATAAATATTTCATCTTTAACAAGCCTAGTGGGAGCAGTTTGTTAAACATTTATTTCTAGTAACAGGAAATTATGTACGGTCATTTTGTCATGTTCTATATTAGACTATTTTATTTTATCCTCTTTATTTTACCCACAGCATTGGGTACACTAATTTGGGGAAGTATAATCACTCCTCCAACATGTATGAAACATATTCTTCCTTCATATGTCTTTTGGCTTTTACTAATTAACTTTACCCTTGCAAACTCTTGGCCAGCACACAGTGGCTGCTCATATTTACTTCCGAGCCTCTCCTGTGGAACTGACTCACGCCAGGATAGGGGAGCTTTAGTGGGAACCCCAGCAAGACCAGCCAGGGCATTGCTGCAGAACTGACCTCACAGCCTGGGCAAGGTCCCTTTGGGCCAGCAGAGAGAAGAACCAGGTCTCCTCTATGGCACAGCCAAGCCCCAGACACAGTGCCAGGGGTGTGTTTTCAGGCAGCTTCTAACACTGATCTGCACCTTTTTCGTTTGCCCCAGGTAGGATCACAGGTGCATGGGGAATTCTGTGAGAGCACTTAAACATCACTGCCCTTCAACCAAGTCTGTGTGCAGACAGCTGGTATTCCACTGCAGGTGGAATTCCAAGTGAAATGCAGTCACTTAAATCAATACTAAAGCAAACCCATTATAGGTATAATCTAATTCCCACCCAAAGAAAATAATCAAGAGCCAAGCTGAGCTCTCACACAGACCTCCTCCTCTTGTGGCAGGCTGTAGGCACCCTCTCTTGAAAGGGAGGAGAATTCCACATTGGCTGTGTATGACATGGGCAGAAAGTGTCTATGTGCTCTTTTGTAAGAGTATCGGTGAGTTTATGGGCTATTGAACAGGAAAGTAGAGATTTCTGAAATTATAATTCAGGGTTTCATGCAGCATCTTTAGTTTTTCCTTTAGCATTTTTAGTTGCAACTGTTTTTCCCTCTAAACAAATTAGATTTCCATTTGCCATTAATGACTGAATCACTTAAGTATCACAAAGGAACTGCCTGGTGCACTTATTAATAATTGAAAACTTTGAGGAAATCCGTGAAACATTTTCAATCAAAGCTAGTAATTATCTAAAATATTTTTCCTGAATAATTACTCCTTTTGTTCTTTTATTCCTTTTGGATAATAGGCTACATTTTAAGTAATAGCATTAAAAAAAACTGAAGTAACAGTTGAGAGGTATCTAAAACCAGAAGTGGTTTCAATGTTAAAAAGCATGGATAAGAAAAAATATTCATCTGTTTCCTTCCAGCAAGTATGTTGAATTTCTATTTTAGACTGCACGCTGTTCCCTGATATCTCACACCAATGATTAAGAAAATGTACCCACTTAATCTGTGTCCTCATTCTGCATAAACATGAAGAAAAACTTTCAATTATCTTTTTAATCAGTAGAATCCATGAAATCGAGACTCCTATTGCTACACAATTGGAATTTGCAGAACTACTCAAGAGCCAACAGGAGCAAAGGAAAAAAAACACTAAACTTTTTCATCAGAGCTAATAGGAATCTTGAATGCCTTCTGCCACATTGTAGTTATTCTACTCAGTAACCTTTACTACTCAAGAACAACGGCAGAAAGATACATGCAAAATTACCTACATCTGCAAGGATTTTTTTGGTGTCTAAAATGATGTGTTTTCATCAGCACAGAAAGGTTATATGACAGGTACTGTCCAAAGCTCCAAGACCTGCAGTGTTGTCCACAGGACATGGAAAGAGGGAGAAGTTGAGGTTCAGTGTCTGTCCATCCCAGCAGGTCTCACCTGGGGATGATGACTGCAGCCTGGAAAAGGCCAGGCCATTCTACACCTCTCCCCAGGGAAGAAGAATTAATTTAAGTGTTTGCTTTGCTGAGTTGGTTTTTTTTTGTTTGTTTGTTTTGCAAACAGAACAAAACACATTTCTTCACCATGTTCCACTCAAAGGTCTCCTTACTTTTCCCAAACCAGACTCACTGCTCTCTCACTGCAAGTAGTATTTTACAGCCCGAGCAGCTTTCGCCACTGGCTCGCCTCAGAAATGCACAGCCATGCCATGTACTCTACTGCAGGCCTGACAGTCCTCAGCTGCTCTGACAACAATTTAAACAGCGTTCCCTTCTCCCCAGAGGCAGCACAAGACATCCCTACCCATTTCCCAGTCTCTTACCTGCCCATAAAAATCCAAGTATCTGGGAACCTGAGGCCTCCTTTCCCTCCTGAGCCTTTCCCAGCAGCCATCCTCGGCCTCGTTCCCCACACCTTAACTCGTAACTCCTTCCTGCTGCAGAAATGGCAGCGGTGCCTCACAAACCCCTCACAGGCCACAGCCACAGCCCTCCATGCTGGGAAAACAAGGTGAAGTGCTTGAGGTGCTTAGGGGAGGATGAAATTAGAGAGAGATGGGCCAGCTGCGACCAAAACCTGGCCTTTAACCCCCAGTGTGCACAGGCCAGTCCCATCAGCCACAATGAATCACCCCCAGCTGCTCTGGGCTGCTCGTTAGCCTGGCGGGCCCTGACGCTCCTCAGCGCATCCCAGAGCCCAGCACCAGCCTGAGGAGCTGCCTGGAAAATCAAGACATTCTGCACTCACCGAACCAATATAAAGGACACCAGTGGACTTCTTTCTTCCATCTTTGACCAGACTTGTTAACTTTACAAATGTATTCTATCTGCTTTTAGGGCTGTTCTGGCATTATGTGGTTATTGAGCATGCCTCTATTTCTTGTTTTAAACAATGTTCAAAATCATCTATGCTAACAGGAATTAAAAGGATATATAGATATAGATATATATGCATGTATGAAAGCATAGACTAGAGGTTCCCAAGCTTTCATTTCGTTGTTATTCTTAGCAGCAGTGGGTATTCCCATTTCTGTATCAGAGGCAGCACATCTGCTGGCTGTGAACCCAGGCAAGAGCTACCCAGAGCTCTTGGAACAGCAGCCAGAGAATCTAGCAAGGGATACTTAAAACAAAACAAAGAAAAGAAACAGACAACACTCCCCAAGGCACACACTTTCATCTACTCAGTTCAAACAATGCACACACATTCCTGGTTTTTGTCTAGTCTCATACATTAATTTTTACCTCCTTGAACAAATAGAATGGTTTCTTTTCTGGAGAACTGGTTACTCCTCTGCCCTAGCACAGACTCCGACTGTGCCATGGGCAGAGCAAAGGTTTCCACCAAGCTCACTCCTGCTGGCAGTGCAGCTCTTCAGGAATGAAGAACAGTGACAGAAGCTGACTGTCTTAGCAAGCCTTGCTGCTGTGGGCATGCAGAGCAGGGTGTGTCCCCAGTAGATGTAGTCAACTCACTCTCACATTTGCTGTTTCTTCCAAGGTGCAAAGCTGTCATTTGAATTTCAGTGCTGACCTTTTTCGCAAGAGGTCTATATAATACTTCAGTCCTTTTCAAAAGTTCCACAAAGATGAATCTTTTAATCATTTACCATCTCAAAGCTGAAGACACATGTTCAGAGAAATGACTTACAATGTTTAGAAATTAGAGATGTTAATTCCAGTCTAATTCCAGTATTTTACTCAATGGTTTTGAATAATTATCTTTTTCTAGTCAAAATGCTGTCTCCCTCACTGCTTCTGTATTTAAATAAACCACTACTGAGGAAACAAACAGAAAATAGAAAAATGAGCTGTCCTAGCACATTTACAAATGGGATGTTAATGCCCCCACTCAAAGGAGAAACTGCTGAAAAGAACAGCCATAACAGAGAATTTTCTTCTTACGTACTTTTATTTTATTTGGTTTTTTTACATCTTTGTTGGAGTTTTTATGCAACTATTATGCCACAATCTACGATATACAATGATTGCGGAAATCTGTCATTTACCATTTATATTTCTATGTTAATTTTGTTTTTTACCTCTGCATATACTGTGGCATAAGTGCATTTATAATATTTCATGCAGCACTGACTGCCTTATGCAAACTGAAAATAAAATAAACAGAGACAGCAATATTTAGCTGCACTCAATTCTTGCTACAGAAACAAGCATTCATAAAAGCATTAAAATACTTCGGGTGATGCTTACTGTCTATCAGCTTAATGTTTTGAGCTATAGAAAGGGTAGGAGACAATAGTTGTGGCTGTCAACTACAGTACTTTGCAAGTTCATTTGGTTTCAAAAGACTGAATTAGCTTAAATGCTTCAGTAGAGAAAAATCCCAGGGCAACCAGCCTGATTTAAAAGGATGCTACAGAGTTTCACAAACATTAGATTAAGTTCAGTTCTGGATGCCATGTTAAATACTTTACTACATCAGTTCTATGCTGACAGGATTGTTTTTTCACCATCACACTGTATCCAAGCCAAATAAATGGGCAGCATAAGGCACACGGGCCTTTTGGTAACCTGTCTGGGTATGTAGTACCTGATCATAGCTAAAAGTTTTGATTACAGCGTGTTATTTTGATGAGACAAGAAGCTTTCCAGCATCACCCGACTCTTTGAATCAGACATAAACTGCCATGCTTTGTTATGTCACAGTCCATAGAGCAGCAGCAGGGCAAAACGTACTCCCAGGGCAAAAGCACGTCCAAGGAGCATGCTCAGGCCAGGCACGTGGAGATGGGGTGAAGTCCCATCTCTGTGTTTTCCAGTCACTTGTTCTGCTGTCTCCAGGCAGTGGCTCAGCACATCCACCTAACCCTCCAGGCACTCCTGGGGCACAGGGCCTTTGTGCAGCTGCTTCCAGCTCCCTCCTCCAGGACAGGCGTGGCCACTCCTCTGCACCCCAGACACTGCTCACCTCAGCATTCCTTCTGCCAGCAGCACATAGAGGGCAGAAAGCCTCCTGCCACTCCATAGTGCTGCAGAAACCTGCAGTCACAAGGGCCACTCAGAGCCAAGCTCTCCTGGGACACAGGGAACAGGACTTCTGACAATATTAGTTCTTATATCAAGAGGGCAGAAGAAAACAGGGCTCACCTGCCTTCTAGCAGTGTGGAAGAAGCACAAGCAGTGGTTCTCAGACCACCGTGCCATGCAGTGCCTCCCCAGCAGCCAAGCACTACCTCCCAGGAAGAGAAATAGCCCCTGCTGCTCTCTCCCCTCCAGCACCTGCTGTACATAGCCCCCTGACACAGAGCAGCTCTTGAGGTGGTTCACTTTTATGTCCATACTGAAAGTACATGGCAATTGAGATCCTAATTGACAGATAAACATAAAGGACCAAAAAAATCAATTACTGCTTGTGCAAAACCACAGCATGTGCCTTTGGTAAATCAGCTGCTGTTGCTTGCCCACCTTCCTCTAAAAAAGGATGAGTAAATCAGGAATAGCCACTTCAGAGCTGAATTATTATCAGCAAAGAGATGTGAGGTAGGGAATAGCACTGGACAAAGCAGAGAACCCATTGCCTATTGCAAAAACAGAGATTTCTCATCCAAACATAATCTTGTAATAGTCAAAGAAAAGTGGATCTTAGTAGTATGGTGAGGGAAAGAGCATTCATCCAAAATAAAGATGTTTACAGGACCCCACAGTTCCCTAATACCACACAGCATCAAAGCAGGCAGCCCAGGGAGTGGGAGCACCTCTTATGTTTGAAGTTATTTGATGCTGAATTCTCCTGGTGATCACCCACTACTGTGTCAGCTGTGGTCTCATGTACACTTCTTCCCTCTTCAACTATCCCCAAACAACCTTTTCTTGATCCCTTTTACTTCTGCCCTCCTTGACCTCATATCTAAGTGGTTCACACTATTTACTGTTATCCCCCAGTTGAACAGCTTTGTAATGTTACTCCCTATTTCCAGCCTCCTCCTCACGTCTCCAGGTTACCTCACCATCTCCTTCCAGCAAACACAGCTGGTACATTTCTCTGCCAAAGTCATCTACCAACTCTTCTTTTCAGTTTTATTAGTCTTCTCTGATATATAGGCAGAAATATGTCATTTATTTTCCTTGTGTGCATAACTGTGGTGGTGTCCATGCCTGCTCTTCTTACTTACAGTAATTAGACAGAGTCCATAGACTGAGACATGAGTCCCACTGAGCCACACATTGCATCCTGGGATAGGAGAAGCTTCTTGTGTCAAGGAGGTCCCAATTTAAATAGACAAGTGAAAAAAAATGGTGGAAGGTAAGCTGGAATTGTTTTTTCCTTATGAACTGGGGAGCAAGGTAATGAAGTAATGAAGTAATGAAGTTAGCTGCTGGATCCTTTTATTTGGTAAAGCAAAACTACATAATTTCCAGTATTCTCCCACTTTCCTTCTGGATGCAGTGTTTTGAGAGACTACCAGTCAGAGACAGGTCAGGGCCCTGGAATTAGAATGTCTTTCCCTCAAAGGCCTCCAGGTTGAAAGCTGTATCCAAGAACCTTCTGAGTGACACCAGATGCATGTTCTTGTTGCCTGTGGCAGCTGCAGCAGCAGGCTCTCGGCCAACATACCTTCATGATAAAAAGAATTGGGCAGACAAATGAGGTGAGAAGAGAGACTATTTTGATAATAACAAGCATTAGAACATGCTGTTTAATGTATTCAAGTCAGCTTGGCAGATTTGAATATTTAGTCATCAATCTTTCTTAAATAAAAATCAGTTTAAGTTGTACCAAGTTATACCTTCAGGCCAGCTTCCCTCTCTTTCCCCCCTCCCATCATTGTTAAGCTGTGTCTTCTCCCCCATCCCTCCCAGGGCAGCCAGGCACACTGTCTCATAATTAGATAACTTGCTTTTGGCAATGAAGACTCTCATTCCTTTGACAGCTGCATGGGCAGATCTGAGAGTCAATCATCTAAAATAAATGCAAAGGGGCCTGGACTGAGCTTTTACAACAGCTGTTTCCTCCAGAAACCTAACATCTGGAATGAAATTCTTAAAAAAGACAGAATCTTAGACAAGAGAGAGCTAAGTGCTGTGCTAAGTAGCAATAAATAAAGCCCTAGTTGCTACTGATTTTCCTTTAGAGCTAAAAGAAGCAGCAATATGTGCATGTTATATTTGAAAAATATTAGTCTAGATTTTTCCCTCCTTCACCCAAGAACTCAGACTCTGAAGTTTTGATTTGTGAAGAACCTGACTTACTCATAAATACCTGAAAACAACCCCAACCAAATTTAAAAGCAAACAAAGCAGCCCAGGAGACAGAGCTCAAAGTCTCATACCAGATGGGTCGAGTGTGGTTCACAATAGTGCGGAAACGAGGTTTGACATAATCATAATATCCACTGTTTTTGTGCTCCTCCTGACACCAGACTAGATCAGCAGTCGGATACTTGTCAAGTTCTTCTTTCAGCAAGTCAAAGGGGAATGGTGAGATCTGGAAAAAGAGGGTAATAATTGGCAAGGCTTTCTCTTATGTGGTATTAGCCCATGGTGAGTCATTACTTTTTCATGGAGAGTGACTCATGTTTCTCTAATTGATTTAATGCTCAGAAATGAATCCACAAGTATTTTATAGTTGTATTGGGATGAACAGAAGTAGATTGTAGTCCAGACCACCTGTACTCCTACAGCTTTTTTAGTGAAGTAGCTGTAGCATGTCCTTAACCAGTGAATGACAATATGGCTTCAAAGTGTATTATTCATAACATTTAAACCTAGCAGACTGCATATACAAATTTAAGGTGCCTTCATATTGTAATCTTCACTTTGTTATGTTGTTCTGGAAAAGTCATCAAGCTTTCTGGATCTCATTGTCCAGTATGCTATTGATGTGTTCCTTCTCCACAATGCCATGAAGGATTAGAATGTCTTGTAAGATGCTAAGTGCTAGAAAAATGCTATCATCATCCATTCTAGGAGGGGTGTCTATTTAAAAGTACAGGAACCCCAATGACCCTGTCTTCTGAGGACCAGGGAGCTCACCTGTTCAAGTCTGGTTATAGCTACTTGTTTCTCCAGATCTTGGTTCTTCCTCTCTTTCACAAGGTCATAGTAGACTTTTCCTGTGCAAAAAATCACTCGCTTGACCTCATGTGGTGCCTGAGCTGCCGGCCCATTCTCAGGAATCACACGCTGGAAAGTGGTACCTATTTGGAGCACAAATTAGAAAAAGTGCTCTCAGTGGACCTGACATTTCAATAAAGCAGCCCAAGAAACAGTCCTTTAGTCTCTTACTGAGCAAGCAGCAGTGATCAGAGGGTTCTCCTGCCTCTCTGCTCCTACTTTTCAGACTGGTAACTTGGCTAAAGTGACTTTCAGCAGTTCAGTTTCAAGAAGTTAAAGACTGTCAGTAATCCAGTCTTTCACCACACTTAATAGACAGAATCATATCAACAGTGGACTGTTTTTCAGCTTTGTGTTGTATATTACATCTTTACTTTTATATTGATTGGACAGCTCAACTTTGCTTCTAGTTTGGGATTTTTTTCAGAGAATCACTTAAAATACTCTTTCCTCTCTCCAAGATTATCTCAACCATGTAACATTAACACAGCTTTACAAATTTCAGAATATTCTATGAAAACAAAAACATACCCATAATGCAACCAAATCTGGCAACTGCAGAAATATTTACCCAAGCACACATATTACTGCTGTATATTTGATTTAAACCTCTGAGAGCTAAAATAGCAATAGCCAAAGCAAGAATTAGCACAGAGCTGAGCCATATGTATAAATGCTAATGCATAAGTACAATTTCAGATGCATATCTTCACTGCTACCACCTCCCAGGAGTACAATTTGCTTAGGATACATGAAATTGGAAGAGGGACTGGATGGTCTAAAGATCCTTTTCTTTGCTCTCATATATGATTGAGTATGAACTATTTCCACATTAAACAACTGCAGGGTAGCAGACAGCAGCTCAACCTCCTATTCTGAATCAGCACACCCACTTACCAGGAGAATAAGCTCCTGTTTGAACCATTTATCTTGGGGAAGAAAAGCAACAGCACAAACATATCAGAGAGGAACTGATTTATGTCAGAATTATCCTGTCCCACTGAACAGCAGAATTCATCATTAAAAAAGACTGAATCTGTGCTTCATTGGATCAGCGGGAGTCAGTCTTCCTCTCACTCAGCTTTCTATTAGAAGCAGAGCAAAAAGGGTTAGCTTGAGAGTCAGAAACACTTTACTACCTGCTGTCCTCTTCAGCACAACCAGGAAAGTATGTCAAAATTCAATGTTAATTAGAAGTTTGGCCACTATTGAGGTTAGTCTGAAGTAGAGGGGACTCCCAAGAAAAAAGTGACAAATCACAAAGCCTACAGAATTTCTAATCTGACCCATTCTACGAAGCTTTTGAACAGTAATAAAAACAGAAAATGTCTTTGCTTGAGAAGGAAATTTTACACACTTACAAAAAAAGATAATGCAATATTTAGGCACACTTATACAGTGTAAGTTGCTTTTAAAGAACCGAGCAGTTGCTCTCTTCTGACAGCAGTCAAGACCCTCACTGGAACTGGAGACAGCCCAGCACATCTCTGCCCACATTCTCTCTCTGAAGTCACTTTAATCCCTCACTCATTACAAGTCACTGCATTCCCTGATGCCACTCCAACACAGGCCAACCAGTGCAAGGCAGGACAAAACCACAGCAGTGCTTCCAGGTATCCCCGCTGCAGTCACTGAATATCTCTTGGTGCTGATGGCATGCCAACAATAGCTCTGAGCTCTGATCTCACTTTAGATCACTGGTGTGACACAACAGCCCCAAAACCAAGCATTATTACAAGAACTGGGCACTTTATTCTTCCAAATGAGCCTAGTTTAATTAGAACCCATCCCTCAGTCTTGGGGTCAGGAGGCATGGGCAGTACAAAGAACAGCTAAATTTTTATATGAAGAGAAAAAGAGCAGAGGGACATCCCTGCAGAGATGGGAATGCACTTTCCATTAAGACTAATGGCTGGTTACAAGATAAGCCTGTTAAGATTAAGAATCTATGCTTGAAAGCAAATTTTTCAGCAGAAATCCCTGCTAGAGCTCACTATGACAGCTCCACAGAAATTATGCTGAAAGAAAAGACAAACTCTGCAGAGCAGATTCTGTTCTTCACAGTCTGACCTGTAACTTGGCATAGCTAATTACTTTCCCACAATACTTTGAGGTGACTTACCAGACACCATTTCATCAAAACTGGATTTAGCTTCTGGATGCCTCAGCAGTGATTTGGGTGTCAAAACAATCAGCTGTAAGACAGAAATGTTTCCAACACTCAGGAGCTGCTTTACCCACATTATTACGTGCAACATTTGTAACACTGTGCATACAAAAACCACAAACTGAATATGATATAGAATAAATTAATATGAATAGCAAACACAGTAAATTATTTTTTCCTGTTTTGAAAGCCATGAAGATTTCAAAATTATTCAGAAGATTTAGGTAGCCTAAATCCTTTTACAGGTGCTCAAAACTCAGTGCTTATGCTTCTTTTTGATAACAAAATGAAATCACAGACTATGAACCAGTAAAACACTCAACAGTTCTATCTTGGGTCTTTGAAGTTCCAGCAATTAGACATGCAGATGATAGTTCTGCAACCTGTTAGCTACATCACTAATATTGTGACAAGCTCATTGGAAGATCTGCACAGCCAGATAGAAGCAAAGCTGAAAATCAAGTTTTAGAGCCACAGTAAGTCAGAGCTGAGCTTCTTTCCATCAAAGTGGCAGCTTCAACCTGTGTTCAGTTAATGTTTTTCACCAGCAATCCTTATTCTTTTCAGCATTGTGTCATATGCAAAGGCCACTCCTTGTGTGAGGGCTAATTTACCTGGAATAATCAAGTCCACTAAGGTAACCTTACCGGCTTTCTGAATGGCAGCAGGATCTGCCTTCGGAGCACATGAAAGTAATTGGCAGGAGTTGAACAATTCACCACAATCCAGTTGCATTCATACAGCTGGGAAACGTCAAACTGCTCAGTGAACTCCTGAGAGAAACATTAAAGGCATTAGAAAAATGTCTAAAAGATCAGAAAAAAAGGCTTGAAAGCCATCCTTCTATTTCTGACTCTCAGCAACTCCCTTCCTCAAAAAATTTAATTAGCAGCTCTCAGCTGAGATTGTTTTATTAGCTAGGGAAGCATCCCCACAAATAATTCCCTTCTGTTTCTGCTTCTTCCTAAAAATTTATGCAAATAAACACAAAAAGTTTCCATTAATTCAGAAAAGAAGGGAAGTCCAGGAAGGTAGAGTGAGGAAGACTAGGACATCAGCAGATGGAAGATGCAAAATAGAACCTCTTTGAAAGAATGTTAAACTGTAACTCAATTTTTGAGTGTACAGTGAGCTTTCACTCTCTCCCATTTTTTGGGTAGGTATTCCATCCTCTTATACTATTTTATTACATAATGGAATATGTTTTCTGTTTATGTATCTTATGAACATAGGGAGTTCTTATCCATAGCTACAAATGTATATATTAGGTAAGGATATGTACAGGCACAATAATCTTATTACAGATTAGTACAGCATTTAACACAACTTCCTGATCTGTGACTTGAGCTTCTACCTTCTACTAAAAAACTTGTAACTTCTTTATTATATGCCAATGACAGTGTTCAACTAAAGTCAATCAAACACGTCCTTATTCTGCCAGTACAGTGACAAAAATCACTTTTAGATGAGGAGGAACATGGCTTTGGGATGATCCTTGCCCCAAGGATAATAGTCAGGGACAAAACTGAAATATCCATTTTACTTTGCCAAATTGGTGGGCTTTTCACTTAATGCATGGCAGTGTTTCTTAGGAAATCTGCAGTGGAAAGTGGATGCCCAGCACCGTGTAAAGCTGTGTACTTTATCTGTAGAAATGAATAACCAGTCTATGAAAGTCTTAGCCCAATCAAATTAGAAGTTGCTTATTTTCATGCTCCTAGCAGTACAATTTAGCTGCACTGCAAGGTGCCAGGGTAGTCTCACTTGACCTCCTTTAGAAATTGTCTAGAGACACCTATTTGCAGTACACACAGCAATACAAACAAGCAGGATCACTGGCCCTGAGAAACAGCCATAAAGAGATCATGCTGCCAGAGATTAATTGTATGTGACCTCAGCTTTGCAATGGCAGCAATGCTGCATACTTCCATTACTTTTACTGGGATCAAGTTAATGTCACACTAAGACTTGAAGCTAAATCCTAACCTGCTGTACCCAGCTAAAAGGATGCTTCTAACAAAAAATCTCTGAGATGTGAAAAGCAAGAAAAGGACAAAACTACTTACTGGATAGGCATCAGAATCATCATTGCTCATCTGCAGAAACCTCTCAGGCCTGGCTGATGAATGCTCTGGACCCTGGAAAAGGTATCATTTAAAACAACATTAAAAAGCCAAATGAGCAGTTAGACATCAGTCTAGATCACTCACTGCATGAGTGCCTCCTGTCCCCCTGGCAGCTGCACCAGCTGCACACCTGCCCCCCAGCCAAAGGCACCAACAGCAGCAGTGAGAGAGAGGACACACCACAGGACAGGAATTCCTCATCTGTTTTCATAGACGATTAGGTTTCACATGTATTGCCAATGTTTCTACCAGCTGCAAGTGATTTCTACCCTCAGTCTAGCTGCACAATGAAGACCAGTGGAAAGGCAGTGGCTCCATGTGGGCACAACAATGACCTTGCTAATGCAGAGCAAACAGGAGCACAGGGAATGTCAGGAAGAGAAACACTGCGTGCCTCAGAGTCCTGCAGTGACTCACACTTCGTGCATGCTGAACAGGAGCAAACACAAAGTTAACAGCTGGCTACTTTTTCTGTATTAGCAACTAAAGCAGACACAGGACCTCTCCTACCTTTGTTCACTGTTCAGTACAGGACCAAATACCTAGGTGAATGCTTTAGCTAAAATGGATCAAAATACACACACACATGATCTGCCAGACTAAGCTATGATTAATTTCTGCCTCCTCAGGAGATATTTTATGTTCTGTCATTACTGAACACTCCCATCCACTGTCTCACTAGCAGTACCCACGGCAATTTCTCAAATTGCACAAACACTGTTAGCTCCATTTTACATTAGCAAAACATGCATGCTGGCCACAGAAATTATAAGGAATAAGGAATGTAGCAGACTCTGTTATTTTTCCTTTTCTTGTCTGTGTTTATAAAGGATGAGAGAAAGCTGTGAGGAGTGTGAGAATGAAGTGTGCTTTTTCATGTATTGCTATTGCTGCCAGCCTTGGCTTGTTTAAGTGACAGGTACCCTTAGAAAGGACTTTCATTTCGCACACAGTTGTAAAGTATTGTAACCCAAACTAATACACTTCTCAACTCTCTCCATGTCTCCAAAGCTAATGTTCATAAAGAGATTTTTTTCTTTACATGGCTATCTCTCATCGTAACTTCCTCTGTTGAAATCTTAATATATGACCTCCAAAATCAGTCATTATTCTGACAACTATGTGTTCTGATTGAACACATCATCCTTCCTAATTCCAAGTGCAGGATTCCAGATCCATAGGAGGGACACAAATATGATTAGAGGACTGGAGCACCTCTCCTATGAAAACAGGCTGAGAGAGTCAGGATGGTTCAGTCTGGGGAAGAGATGGTTCCTGGGATATATTTTACAGTACCTCCCAGTACATAAAGGGGACCTGCAAGAAAGCTTGGAGAGTGACTTTTTACAAGGGCAAGTAGGGACAAAGGGGAATGGCTTTAGGCTGCAAGAGAGCAGGCATAGGTTTGATAGGAGGAAGAAAATCTTTGCTGTGAGGATGGTGAAGCACTGGCACAGGTTGCTCAGAGCAGTTGTAGATGCCCCATCTCTGGAAGTGTTCAAGGCCAGCCTGGATGGGTCCTTGAGCAGCCTGGTCCAGTGAAAGGCTCCCTGCCATGGTGAGGGGGTTTGAACTAGATGGTCTTTATGGTCCTTTTCAACCAAAACCATTCCATGACTGTGATTCAGTCTACTTCATGGACTAAGGGAATTCAAAGGAAAAAAATATTCTGTTAGCAACCAAGGTGTAACACAGAACTGTGCCTTCTATCACTGCTCCTTTGAAGTCTGCCTCCACTCTAGAGGTGCCAAATAATCTGGTCACAGACAGGTAAGGACTTGAGAGCAAGGAGCAAAGCTGCACAAAACTCTAGTGCACAGTAGCAAGCCCAGTTTATTGTAGCACCTCTGCTGTTTGCATCTGTTTGAGGTAAATCAAATCCTGCACTAAGCACGGCACACACAGCACAGACCCAGTGTTTCTGCAGTCAGTACACTGGGAACAGAGATGTTACCAGCAAACAATTACAGGAGAGACAGGCAAGGCTTCCCCACCACTCGCACACTGCCCCAGCAACAACCTCAGTCCAGAGCCTCAGTGTTCATATCCATCTTCAGTTTCTGTGTTGACACCACTGATCAGACTGCCAGCAACTGCTGCATGGAATGGGGTAGGGTTTATTTCTACTGCGACCACCTATCCAGTGAGACCTATACTGAATCCATTAGCTACTTTCAGATGAGTCCCCAGGGAGCCATTAGGCTGCAGAGTCTTTCAATCACAGCCAACTTGCCAGTGAATGCATGACCTAGAGGTGAAGGGATCCATATCCCATTAAGAATCCTTCCCCAAATCATCTTGTCCCCAACACTGTAGTTATAGAAAGACTAGCCCTCCTGTAATGAAAAGGTCCTCTGGGAAGATAAAAGGTTTCAACAGCCTGGTGGGATTCTTAAATATTCCAAAACCAGCTGACACTAGTAGCAAAATAAGCATATTTCAGAAGACCTGTGCAAATCTTTGCTGCCAAGTGGCTATGGAAAAAGAAAAATTAAATGTATTGTAAGTAGCAGAGAACCAGCCCCTTAAGCTGAGTGCCTCCCTACAGAGGACCACACCTCCTGCTGAGGGCTCATTCAGGCTGTCCCTTCAGGATTCAGTTAAAAAAATTAATTTATCAAAACCCTTGTGAACAGCATCAGACTCTTTATTCTTTAAGCACAATGGATATGGAAAGCCATTTGTAAGATATGAATGCACCCCAGTGTATCAGGACAGGATCATAATTGAATGGAAATAAACTAAATTGTTTGTGAGAATAGAAATGACACAGTTTGTGGCGAAAAGGTCTAAAGCATTTATACAGATGGAGATTGCCACTGTGGCACACACTATGCTTTTTTAAATAGAAAACTAGAAACATACATGCAACAATTCATGAAGGCTAATGTATTTGAAAAGGAGAAAACCTTGCCTGACATGATGTTCATGTAATCTTAAAAATAATTTAAAATATTTGAAGAACAATTCTACTGCTGATTTGAACTTCATGCAACTTTACACATAGGACATGCTCACACTCTTTCCCTCTAAGACATTGTCTTGTTCCTCCTACTAGCTGTCAAAGAAAAGACAGTCATCAGCTAGTAGAAATATTTTCCTTTCCAGAAAGAGGGAGATTTCTCATTATATCATAATTACCCAAGGTCAGTGATTTCTGAAGAAGTTTTAAAGTTGTTTTATATCATTTCATGGCAACAGAATTCAGTGCAGTTTACACAGACATACTTTATGAAAAATAAAACCAAGCAAGCACTCTTAGACACGATTTCTTTCTTAAGGTACACTGAGAATGCAGCTTTCTAGGGAAAGAAGGCAGTGTCTTAGAGAAAGATAACAAAAAAAAGAGGAAAGAAGTGGAAAAATGGGGGGAAGTGGTACATGCCGCTAAGAAGGACACGAAGCTAAGAGCTCAGAAATATTTCTCAGGGTTTTTTTTGTCTCCACCAGTCAATTTATCTACATCCTTCTCTGTCACACTGAGACAGTCTCACATGCTGAACAGTGCCTTCCTCCCCTGGTTTGCTACCACCACTGGATCCCCAAGACACCTTTGGCTTTCCCAGCTGCAGAGAGGGCAGTGCAGGCAGCACTCCCCTGCTGCAGGTGCCAGCCAGCAGCACTCACCATTCCCTCCATCCCGTGTGGCAGGAGCAGGACGATCCCGTTGTGCCGCACCCACTTGGCCTGGCCGCAGCTGATGAACTGGTCTATTATACACTGAGCCGTGTTGTGAAAGTCCCCAAACTGGGCTTCCCAGCACACCAGGGCATTGGGACTTGCCATAGCAAAGCCAAGTTCAAAACCTGACAAGCAAACAAGGAGGAGAATTAGAAAATAAACAGATTTCCTGAAAATTCTGTTCATTTTGCATTAAAAATTAAAAATAAAACAAACCCAACGTTAGAGCATGAACTGGATTTTTGGAGCCGTGTTATAAATCATGCAGTTTTCAACAGTACCATTTCCAAGCCTGACTTCAATCCTTCAAACTTTTCCTCAAACACTTCAATATCATAGAAGTTTTGAAACAAGCAAAATCCCCTCCCTCCACTCCAACTTTAGCATGTTTCCTTAAGAGCTCACTACTATCTTTTGTAAAATTCCACTTACAGCCCAATACCAGCTAAAGATTAATTATTATATAATAATTATTATATCTATAAAATTATTAATTTTAATATTTTCACAGCCCTACACAACATCGTCTTTCTTTCCCCCCTCTCACATGCAGATGCTGAAGAAAATTACTGGTGACATCAATTTTCAGTCTGCAGAAAGGATTACAGTCTTCAGATCTTCCAAAAAGCTTCAACATTATAGCTACATGGCAAACACATCTGGGACTTGGATAAACAGCCCTTTCTTTGGCAGGGTTAAGGACCCTTTAGGTTTCTGCATTGCTGTTAAAATATTTGATCTCTGTTCATATTTTCTTTTGACACAGCAGAGCCTGGAGTGCTGAATGAGTACCTGTACTCAGACTCTCCACCTATAGTTTGGAGTGATTGTAATCAAAAAGGTTAAAGCTCTCAGTAAAAAGCAGAGCTGTATAGCAGTGCTCTGAGTGTAGAGGTTCTGACTGAGGCAAAACTGATTCAATACACACAGAGAATAAACATTTAATTTATAGATACATTTCATGTTGAAGTTCTATACAGAATATAATGATCTGGTTTCAAAGACAGAACCTCTATGAGAATACTCTCATTGAAGCTCACCCAGCAGGTAACTAACTTTTGGGTCTTCATAATCTACTCCTTGGCAATTCCAACCCAGTTTTTCGCTTACCATCCCCCCATGGCAAGAAATCTTTGAGTCACTTGGCTTTTGGACTACTGATATCTGAACAGTCCATCCATGACTCCAGCAGATGCTCATGATCCCACCAAAAGGCAACTGATACATCAGAGGCCAAAAGACGACTGATAAGTCAGAGGGCCCTTCATCTGTGAGTCCCCATGACAGATCTTTACCAAAGAGAATGACTTTCACTGGCCCTGCCTTTGGCCTGACTGCCTGAACAGCCTTTCCTCCATCTCTGGCCTCTTCATTTGTGTAATTCTGTTGTTCTTAACATAACGAAAACAGCAGAAAAATTTACACAACTCCTCCAATCATATTCCCAAAGGTATCTGAAAAACAGATTTCCCTAGACAGGCTTGAATCCCATTCTAATTTTACACAAGCATTAAGAGACCATTTCTACTGATTGGGTGACATGGTTGAGAAAATATGCAATATGTTCAAGACTTATTTGTGCATATGCTGCTCTCTGTAAGGGTGGGGTAATCTAGCTTTCAGAGAAGCACAAACTGAGGTCTTGACCACTCAGAGTTATCAATAACCAAACAGTGCTTTTCAATGAGCATGGAGCTCAGCGGTCACAGCACACACATAATTCTACTGCATATATGAAAGATCACTCCTAAAATTCACATGGAAAAAAAGAGTATCATTTCTCATTTCCTATCTTGTTGACAACTTCATGCTAATCTCCACAAGATAACAATGTTCTAGGTGAAGCTGCATCGAAAAGTGTGATCTTAACACAGATACCATTTGCAAGCATTCTGACAGCCATAAAAATCTCTAGGAAAATATATCCAAATGTAATCTGATTACATTCTGATTAGTATTTTGGGATTAATGTTGCCAAGACTACTATTTCATGGCACATGTCTCTGTGGTATATACATCTTTGGTATACCAGAACTCAATTTTCCATTGAAAAATGGAAATGGTAACGACAGTTACTAAATTAAAACTATTCCAATCGTGATTGTAGCAGTGGAATAGTTTTAACTCTTAACAGACTCAGGAGTCTGTTGAGAATTACTAGTACTACCTTCATGGGGAGACAATTCCTTAAAGAACAAGATCTGAACTGCTAAATTTAAAAAAAAATGCTGGTGGAAAGAGCTCTAGTTAGATGCAAGGTAAACAGCCCAGGAGAGGGTGAGGTGTTCTCCTGAAAGGGAATTGTTGGGGCACACCAAAGACAAGGTCAGGGAAGCTGACCTGAGCTGGAAAATATCCTGCATTCTAGAGATGGGACATGAACTGCAGAGGAGCAGGTTCCTACCCAGGTCCCTCACAAGGGCTCAACCTCAGACCAGAATAAAGAATTTTTAAAAAAACAGAAAGTACAGCAGAGACCTTCCAAACTATTGTTTGCATCTGCAGAAACAAGAACTGAACATTTCTTTAAAATGCTGTGCAAATTTTGAGAGTTTAAAGGATTAACTCTTACACAGCTAGAAACAGAGAACAGAGGTAATGAACAGTGAGGAAATCCAAAGCAACCAGGCAGCAAGACAACTCTCAAAGAATGTCAGGTAAGGAATCTGCACACCCAAAGGGTGTTGGACAGCAGTCAGCCAACTCCAAACAGCAGGCAGCTGCTCCGGGCTCAGAGCACACCAGGGCACAGGCAACCAGGAACCAGCACAGCTGTTTGGTAAACTTCTACACTGAGGACACAGAGGAAAGAAAAATACACAGCACTTGATTAAGGCTGCAAAACTAATGTTTTATTTGCTGATGTTCATTAAGGTCCCTAGATGACAGGCCTAGCAGAAATGCTTGTTTCTATTAGTCCAGTGCCTGCTGTGCTCCCTCACTGTTCTTCCGTCACTCTGGCACAGAAAGAAGTGTTGTCAAGCAAAGTGGCAGCTTACACAGCATCCTGTGCTGTGTTTTTCCCCACAGCATTTTCATGATTGTCATAAGACCGGCAGTGTTTCAATTAATGTAAGGCTACAGCTATAACTTAATTCAATATGATTTTGAAGTGACTTGGGGCATGAATGTTAACCAATGGTTAAAACAGCTTACCAGTGCAAGGATTTTATGCCAGAATGAGGAAAGTTACAAAGACAGATTTTTGCTATATTTAACAGAAATTCTAAGCACAGGGACTACAGAGGGATACTCATCCTTTCACAAACCCAAACACAGCTCAGGACAAAGTGAAGTTAATACCTATCTGGTGGCCAAATCTATTAAACAGAGAGACTGATGCCTTCTCAGAACTCCATGCAGATGCCATTGATCACTACAGTCTGTCCTAGTTCCTAACACAATTTCTGACAGGTAACTGTATTTGCTACCTCCAACCTTAAAAATACATTGTTCTAACTGAGCAGTAATACTACATATCTCATCCTAGGTGTGTATTGCAAAAAAAAATATTTACATCAATACCTGTCTTCTTCCTTTCATCTTTTGCTTTAAACTTGACTTTTTGCCTTGAAAAAGCTATACACCAAGTCTCATGGTTCAGGAATTTCCTGAACTACACGCTAGTTCCAATATCTTGGCTGATATTCCTTGAAAGCTCCCAGCATGGGAAGCCACAGCCCAAGACCTCGCAAAGGTAGTACTGAATCTGACAAAGAACCTCACCTCCTTGGTAGAGAGTCAACACTACACAAGTCATTCTGAGGGCTGTAAAGAAAGACAGGAAATCCTTTCAAGTATTTAAAAAATGCTGAAGAGGTAGAATAGAGCATCTGAAAGTTACTTTTGTTTTTCTCCTCTATCTTATTCAGCAAATAAATTCACACAAATCCCCTTTGCTTAAATGACTTCTCACAGCCATCACTTATACTTCCAGATATTCAGTTTCAGTACAAGGGAAAACTATGGCAAGCCAAGAGGATGCACAACTAAATTACAATAATTTGGGTATAAGTAAAAATAGTAGACATAGGATGTAAAAAAAAAATTACCAGAGGTTTTTAAATACTCTAAATTATCAGAGATTGTGAAGTACTCTAATTTAATGCCCAGGTTACACACACTCCAGAGCTTCCTGTAGACAAAACATAAGCAGTTGCCTGAACTACAATTTAACAAGGCCATCTGTATTTTATTCCTAAGTGAAATCAATCTTGTCAGAATATCATTTTAATGGAGCAATGGCTCCCCAGGTGTTCCTAACTAGCTCAACTATATCTTGGTGCAAAGCTCACAGCTCTGAACAGATACCAGCTCTTGGCTTATGTACCTGCTGAAGAAACAATCTGTAATTGTATTGTGCTGGGCTATTTAATCCTTTTCTACTTCGCTTTCCCTCGCAGAAAGTAAAGGAATTCCCAAAATGCTTCTGAGGTGCTGCATGTTAACACAGTTATAAAATAAACTAATACTTTTTCACGTTTTTTTCCCCTTTATGGTATTTCACAACTCTCCCTACCACCACTAAACAGTTCAGTGCACTAATTGTAAAGTGTTTCTTTTAGCAGAATTAGATAGTAGAAACAGCAGTTAGAGAAAATAAAGTGTTCAGGGGTTTTGGTTCTCCTGAAAACCAACTCCACGAACTGCAAGCCTTCACTTATTCTCCCATGTATTAAAAAGGAGACCCAGTGATGTTACCAGCAAAACAAATATCAATTCTGATAGCTCCTCTTTGACTCAGAGCCTTAACTAGAAGAGACATGTTCACACACTGCTGCTTATCCCAACGCTGTCTCTCTATGGAGACAATACGCAAGAGTAAACATATTGGAAAAGGTCAATATATAAAAGCCAGCAAGAGAGAGAAAACTTCATTATAAAATCACTTCAACAGAGAACATGGCATTTCTAGTTTAAAAAAACCCAACCCAACAAACACACAAAAAGCCACATCATTTACCAACTATTTCTATCAATTTAATCTCCTTTACTGCTAGAAAACATCTCAAAAATAAGGGATTTAAAGTTCTTGAAAATTAAAAGTTTCAATATTATTAGTTTTGAAGAACCTGTTATCCCATCTGCTGAACCAGAAGCACACAGACATGGTATTCTTGTTTTCAGCATACAAACAAACTCCTATTTTATCACATTGCTTGTATTCAATGAATTTTATTAAATCAACTTTTACCTATCTTTTGCTGGGTAAGGTGAAAGGGAAATAGTGAGCAGGATGAGATCAAGAGAGAGAAAGAAAGAGAGCCCACTTGGTTAGTTTTTTAAATAATGGAATTCTGACAGTTAGAATTGCCTTCATGCCATACCAACACAAGGCTTCCTAGTGAGGTGTTATTTTTGGAACAAAATCAGATTTCAACCATATCCAGACATTTGTCACTTTCATTTGGATGTAAACAAACCAAATCCAGAAACCTACGACCCACTTACCCAAAAGTTTTGCAGCAACACTGTAAACAGGTTCAAATTAAGAAACCCCAGAACACACTGTGAGAAACAATAGGAAATTGGAAAAAATCATTCTCTGAAATGAAATTCTTGATTTTTATCTATGCCAATTATTTTTCTCTCATTTATACACATCCTTGCTTGCACTCTCTTTCAAGTTTACCTTTACATGTTAGCAATACAAAAAAAAGTGATTCTGTTCACACTGATTATGCCAAGAGCTAACAAAAATACCTTAAAAATCTGGTCTTCAGCCCGTGCTCCAACTGTACAATTTTATACACTTTAACTTTAATATTATTAGCAGTAGGTAATATGTAGCATTGTACAAATGACTTAAGCAAATTTACTTAAGTAAATATTTCTGGAACTTTGAAGCAAGCAGCTATCAATTACCACCTTCATCTACTACTATGTTTCAAGTTTTTCCTTCACACAATATTTTATTATCCATAGAATCAGTAACCCTTTTGATAAATTATTAGATGTATTTGTTTTGTGCTCCACATTCCCCTTGCCACCCTCATGATGCCAGAGTAAGGTTATCCATTCTCTGTGGCTGAAGGTAAAATAATTCACTATGATTAATGCTATCACTAAAAAGAATTTGTTTTCTTGAAATAGCACATTGAGAACAGCAGTTCAGATAAGGCCAGGATGGATTTTTTGCATCTCTATGACAAACTGTGCCTGGTTTTCTTGTCATTTCCTCCCCTTTTAAGAAAGCATCAGGTGCACATTCCAGCACTGCCAAGATCAACAAGAGGAGATGGATGCTTTTAACTGAATCCCAAAATTTTAAAATGTGGGGATGCTTGTTTAAGGGATGCCAGAACCTGAGAGGAAGAGCTTTGGTATCTGTTTCATAAATGACCATTTGACAACCTTTTTTCCCCACATTCTTTTTCCTGCTGAGCTCTGCTCCTTGTCCAGCAGCCCTGCAAACCCCAGGCAGATGGAGACGTACCTAAGACACCGTACTCGGAAAGGGAGCTGTTGCACACAGTGTAGGGGGCCTGCTGCTCCCAGAGGTGATTCATGGGAACACAAATTCTCTTGTCAACTTCTTGGTCATGAAGCACGTGGTGACGATGGCTGCAAAGAGTTGTTGAAAGAGATTCATTAGCCAAGAATCACTCTGGGCTTTAACAGAGCTATTTTCAAAGCTAAAGCATCAAAGCTGTGTTCTGGAAAGCAAGCAAATACCATGGTTATCTTTGCTGCACACAACACCTGGTCTGGCTGAAATCATGGGAAATACATTTCTAAATACAATTGCTGCACTACAAGGACTTTCAGTGACTATCTAGGCTTCTCAAGCACTCATAGAAACTGAAAATACCTCATCGCTAGTAGAACTGGGGAGAAAGAGAAAAGGATGGGGAAGTTATTGCTATGAAATAGAATTATTAAAGCAACTCAGAGGAAGAAAATTGTTATTAAAAACATTTCATTCTGCCTTTCACAGAAACTAATATTTTCCTTGAAACAATTGTTGTTTGTCTTTAATGGAAAAAAATGCAATCTAATATAATTTCAGCACTGAAACTTGAAGGAGTTGTATCCTCTTTCCCACTATTTCCACTCACATGCACCATTTACATTTCTCTAGAACACCATTAAAAAGTATTAGAATGGGGCACTAAGGAATACTACCAAAATAGAGATGACTGAAGTAATTACTGCAATCCATTAACTCTCTGAGCAGACTGAGCGAATCACAGCAATATGTCCAGCTTTACTACCACCAACATAAGGACAGTTATTGTACTGGTAACAATACTGTGTGTTGTAGAGCTGCCAACACTGAAGCCTGAATCTTTCTGCACTTCCCTTTGCTATAATGAATGCCAACAAAAGAGCTCTGAAATTTATCTAGAACTCAACAATGTAAAGCCAGAAAACGACAGAATCTTTGAAGAGCAGCACAGGGAGGGCAGTAGAGAGAAAGAGGAAAATTCGCACACTAGGCAGCTGTTTGGCAGAAATCATTTCTGCCACTGTTATTTTGATTTTATCATTCAGCCAAAGACAGAAGGCTTAGCTAGGTGTTAAGCATTTCGAGCACAAAGTTTTGTGTTTTTCTAGCAAAAGGCGATTAACATATATAAGATGAGCATAGATGGCCAGCCAGAAATATACAGACATACATTGCACGTGTGCAATTGTCAGATTTACTGACAGCAAACCAGTACAGAATCAAGTCTTTCCCCCCTTCCCTCTGTTCTAAATAGTTTGTCTCCAAGATGAGACAGTCTCGTTCTTCTATCTGCAGCTTTAGCTAGCTTCTATCTACTGATAGTGTTGAGGATAGAAACAGGAAGAAAAGAAGCTATCATATGGAATACTGAAAGAAAGATCTATTTTCTAGACAGCACTTCAGAAGCCCCAAAATAGTGAAAGCACCCCATTGTGTTGTTTTATTATGGCAACATATATTCAGTTCTATCCAATTTCTAGCCAATACTGTACCAGAGAACACAGGCACCAAGGTTTATTTCTCTCTTCTGCAAGCATTCACAATGAAGCCCAGTGCAGCATTCACCCCAGGAACTGGCAGTACATCAAAGGTTTCAATTAAATACAACATTAACATTTTGCTCTACAGAGAATCAGGTAAAGCAGCAAACTCTATGTATTTTACCAAGTGATGAGACCCTGTCTTCATACAAGCTCCATTGGCATTAAGAGTCTCAGTACAAAGAACCTTATTTCACTTTAAAAGCCTCGCCAACTGGCAATGTGTTTGTTCACAGGGTACACAAGTTCCAAGCAGCCACCACAGGAATGGTATTTAAAAGATTCAGGATGTGCTGCAGCAAGTATCCTCTCTTACTTCTCAGCAATTAGATGGAATGCAACTGTACTTTTTGTTAGGAAGCAGGGGGGAAGATACCATTTCTGCTTTTCAGGAAGAGAAGGTAGAAAGTATCTAAAAATGTTTGTTCTGCCTTAATTATTATACTTTACAATGCTGCTTATAGATACACAGGAAATTTGAATATTATTTACTGCTAGAATCTGATTAATGCTGAAGAGCCCCAACTTCCCCCTCCCTGCAGAAGACCATATTTAACAAATGCCAAGTTGTTTCTTGAAGTGTGGGACTTAAACAGTTTTAACAACATTTAAGAGTTATCTCAGTACTGACCTGAAAGTACCTCTCTCCACATCCTGCCCACTCAGCCGGACATGGATCCCTTCTTTGAGAACAGAGCCAAAAGCCATGTATTCTGCTAGGGCCCAGTCAACAACCCTGTTCTTGGTCATTTCTGAGCGGCCTTTCAAGATCCGAGAGAGTCCTACATCAGAATACAGATCAGAAATGAATGGATCTATTTCAGAGAAATTCTCCATTCACATTATATTCCCCTTCTCCTTCCTCACTGGCTAAGCTAAACACAGACACCAAATCAGGTCTACGAACTGTTTTTCAAGAACTGACCTGCTGGCAAAATAAAACAACTTGCTTCCTGAGCAAACAACTGTGTAATGTTCATATCTTGTTTTTGAAGAAGACTACCAAGGACAATTAAAAAGACCCATGGTGAAATCTTTCTTCCTCAAGATTTATTTTCACATCTCTAACACCAAGTACTGTTTTATAAGAGACTGAAAATTGCAGTTGTGTTTCTGATTTTTTTCTTCCTTCCTTTCCTCATTTTTCCTTGGCGTTTGTCTTATTGCACTTTTGGAGATGTTCTACAGTGAAACAGGCTGGATTGATTGGTACTATGAATATCATATAAATAGAAAAACTGTAGCAGCTGCCAATGGATTTTCAGTTGGTAACCAAGAACTGACTTTTCAGTGACGATTTTATAACCCCGTGAGCCAAAACACAAGTTACAACTCTGTAACTTTCAAAGGGAACAAAACTTCACAGCTGCACACAGGTGCTTCCAGCTTTGAGGGCACAAGTTTCCTGTATTCACTCTCAATTGACAGCATTTTACTTTCACATCTGCACTGATGATTTTGGTAAGTTGTCCCATATGTTATTTTCCCATATTTCCCTTTCCTTACTTTCCACAATTTTACAGAAAAACACCCCACTTTCTTTCCACATAAAACTCTCATTGAAATTGTCTCATTTTAAGTAAAAAAAATCTTGAACATTTTCCCTTTACAATATACCAAACATTTGATAAAACAAAATAATCTTCCTGTTGTTTGTTGCAAGACTATATGAAATGAAGCCGTTTCATTCTAGTGAAAGGACAAAGTACTTCAAATTTCTCTCTCTCTCCCCTTCTATTTCTCCACAAATTCTCTCCCATGGCCTTTTAAACTGCATAAAAGAATCTAGGATACCATAATTGTTTTGAACCATAAATCTACCTTATATACTGGTAAGTGCTCCCTAGCGTCAATGCTTAATCAACTTACTAACAAGAGACCAATTTACCTTTTTAATTAGAATGTCTAATACTAAATTTTATTGGACGACTGTAATTTTTAATTTATCAGTGTCACAACAAAGTGCACAAATGTGTAGAAGAGTTTTAAATTTATTCATTAATTGTATCTGCTCAACAAGCCTGCAATTGATAACTGGGAATGCCCTACCATTATTACAGTTTCATTTCCCAAAGGAACACAAGCACATAGGATATTTACAGAAGACAAACTTTATTCCTTGATGGATGACTCTAGAGAGGATTAGCTTTCTCTCTTTAGAGATTTTAAAGAGAAAAATGCTCTTTATTCCTTATCTTTAGTACGTACTCTACAAGTCAACCAAAGAAAAAGATACCTACACAAAGTCCATGTTTCCCCATGGAATGAGCAGGTTATTGCTCCCAAGAGTTGCTAGATTTCAACCTGACCTCAGAACTCTGACAGTGTTGGGGCTCCCCACTGAGACAGGCACTTACAGCAAAAATGAGGACTGAATCTTTTCAGAACAAAAGCTAAAACTTTTTGGAAAAAAATGCAAGGACTTGAAGAGTGAAAGGAGTTATTAACTTAAGGTTGCAAAGAGACTTTTACCTCTCTCAAAGGAAAATCTATTTTAATGAGGTATGGAACAGAAGTGGTGTGTGATACTGAAAAAATATTATGCTGAGAACAAACAGCAGGAACTTAAATGTCACATTCTTCTCACCCACAGAGTGGAAGATTCAAAGCAAAAAAAGTCATGGGCATTTTCCTCTTTGAGAAATGGCCCAAGAATAACTTCTGTGCAGAAATACAGAAATGGAGCAAGACACAAAGCCTTCAGCTGACCTGAGTGTATTTTGAAGTCTTCGACTGGCACTGAACTGGCAACATTGCCAATGTGAGTCAGCATCTCTTCTGAAATGCCCGTCGGAGGACAGGACATGCTCTTGGGTTCTCCATCCACAGTAAAGAAGCCTGGAAGGAAAAGACTTGGTGAGATGTTCAAGGACTGTTTAGAAGATATGTATATTACCTACAATTTAATTAACAACTCAAGTGACATTCTAAGCAGCAGACTAGGCCTAGTTCTTCCCATTTCGCTGGGAAATAAAAATTTTCATTGTCTGCATGACAACAGAAGCTGATCTTGCAGGCACACAATGATCTATTTTGTTTCTGCTTTCACTCCCTGTGAAGTCCAACTATGTGGGCAGAGGCAGCCAATAAAAGGCATATGGCTCCTCAATCCCTCAAAAATAAATAAATGAATAAATAACATGAGACATACTCCTTCTTCCTGACAGCACAGACAGTTAATAGTACAGGGAAACCACTTCTCTGCTGAACTGGAAAATGGCTTTTTCAAAGTCACACCTTACTTTGCATGTTTTTTAACAAAAGCATTTATTTCAAGTTGATCTGATAGAATGCTATATTTACTAATAACAGGGGCAAATAAAAGGTCACATATCCCATTTTAAAGGAATGCTGTCTGATAAAATCTATCTAAATCCTAGATTTTGGACTCAAAATAAAAGCACATTCAAGTAACACTAGGATAAGTGAAAGAAACTCCTCACCAGGCCAAGGTGAATCAAGCCAGTGCTTGATATGAAGGATCTTATTATCCTTAGATCTAGTGTATGCTTCTTCACATATTCTATCATACTTTGCAATTTCTTCCTGTAGAACAAAAAGATTTTTTTAAAATGGATAAACATAACACCCTCATATCTGACAAATGACACCTCTCCTGCTGGATAAAACCAGCTATTTAACTCCATGAGAAAATTTAGTTACAATAATGTAAATAAATAACATTAATTTTATCTAGGATCAAACTGCCTTCTAGAAACATGCTTACACACATTACTCTAAATAAATCATTTACTTCATTGGACAGGTGTTGCAGAGGAGTGTACCAAGAGCTGAGGTTGAAGCATTGCTCTAGAATGAGACAGAACTAAAATACCAAATATAATTTACAGTTATACTTCTAAGATCAAAACCATCCAGCTCTCATACTCCTGGCTACAAAGGCCACTAAAGTTTGGAAAAGAAATTTCCAAAAAATTAGTCTGTCTGGGAGAGTCCAGCAAAGATTCTGCTGGCCACACCTCTCAATGACAACAGACAGAATGCCATAGAGGCAGAATGCCTCTGCAGTATCTGTGTTTCAATCCAGAACCACACTCAAGTTATCAAGCCATCTAATCTTTAAAGGAATTAGAAGCAATTAGAAGACTGAGTGAACTCACTCAGTCTGTCCAGCCAAACATCCATACAGAATCCTAGATCCAGTCACCAAAACTCATGGTGCCTCTACTGGCACACTCTTTCAATAAATGAACCTTCTTACAGATGACAGAATGCACCTACACAAACCACTTTTTTCTTGATCTGCAATATCACGTCACTAGAACTTCTCAGAAGGTCCTTTATTTCATCTGCACTCTAAATATCAATTCTCAAAAAAATTAAGGTAAAGACCTAACCAGTTTAATACAGACACCAGACTCTCAACTTCATCTTTCTGGAATACGTCAAATGAGCTCTGAACTTGGTTGAATTCTTGCAAGAAAACTAAAAGGTTAAATTGATTCTATTGCATCATTGCTGGACACAAGCCTGCTAACATTATCGATATGAAGCTATCAACAGGAGTGTTCAAACACTGTCTTGCTGCTGAATCAAGGTTCTAGAGATGAAGAACAGCTGACAAATGCCTCTATTTTCCAGTGTTCTCATTAATCATCTTCTCCCTCAGAACTGAAGCAATTTTTAATGTGCAATATATATTAATTACTTCAGAGCACTTCCAGTCCTTTTGTTACAACAATAGTATTTTACATGAAAATCCAAGCCAGATTGAACCACAAATTGTCAAAGGGTGAAGACTTATCACAGTAAGGAAGTTTTCAAGCAGGCAGCATACAGTGACAGTTGTGTCTTTCTCCTTACATCTCCTTAGATTCCCTCTAACTCTGCTGGTGTGTACCTCAAACTCCTGCAGTGTCACAGTTCCATCTGCAATCAGCTTGTCAGCGTATTTCTTCAGCACTGGCACCTGCTTATGGATCTGCTTGTACATCAGAGGCTGGGTGAACATGGGCTCATCCATTTCATTGTGCCCTCTCCTACGGTAACAAACCTACAACAGGAAACATTGCTTCTGTTGATATGGCAAAATGTCAAATGGAATCTTTCCATTTCATAGTTTTACAGAGATTTTAAGAGGTTTGTTGTATAAAAAAGATTCATGGCTTCTTGTGGGCCTGTTAGTGGCTTGGTTTTTTAAAAACCAAGAGACTTAAGGCCTTTAAAATCAAATATGTTTCTTGACTGGACTTCCTAAGCTGCCAGAAAATAAGAGTAGTATATAATGGACAGAATGAAGAGTTAAGAAAACCAAGACTTACCAAGTCAACGACCACATCCTTATTGAAAGTGTTTCTCCACTCTGCAGCCACACTGCACACATATATCACTGCCTCAGGGTCATCAGCATTCACGTGGAAAATAGGAGCATTGACCACACGAGCAACATCAGTGGGATACGGAGATGAACGGGCCATACGGGGGTCTGTGGTGAAGCCAATCTAAAATTTCCAGAAACTTCCATTAAAATAATTTGGGCACTTCCCTCTACTCTGTTTTGAGGTTTGCATTTAATAGTCATTCACACAGCAACAGCATCAGCTTTTCATTTTGGCTAGCTAGCTAGCTTCTTTTTACTCCCTTAAAAAGCAAAGCAAGTCTAATCCAATTAAGTACTACAAATTGAATGGAATACACATAGGTGATAAAATATTATCCACTCAAGAGTTGCTAGATACCAGGATCATTTTCAGAAACATCTCAACCATTGTAATAACCATGGGGCAAGGAACTCAGTTAATAACAAACAATAAAGAAAGAGATGGATGGGCAAATATTCAGCAGAGAAGTTGATTGGAAAAGGCTCTACTTGTTACCTGGTTGTTGACCACAACGTGAATAGTGCCATTTGTCGTGTAGGATGGGAGGTCACTAAGATGAAATGTCTCATAAACCACTCCTTGTCCTGCAAAGGCAGCATCCCCATGTAATAATATGGACATAACCTAAGAGGAAGAATTGTACACACATATCCACACATGTATTAGAAAGGAAAACTGCAATTTGAGCTTCTCAGCAGGATTTCTTGGCTCCAAATTACTGTAGTGCTTATAAAAAAACAGTAATTTTATAATAAACCATAAATTTCTCAGCATTCTGCTGCCTTTTCTCAGTTTGCAAGGGAAATAAAGCTTTAAGCCTACTTCCTGAAGTTACCCTTGAGGTATCATGTCAGAAACCTTACCTAGTTCAACAGGTGATACATCCCTTTTGTGAAGGGGGAAAAAAGGAAGATTCTGTGATATGAAACAACTGGCAAACTATTTTTATAGGAAATACCATGAAAAACTACCATTAAAAGTTACTACATTAAACAATCTTTACCTTTTTCCCTGCCGTATCCCCTCGATAAAACTGTTCAGCTTTTGTTTTCCCTTGCACAACAGGATCAACTGCTTCCAGGTGAGAAGGATTAGCCATCAGGGACAGGGTGATTTTCTTGTTTGTTTTTCGGTTGATCCTCTCATGGTACATTCCCAGATGATATTTTACATCCCCAGATCCCTAATGTGAAAGATGTATTCACGATTCAGGAATGTCATTCAGACCTGCTCCATCTGATTCACTAGGCCTAAAATTTGTGCTTCAGCCTGAAAAATGCATCTGGTTACCTGAACATCAGTGTGCACTATGGGTTTGACACCATAATTTCAAACTGGGACAATATAATTTCAAACTGGGATAATGTTTCTATTCTATTATCTTACTGTTGTCATCAAATGTTAGATAAATACTTAGAGCATATTAATACTCTGTTCATTTATATAAAACAAAAAAGATGCTTAGAGATTATGAACAAGTGGAACTTATTTGTCTACAGTAACTCCTGAGAAACCTTCTGCATGTTAGAAGTATAACATAATTTTTACATTTGTTAAGAAATTTCACTGAATCATGTTCCTCAAACTAGAAAAGAAGGCAATGCAGATGATAATACTGTTTTCATAGTAACCATGACCAAAACAACTGAAAACTACCCTGAATGTTGACCTCTCTATAAAGATCTGTTGAAAAAGCATCTTACCTCATCAGCTGCTTCAAGTTTGGGATCAAACTGACAGAAGATCTGCTCCAGCTCTTTTCGGATTACATTAGCCAATACATTCAGTCGACCTCTAAGAAAATTCCAGATATGTCTCAAAAATGGTACTAACAGAGTCACCAGTATAAAACTTACAAAATCTGCAAACCACCCTGTCAGAAATTTGCAAATGTTCTCTTCAAACTTTTGAGCCTGAAACCCTTGGTTCAACCCTTCTTCCCATTACAAAGTTCCTCCAATGCACACCCTTAGACATTCTAGAATACCTTGCTATCCAAGTGAATTTTGTAGCTGTCTAGCAGTCCTTAAATAATCACATTATAAATTAGTTAAGGCAGACTGCAGAAGTAAGGTTAATACTACCTCATCAAGCTTTCCCACTTCTAGACTCCATGCAATGGCAGAGAAACCATGCCTGCTGCCACATTTGCTTGCAGCCTCAAAGTACACTGAGGAGAGTTTCTCTACCATTTGACTGTGAAGCATGTAGCCTCTTACTGACAGGCATTTGTTGCAGTTCTGTGTTCCCATTACTTGCTATGACTAACTCTTGCTACCTCAGCTTCTCTAATATCCACTCTGTTTATTCAATTCTAAAACCCAAAACTTGTCTTAACACAATAAGCCCATTTGTTGGGGTGTTTCCATTGGCATTACCTATGGGGCATTCCCATTATTACATATTCAATTCCCATTTCACTGGATTTATCAATGATGGTCTTAAGTGCAGGAATCATTACTTCACATCCTTCCAAACCAAATCTCTTTTCGGAAGACCACTTGCGAGCAAGGAAGTCTTCAAATCTTTGCCGAAAAGAAACACAAAAAAACCAAGAGAAATTATTTGTACTAAGATAACGTAGCAAATACTTGTTGTTTACCATCTTATAGCAAATAAAATGATATTAAATTGTTTTAAAACATCAGTGAATACAAGTTTTTAGACCTCTGGAATTAAGTCACACACAGGGAGGGAAACACAAGAGAGAATTCAGTCTTCTTTCTTCCCTATCTGAAAAGCATTTACTAGGACTTGGAAACAATTAAGACTCCCCACCTCAGACAAAATTCAGTTCCCAAGTTAATACTCAGTCTCATGTACACATATACTGACTACGGGAAGGCAGAGTGACAGCAAAGAAGTCTCTCCCATGAATTGAAGAAAATGTAACAGAAAACCTGTATTTTCTAATACTTGTAAAAAAAACAGAGTAGAAAGCATGCCTATTCCACAGATCTCATTCCATAGCAAGGCTCCTCAGACTGTGTGATGTAACAGTTGGGAATGGGCCAAGAAGCAGGACATTGGTATCTCTGCCTCAGCTTCAGCAGCAGAATGATGTCAATCCCTGACAGCTCTAAGCTCTTTCATTCTTTAATGCATTTGGGCCAGAGGCAATGTGAGTGGTTAAAAAGTACCTTTTAACAAACAATGAAAGGATTATGCATTGTAAAACTTAGAGATATAAAAGGCAAAGAAAATATATCTTCATGAAAGTAACTGTATTGGTCACATCATCAGAGCAGTGCCTCGCCTCATAACACTGCCATAACCCATTTAATACTCAGCTTATTCCTCACTCAGAATGCTGACATTTACCTCTTTAGACTGAAGTCCTGAAGGCGGTGATATGAATTGTTGCCAAAAGTCTCTCCTAGCTCACTTATCAATACCTTACAATCCAGCCATCCAAGAAACAAGCCAGACCCTCAGCTGAGCTATTCTGGCAGAATTCCTCAGGGAAGCCTGTGGGGCTATGCCAGTTTCTGTATAAAGGGACAGTGGTGTCCCATGCGAACAGCAGGTCCCACAGGGTGAATGAAAGCAGTGCACACACCGATTTCCTTCTCCTCACAGCAGCAAGCTAAGGCAGTACTGCATAAGCAGCAAGTTCATTACTTGAGGTGAACTGCCACTAAGTGCAGAGCTACAGTATTTCACACCTTCCCAGTCCCCCACATGCCACTGGCAGTCACAGAGGCTCAGCCTCTGTCACTGCATGCATTCAGTACCCAGTGAGGAACACATCTGATCAAAGCTGGCTGCTCCCAGAAGGCATAACCTGGAAATGCTTGATCCTGCCCAGATCAGACTTCACATCAGAGTCTAACATGTTTGCTAATGCATTACAAAGTAGCTAAAAAATATGCAATGAGTATTTTACATAAGGAGAAATTAGAAATGACCCTTTGTTCAATAAGCTATCAGTGAAACCCACAAGGGATGAGAAAACCAGCTTTAAAATTCAGTTTCAAGTACCTGAACTCTGTAGTTCTTGGAATGAATGTTTCTGAAAGCAGTGCTCTTGAGCAAAACAATGAAAACCTGCTTTACAAAGCCACAAATCTCAAGAAGACAACCAGTTTTCTACAAAACCAGGCTCTTTTCCTAGGTCATTTTCAAACAATAAAATAAAAAGCACTCTAAAGATAGCTGGATAGAAATTTTGTAAAACTTTTTTCTTCCCCTTTCAGCAGACAATTAATTTGACACAAGATGAACATTAGGCTCCTTCATGGCACTAGAAATCCCAGATCTTTCCACAGCTTAGGTAGGAAAAAAAGCACAAATTCTTGTCTTAGGATAAATAAAGGCGGTTCATACTGAGGGCCTGTTAAACAAACTTACTCAGGTGTAATATTCACTTGACCATTAAGTGACATTTTTGTTTCTGTTTAAATGAAACTTTTAATGAGACATTATAACACTGGCAAACAAAACACCTGGCAAAAATATCTTTTGACACCTCCAATGAGAACTGCATTTTTAGGACTTTGAATATAAAATCTTCACCCAAAAGCATGTCTTTACAAATCTCTGACTCTTGTGTTTAAAAAAGAACATACATGCTGTTTCAGATTGTAGGGACTGAAATAAATATTGTGTCTGAGAAGCCTTGTCCCAGGGGTAGGAGGGTAATTCAGTCTCTGGGATCACAGTAATTCCACACAGATAGCCACAGTGGGAGCAGTCAATAAGCTGTTTCCAAATGTGCTTTCTTATATCATAGAGACTAAAACTTCTGCTGCCAGGTCATGCAACAGCACGGCACATCTCAAAATGAAAAGGGCAGAAACAGGACTTGAAATCACACACCAACATTGTACTGACACTTATTTTCTGAAATAGGCTGCAAATCTTTAACACAAATGTATACTGCTAGTGTATTGAAACAACTTTTTCCCAGTTTACCTCCTCAAACCAATGAAAACATTGCCAGGCATGCCCTTATGGGCCTTTTAAGATAACAGAATACTAAGTCACAACAGGGACCCTGACAGATCCCTCACAGCACACGCTTTCCTTTCACATGGCAGCCAGGTTAACTACACCCCCCTATACTCTGGATTTCAGTGAGACTGTTCCCCCCACAGCAGCAGCTTCCAGATCCCTGAGCAGTGTCCCAGCTCAGCCCAGGGTACCTCATGGAGCGCACCAGCCTCGCCAGCAGAGTCCTTTTGTCATCATTGGTGAACTTCATAACTCCCGGCGTCTCGAACTTCTGACGGATCCACTGGCACTGCTCCACGTCGTTGATGAACATGTACTCCAGGCCAATGTGCTGGCAGTAGGTGTGCTAGCAAGTAAAAATACCAACAGAGAAGCTTCAGGAGCTAGTGGGCCACAAAGACAATAATATATATTTTTAAATTATATTCTCTGTTACTCTCCTGAAGGCTACCTTGTCTTCCTCTTCCACAATATCTCCCCCAAAGTAATTCTATAAGTGAATACATTATTTTACTGAATCTAGTTTCATACCACAAAGCTTTCTCTACAAAAAAACATTTCAAAATTATAAAATGGAAAGATTCTCATTTGGTGGTATGCTCAAAGTAGGCCAATAAACCTGCCTTAAACTGTCTGGCACATTTCACCTAACTCAATGCTGTTCTTGCAGGCATAGTACACTCTTCTTTAGATGCACCAGCAAAGATTTCAAGTCATTTATCAAAATTTGTGTCTTTCATCACATCTTTTTTAAATGTCACCTTAAATCAAGCAATGAGGACAGTGAGAAGACAGCTATAAAGTCTAATGCAAATTATCTGATAACTGGCAAGTTTCAGAAACGTGGAAATGTGAAAAAGAATCCAGGCAGCTGAGAGCAGAGCAAGGACAGAGAGAAATGCAGATACAACAGAAGTTTTGTCTCCTTGTTAATTTTTTTAATTTTATTTTTCTTACTTTAGAAAGAGTGTTTCATTATGAAATATATGTCCACAATACAAGTCAACAGAAGTAAGACCTACTCTGAGTTTGAGACAAAACCACTCTGAACACACAGTACATGTTCTCTGCCTTTAAGAAGGAGCTGAATGTTAACCTCTATTTAAAAAAATAAAATCCAAAGTTCTAGAGAGAAGAGGAAAGCAGAGGGTTATCTCTCCTTAACACAAATCGGTTCCTTAAGGCTTTTAGATTTTGCTATTGATTTTGTCCTTTTATTTGCACATTACAATTTAAAGGATTATCTCTTGAAAATTGCTACACAGATAAGCTAGAAGTGCAATAACAAACAAAAAAACCCCAATCAGATATAGAGCTCAAATGCACAACAGAGGTAATATGGCTTAACAATTTACCATGCCTCAGCTAAGCCAACATAAAAGTCAAGCAACTGGGAATATCCAACAATGACTCACTCGGCAGTCTACAAATTCATTACCATTCCTACTTGCTCCTTTGCTATTTGGAGCTCACCCCCAATGGTATTTATTCCTTCAAATTAGTTTTTCTTTGAATTATTTTAGCTTTGAGGACTTCCTATGGCATGTCACCTGTCAGATACTGAAACTCTAGAAAAAAGACTGGGGATGGAAAACAAAGACCATCACTGCCTACGAGCTACAGCTGGGCTTTCATGAATTTGGTACCCAGCTGTCATATTTTTCCTCAAGCAGAGGTCTCACTAGAGCTGGGGATCTGAAAGCAACTCCTGAGCATCCCGAGCACTGTCTGCACAGGTGTTTTATCTGTGGTACAACACTTAAAAGACTTACTACATTTAAACAATATCAGTTCTTTCCAGAACAAGGGCTAGCATTAGTATTCTACTATATTCACTATATTTCCAATATCCAGCTAATTGCACCAATTAGCTGCTACCTCTAGAAATAGTACAAAGGTTATTTTTAATGTTGGGACCTTTTACGTGCTCTGTTAATAACTGGCAAATGATAAGGGGGTTTTGTGACTGACACCTGGGAAAAGGTCACTTTGATCTGAATGAAAACAATCACAAATGAAGAAATGTCCCACTGACCTCCAGGCGTTTGATGATCTCTCGTAAGGAAAGACTGTTCTCATTTCCTCCTATGAAGGTGGTTGTTGGCAGCTGAAAGACTTTGTCCAAATCTGATTCATGCAAACCATAAAACCCTGTAACAGGTACATTATTGATTTGTAAAGTAGAACAGGAGACAAAAAGGAAACCAGCATTGTTTTTCAAGCCATGGCAATTATATTTAATAAAGCAGTATTAAGAAAGAAGGTACCAGATTAAAAATCAAAATTGTGAATATTTTGATGGCATCCATTAGTAAAAAGGACTTTAGTCTGAGTTTTAAAATAAGTGTTTTAATTACATAGTCATTGTGTGATTCTTTCTTAAATACTCAGATGAAACAACTGAAATTAGAATAATCCAAGCCTTTTTATATTTTACCATATTAAGACACATCATCAATTTTCCACACAACTTCTTGCAGCTCACTGTTTAATAAAATAACCAACTCTATCATGAGCAACAAACACAAAAAGAATCCCTTCTCACAGACAGAACCAGTTGGTTGGAAGCATTTTACATTAATAGATAGACCAAGAGAATGCACATGTTCAATAAAATGCTGAACAAGCACTCTGGAGAACTTTCAAAGTATTTCTATTCACCCACTTTCTCTTTTTAGGGAAATTAGTTTGGAATAGCCATGTAATGGCCTTTATAGCTCTAGTTCCCAGGCAGTAACCCCTTTTAAAACACAGATTTCCACACCCCCACCATCTAAAACTTTTTTAATCACATTGACCGATCTTGATTTGGACATAGTAAACTTGTTCTGGCTGAGAATATTATTTAAAAAATATTTAACCTAACTATTATGCAGTTTCAAAAGCCAAAATACACAACAGACAAGACTGAAAGACTGGTATCAATGCAAGTAAAGGCCTTGTATGATACAAGTTTAACCCAGACCTTTTCAATGAAGGAAGGAAAAAAAGTTTCTTATAATTTTAAGAAGCAAATGTACAGCACTTATAATACACCACAGTTATAGAACCTTATATATACATTAAAGCTAAATATGTTCCTACACATGTAAAAATATTTGAAAAATTAAAAATAGCTTCTCCACTTTTAATTTTGAACTCATTATCTTGGTGCCACATAAGCTGCAGAAAGCCACTTTAACATTATGACAGCATGCATGTAACTCTTAAATCAATAAAGTGCTTAAATGTTAAAGGACTTTTCAGAAGATAAAAGCAAAGCAATAATTTAAGCATGAAATAATAACAGCACTTAGGAGTTGAAGTCAGGCTTGACTGCCTTGTCATCACTTCTACTATACAGCACTGTCAGTAAATAACACATTTTGTGCTTTAAAAATAATACATTTTAAAATATTAATTTTGGTTTCAATAAAAATGCTAAAAATGTATTAAAATTTCAAACCTGGAGTGGCCAAAAATAGCATAGGTACCACTACTTCTCCTTTTTGGTACTGGAACAGGTTTTTTCCCAGCAGGAGGGGAGAATGACACAGGGGATGAAAGGGGCTTCAGTGTCATTTAAAACAAAGCAGTGCGTTTATTTCTTTGCTTTTGCTGACTTTCCCTCAGACTTCAAAGGCTCTTGATGTCCTCTCATGCATAAACCAGAACACGTACAGGAGTGATTTCGGCACACACAGAACATCTGTGCTTTGCACCACAGCACCACATATTTACTGAAGCATCACCTTGTATTTAAAGAGATACAACCTGACTGAAATCTTGCAGCAATTCTATTCTGACTCATGCAGTAGGGACATCTGTAACTACCTGCATTTTTAGAAGCAACTCTCAGAAGAAATCTCCTACCACAAGGTTTCTCAAAAAGAAACCAGAAGATGGGACAAAGAAAATGCACAGAAAAATCAGACATAAAAATACTTTGTCCTGCCAAAGACCTTTCATAAGTTTCTTGCCTAGAACATTCAAGGATAGGCATTTGAGATCTTCTTCTAGTTTTGCTGTGGCAAGACTGGGTTAGAAATTTGTTTCCCCTCACAATCTGAAATCTCCTCGGTTACGCTCTCAAACACATCCCCCTATCTCATTCAGAGGTCTGGCATATTTTTCCTATGGGCATGAGGGCTTCAGTGGATGCCTTCTGAGCAGTCACAACACTTTGTACTCAACTATCTGTGGAGTTCAAAGAAATGTGTACTGACGTGCCAGCAGTCACCCATGCTCCAAATTAATTATATTTGCTCAGTAAATGCCTCATGTGTTTTCTAGTAGGTACTTTTCTTTAATTAAAGCTGACAAACTTCAGAGAGAAGAACCAATTTGTGTAAGCACCTCTCTATTTAGTCTTAGGCATCCATTTCCTTTATATGATGAGGACTGCTTCCTTCCCTAAACCATAAATAGAAAACAGAGCAGCAAAGAGGCCATAGATATGCTTACAGTAAAATTAAGCAGAGAGTGTTTTGTTTACTTCCTGCACTATGTTTTATGTCTGATCGAAAAAGCTTCCCTACACATCAAAGAAAAACTGATTCAGTGTCTTCATCAAGTACAAAACCACATTTTAAACAAACCAGGTAGATTGAAGAGCAGAGAAAAATCAATCAGATTTTTTTAATTCAAGTAGAGAGAGGCAAAGAAATTGATCAGTGCCAATTTCTCAAGACACAAGCCCTCCTAACAATGAGAACAACCTTTGCAAAAGCAGACCCTAATGCACTACACTCCTTCAGCAGTAAACTGAAGTTTATAATAGAAGATATAATCACCAATGGATTGTATCCATAGGTAAAGAATTCTACACTTTCCATGTTTTCTTCTGGTAACTTCAAACAGACTTCTTCAAGATATACAGAAGGAACAAGTATCAGACACTAGAATCCAAATTTGGTATGAAAATTAGCCTAAGTTCTTCTGTCCAGTGCTTTCTTTATTCCTTGGTTTCCTTATTGACTAGCCTTCAGATGTCCCCAGTTCAAACAAGTATGAACTGTAATAGAGTAATTTAGAGTATCAGACTCTTGGCCCAATGTATTGATTAGTATTAACTTTTGGTGTGGTTCAAAAATAAAATATTTAGGGGGTTTATAGAGTGTTTATAACAATCACAAATCAGAAGATGAATTCACAGGAACCTCACCTGTGATTTCAGAGTAGAAATTCCATCATCCTGAAATTTTAGCCTCCTTACAGATGCTCAAAGGCACTATGCCATGACACCAGCAAGCAGAAAAGGCAGAAGCATCCCTGAAATATGGCAACCCTGCCCACAGAGGGGAGTTGGAACTAGGTGATCTTCAAGATCTCTTCCAACCCAAGCCTTTCTGTGAATCTGTGAGATGTCTTATTAAATCACCTCAGTCCAGTGATACACAAATGAGCATTGCAAATAAGAAGGCACACAGCTTACACACCAAGTTTATCGAGTGTGGTAATAAGGTCAGATGGAATAAATGAATCCAAATCTGCATCCAGAATTCCAAGGGGATCTAGCTGAGCCACATGATGGCCACGGATCTGAAAAAGGAAGAAAGCAAGAGCAAAATGAAATCACACTAACAAAAGTCAGACAAAGGGAAAAAGTCAGTGATATCTCTCCATAGTTTGTATCTCAGTCATTAAGCTGAACAAGCTAACACCGCTAATGTGATGACAAGGTTACATATTGCCCAAGTGTTTCCATAAGAACAAAAAATAAGCATTATATCACTGATTACTTATACACCTCTATCAAACATTACACATTAGAACATAATCTTTATTATGTCTGACACACAATTTAACTGGGATTACACTGGAGTTTAAGTGAAGAAGGCTACTACAGAGTGCATTCTCATATTGCTGATAAAATTTAAGAACTATGATGGGCCTATAGATCTTACATTTGCCAATTCAGTCATATTGTATTTTTGCCTGAATCTTCCTTTCTGCACCTGCAGTATATTAAAATACAGCATGGCTGACTTAAAACAGATTTGTGCTGAAGTAGTTTATATTGGCAGTGAAGGGTCACTCTTCCTGAGCTCTGCTCCACATCAGATAGCATGTGACAGCATCTATTTTCATTCCTGAAATTTCAGAAATTTGATCTATGATAAAACTGATATTCCAGACAGTGAAGAACACAAACTGAGTGAGGAATTTAGCCAGCTTTCAGTGATCAGTGTGACTAGTGTTAATGCATGCCACAAGTTGCTATAAACTAGTGAATTATCATAGAACATTGCTATAGGAGAAATAACTAATTGATGCAATAGAGCCACAAATATAAATCAATTTTAATATGCCTCTTATGTGTGACTCTCATATACCAAATTAACTCATTTAAAGTCTTGTATAGATTAATATATCAATAATTTCTCCTTATATTTTTTCTTTTTAATAACAAATTTGCATTCCTTGGGTAGAATTTCATTCACACTACTAGTATCCTAATTGTCCCTGAAAAAACCCTGAAATTATAAAGTGCAATATTAATAGTGAAGTGCATCACACAGTAATAGAATATGATTAGAGTGCGGTTCATCAAGAAGGGACCTGTAAAAACCCAGTTTAATTATTGCATATTTGTATGTGCAATAATTGTGAGAGTTAATAACAAAATGGTTTCCAGTCATAAGAAACCAGAAATACAGCATCTTTTTTGGAATTACCAGCCCTGTAAACTCAGCCTGACTTCTGTGATTCTTTGCATCTCATGAATCACCAGTAATGAAACTCTGACAGGCCAAATGATGCCCACAGCAACATCTGTGCCATCTGACTGTTTATAGCAGCACTAGGTTCATCTGACTGGAACAAAGCAAACAATTCTGTCTCAAACATGAACGGGAAAGAATTCACCTCCCTAAGTTACGCCAGCTCTTCAGTATTAATAGGAAGAGGAAGAAGATCAGCAGGAATGTCAAAACCCAGAAAGGCAGATCAGGCAATGCTATACCATATTATTTCAGAAGCAGTTTGGTCTTTAACTAAAAGACAGTATTTTCCTCAATATCAAGCTATTTTTTAATAAGTTCTACTACTTTCACTGACTACAGAAAATAGGAACATCGGCAGAAGTCAGAGATCAACCTTGTGAAAATATATACATAAAAAATTTTCATCAATTGCCATAATTTTGACCAAATGCAAGTACAGACTGCCAGAAACTAGACCTTGATTTCTCTGGCCTCACTTTTGTTAAGCACACACATCCCTCTGAAAACCCTTCTTTCAGTGAGCCCAGTGCTCTCCGTTAGAACAAGCAATAGATTAACTGCCTTCTCAAAGTCCAGCTCAACAGACCACAAAACAGTTTACCACAAAAGCCATAAAACACTGACAGGTTTGAGAAATGAAAATTCTGCATCCTTCTCCATTTCATTTCATTATCAGGCAAAGAAAGGTCACAAATTATCATACCCCTTCAACACTGAATTTAGAGGTACTAAATACCTTTTAAAGAGCAGACAGTTGCCTCAGGCAATCCTCTGTGACTGTTTGTTGCAGACACATGGGTACTTGCCATTTCTACAGACATTTCTGTTCCATCACTTGACAAATACAGGGAGCAAAATGGCAATCCCTGAACCATTTTCAAGTAAATTGTGTCAAAGCAGCCTAACATTCTCCAATTTTCTCTAATACTTCACCAAATTTTTATTGCAAAAGTGATTATTTTCTACATATCTATTTCTAAGCAAATTTCACATATTCTTTATATTCAAAAACATTTCTACTCTTTTACAACAGCCTTCCAACTCAGTGGTAACAATACAGTGTGTACAAAAAAGGCCTTTTAAGAAGTTCCTCTTCTATTCCTCTCATGGTAACAAATAGGATTCAAAATACTTAGGGTAGGGAGGAATAGATCTGCTCAAATCAAACTGTAGGAAATTTCTTGGGAAGTTACTAATTTAAAAAATACTTGTGGAGTATTTTGTTAAACACAGATCTAGTTTTACAGCTTGATTATTTTGGGGGTTTCTTACATCATTTTTAAGCCTTTTATTGAAATTTAGATGCTAAATACAAGTCTAAACAAAAATATTTAAACCCACTGTCCTATTTCCAAATTCCTTCTTTTAGAGGAAAAATAATGAAATTAGACTTAATTCCTTAATTTAATAAAAGGGTTAAAAATCAGAGTGTGAAACAAAATCAATTTTGATGAACAGCTCTCTAAAAGAATCCATCAAAGCTAACCCTAACTCAGTACTGTCAGCCTCCCAAAATTCAGTTTCTGGTTAATTCACCATTTCTCCTCTTTTTACCTATAATCTTGCTCAAATCAGGAATCTCAAAGTTCACCTTAGATGTATGAGAAGACAAGTACATTTCATCCTTTCTTAAAGAAAGGCAGAAACATTTAGAACTGCAGTACAAATGTTCCCAGAGGTGAAGGCAGACTTGCACAAACCACTATCTCCATAAAGTCCTTCCAGGCTAAGTCAGATGACCAACATTAGGTCTGTGGGTAATTTGAAATATGAATTTGATAAACTGGGGGATCACCCCAGTCTGAATGCAACACTTCCATGTTTAGACACGGTGCTGGAAAGGAAAAGCTGTCTAGTTCAAGGCATGTTGGATCAGAAGCAAGACAATAGTTAAGACCAGAAGACAAATGAGAGCATACAAAGGAAGAAGGTTATTTGCAAATGAGAGGCCTTCCCACACCTACCCCAAAACACACTTACTTGGTATGCTCTTATCAATGACTGCACAGCAAGGTGGTCTTCAACCACCTTTTCAGCTTTCCCCAGGCCGTGGCTCTGTAGAAATGATGCCTTTCCTTCCAGCTGAGCTGGTAGATGGGGATCATGTGCATGGCCAGCACTTCGGAAAAACACATCCCAGGACTGGATACGTGTACAGAGAAGAAAGAGAAATATTTATTACTTCAAACAAAAGTCTAAATCAAAGCAGCTCTTTCAAGCTGCAAATGGAACCTCACTGCATTACAGTGTTAAACACCACTAATAGCAAAAAAAAAGAGCACTGATATGTCCCAGCCTCAGTAGCAACTGTTTATTTACACAGAACACTTTTCCTCTCATTTCTTACACCGAGCTTGCTCAGCAGAAAACTCTCCAGTGCACAGGACTGTAAAACATCTTCATATATTTTCCATTCACACAGCTCCTTTTAATTGTGCAGTTTATTCAGGCAGCCAAGAATGGGTACAATATAATGCTGCTGGTAAAGAGCTATCAAGCCTATAAAACAAAGAACCTTAATAAACTAAATGAACCCATTCCTTTAATGATACTTATAGAATTTATGGTACTTCAAGACACTCACTGATTACACTACATCAGAATCAGTCCTTAAGAGCTTTTCTTGAAGAAGCTTTAAAAGCAATTAAAGCTTTTTTGAGTAGACTTTTGTTCTAAGATCCTTTCCTCACCAGCTTAGGTTACCTTACTAGGAAGGAAGTTATGGGCCTGGTATCAGGTGCAAATCATAATTTTAGAAAAGTACTTATGTCAGAAACTGAATCACAACAAACAAAAGATCCTTTTATTTCCTTCTATGCTTTTACACAAGCTACTTCACTCACATATGCCCAAATCTTGTTTTCCTGAACTGCTTCCATTCTGATGAGGTGGTCACTGTGCCAAGTTAGAATGGTATCAGATGTATGAATGCTAACAGAGAGCAGCAGAATGGGATAAAATATCTGAGATATTTATACTCAATAAAGAATGAAGTCTGCGTAAAACACTTCTCTCAGTTGGCTAATTTCAGAAAACAGAAAGGAAGCTATTTAAAAATTTACACATCTTTGTGAATGGAATAGAGGAACTGCAAGAGATATATTTCTGCAAGGCTGCGAGCCTTAAAATTACATTTCAAAGAACCAAGTGCCAGAAAAGAGAAAGATTAGCCCAAAGCAATTATTTTAAAAAGATTACTTAATATATGCATTACAGAACCCACAAAAAATCAAAATAATGTAATACAAGCCCGGCATGACAGAAAAATATTTACAAAATCCTGTTTTCATTAACAAAAAGTCCTCCTACTGAAATTTCTAAAAGCTTTAAGGTGTTCAGAAACACCGTGAGAGGGGCAGCATAAAGGAGCTAAACATCACCCAACCTTCCAAGTTCAAGTTGTGGAAGTGGGGGGATTCATTGAACCTGTGGGTGGGAACCTCATCATTAGCATGAGGCCACTGCCCAAGAAACATTGCTTTAATGCAACCCTTCTTTTTTCATACAAGGCTGCATCGATACAAATACAGTAAACTTAATTTAGCACCCTGCTCTTACACAGGCTTATATAAACATAGCCTGACTTTTATATGCCCTGACAAATTAAGGCAGACAGATCATGTGTGGTGACCAGTTCCAGACACACCGATGAAGAATTCGTTCCTCCTCCTTTCTCTTATTTATGCCTGTTCCCTATATTTTTCTTACCTTGACATCTTGGCAGCCACACTGAGATTAGAAGTCTGATTTTACATCCTATAAGTGGTCTACAAGAGCCTATTACTGTGCCTGTATTTCAGCTGGGATTCTCTCTATACACCTCCTTGCTCTGTGTTAAGAATAGTATTGTTATTCCATGCCTATACAACATCCAGTCTGAGAGTCTGCAGACCTCAGTGAAAAACCATCAAAATCCCTTTTTTAACTACTAAACTTACTTAGACTGGAGAAATTATTTGCACAAAACACAGTTATAAATTTCCACTAAACACCAAATTAGGAAATTCCAAACACACATTTGGTCTATGACATCTCTTACATTTGAAGTTTTAATAAAGAATTTGCTTTGCTTATATTAAGGTTTCTTCCTTACTTTTGCCAATGCCATGATACACATACAATGATGATAATAATACAACTATTCCTTTGCTGAGTAAAACCTTGTCATTTAAAAGTTATCACAGTACAGTCCCACAAACAACTGAATGTGTTTTTAGACAAGTGGTCTGCTGAGAGAGTTGTTAACAAACTCCAAACAGACTTCCCCAAAAAGTGATCTGTTTAAGGAGAATCAGTATAGGGCTCTTTCTTCATGCAAACTCACAAATATAAAGAAAATATTTCCATCTGAAGATGCAGCCAGTTGAGACAGAACGGACCCAGACTATTTTTTCCTATCACATTTTTGAACTTATTGATTTGTTGGACAGGCTTGACATTTAATCAGAGGGGAGGGAAAATACATCATTTGGCTACAGAAAATTAGTTTTTACTAGATACACATCCATCAAAGCCTTTACAAATTTCTATAGTGTCTCTCAAGATTGATACCAGATTATAGTCTTCAAGTTCTGTGTATCAATGTCAGTCTTCGGCAACAGGATTTGCCATGTGACTGAACAGAAAGAAGACCAGCTTGCTCTCACAGAAAACCTGCAGCTTCTCAACTAAATTAGTAAAGTTCCTCAACAAAATGGTACAGGAGATTTATAAAACAAAAATACAGTCACCAAAAAAAATTACTATAGTGATAGATGATACATTTTCTTTCCTTCTGTCAGCAAATCTGTATTGTAGTTAACCATTATTTTCTCAAGTAATATAACACAATTCAAGTGATTCAGTGGCAACATTTTATTGTCATATAATAAACAGTGCTGCAATTAGAATAACAAGTAACATATGCTTTATCTTGATGGTTTGGGTTTTTTTTTCCTAGTGCCATCACAATATTCATCAACTGCAGTGAGGACAGTAAAGCCTTAGTGGTACACTGAGCACCACTATATCATTTTTAAAAGAAAATGAATAAAATTAAGACAAAGCAAAACAAACCCCCACACTTCTTCCTAGCCATAAAGCAAGGAGGTGATTACACACTCACGGCAGAGTGGCTGCACACAGGATAACATGGCAGGCATTATGTACTCCATAGCCAACCATGCAGTTTTGTAATTAATCTTGTGATAGTAATAACTGAGGCTTGTCAAGCTTCTCTCTTATGATCTATGGCCCTGACACCAAGTTTCAAGGAGAAATAATGATGCCTTTTTCAGAGCCCACGTCATTTTATTCTGATTGTTGTTTTGGCTACTCTGACGATAGGAAATTCAAAAGATGAGGAAAAGCAGGAAATTATTAGAAATGGATTTCTACAAAGAATCAAATCTTTTATATATATGCATATTCCTTGATACACAACCACGATATACATAGAAAGGAGAAATTCTTAGAAACACTGAATATGCTCATTGGAATGTGACAGCCATATTTCAAACAGTTGTAAATAAGCATAGGTGGGAAGACACGTCCAGTCAAATCTTCTGAGAGGGAAATCAGTTCAGGAGCCCTGATTAATTGGAGTTTCTAAGTACAAGTGAAGAGAGTATGATTTTTAAAGCCCAGGAAAAATCAAGCTTTTCCATCTAATCAATGAGGAGGCACATCCCCTCTGAAAAGCGGCTATCTAAGAAGAAGAAACATGAGGAGAAATAGGATCTAAAAAGGAAAATGAGGAAAGATAATGCAATGTCTAAATGTACAAGCTGGTTCTCTAAACCATGCTGGACAAACTGAATAAAACCATAAAATATGAATGGCCTGCAGAGAGCCAAATTATTAACAATACCATAACCAACACCACATGGTGCCTCTTGAGATTATTTTCCAACATCTCTCCTTTGCATACCAGAATGACAAATGCACAACTTTACAGTCAAAATCATAGCATGAATTTTTCTGTATTTTTAAGAAAACAGGGTGATTTCAACCCTTAACATCTTTAATTTGTTTTATGAAAGTTCAAATTGAGCAATTTCAGTCAAAAAAATATTGGGAAGGTATTTGCAGCTTTCAGCCAATTAAATGAGATGGTTTTCAAGAAACCAAACTTAATTTTGTTGACAAAACAAAGTAAAATTAATTGGCATTCTTCTCCCCTTCCCCTTTTTTCATGGGCTGTGAAAAAACTAATAATTTAGGCAAAAATAGCTGTAATCCATCCTTTCCATCCATCATATTCTTTTAAGCCTCAAAAATCGGGGACACAGCGAATTTACTTCAGTTTGTTACTGTTGCAAGTTTTTTAAACACAGTTAACCCAGAAAAGAATCCACACAGTTTTATAATCATGATGATTTGGGCGGGGGCAGTTAATCTACTGCACAGTAGCTGGTTTGGATTTGAAAATGGGGTTGGCAATACAGAGACGTTTTTGTTATTGCTGAGCAGAGCTTAAACAGTGTCAAAGCCTTTCTGCTCCTCACCCCATCAGTGAGGAGGCTCAGGGTGCACAAGGAATTGGAAGGCACACAGCCAGGATAGCTGACCCCAACTGACCTAAGGAATATTCCAGACCACATCATGCTCAGCATGGAGAAAAAAGAAGGAAGGGGGGATATTCAGAGTGATGGTGTTTGTCTTCCCAAGTCACCATTACATGTTTTGGAGTCCTGCTGTGCTGAGGATGGCCGAACACCTGCCTGCCCATGGGAACTGGTGAATGAATTCCCTGTATTGTTTTGTTTGTGTATGCAGCTTTTGCTTTCCCTATTAGACTATCTTTATGTCCGTCCATAAGCTTTTTCACTTCTACCCTGCTGATTCTTTCCCCTATTCACACATGTGTGTGTGTGAGAGAGAGAGCACAAGCAGCTGCGTGGTTGCCAGATGGGGTTAAACCACGACAGAAATGCACCTTGAATCACCTGGGATCCACTCCCTAAGCCACACCCTACATTCCTCTGTCAACTCACTTGTGACGATTTATGGGCTGCTGCTCAACCCACAGCCTGCACCACCTCAACGGGATCGAGGATCAGACTACGCCTGAAGTGCCAGATGAGTTGGATGGGCTTTCGGCAGGATTTTTAACATTTCCGCCTCCCCCGAGCACCGATCCATCCCGCGCAGGTGTGCATTTCCCGGCCGCCCTGGTTCAGCACCCTGGCCAGCTCCGCGCGGCGGCGGGCCCGAGCCCCAGCGCTGCCTCCCCGCTCCCGGCTGGGACGGGCTCTGCACTCCCCGCCCGCACCGAGGACAACTTCGCACCCACAGAGGTGCTTGCAGGGCTTCACGGCAGCAAAATGCACTCCCCACTGCAAAGGGGCTGAACCAGGAATTTCATTCATCTAAAAGGAAAGAAGTACGCCAGAAGCCAATGTAATGTAAATACAATAAAAGACAAGTTCAAGTCACCTTGATGTTCACCACACACTCCTTATGCATGAGTTCATCCCTTCCGTGTCCCCAGAATAAAAGGGTTGATATTGATCTCCTGCCTTGACACATCATGAGGGCTTTGCAAGAATTAATTCAGTGCACCCACACAACGTGCTACCCCACCCACACCAGTGGAGCTCAGCTGGCAGCTACAGGACAAGGGCTGAAAGTCAGATGAGAAAGATCCTAGGTCTTTTATGTTACACCTGAACTTGGGATGAAGAAACCTTCTGCAGGAGTGGCTCTATCTGCTATGTGAATAACAGTCAGTCTAAAGAGCTGGCACTCTGGCACATGACAACTTTCAACAAGTTCATACACAACATCCCAAGAGAGAAAACAGGTATAAAATTGCCCTTTTTGGTTTCCTTTTTTGTTTCTGCCCTCAGCATGCGTAAACACTCTAGACAGATTATCAGACTTAGAACAACTTCTAAGTGACATTTTGATATACGTGCCTTGAGAATAAGGGAACAGACAACCAATTTGGTAAATATTTTGGGCACAATTCACATTACTTCCTGGAAAATTACTTGTCTGTCTTAGAATTGATCAGACTTCTCATCCACTTCTTAAGTTACTGTACATGTATCACCATAACAGAGCCCTCCTTGTCAGCAGAAAGCTTGTTAAAAAATAAGCCTATGTATTTTGTCCAAGAATGGATTTGGGTAATAGAGTTTTTAGAAAAGCAAACAAATGTCTACTGCCTGGAGAGAGAAGGAGAGACATAAAACAAAATACTTTTCAAGATACTTAAGAAAAAATTTCTGACAATTTCAGATTCGGTCTTAAGGTTACAACTTCCACAGTTTAATCTAAAGGGAACTGAACATTCATCTTCTTCAGACAGTTTAGAAGGACCGAGATCAACACACATTATTTAAATACAACATATTCTCTGATACAGCCTTATTATAAACCAAAAAAGTAAACATATTTTATTCTTGGGTCTTCTTCTTGATATAACTAATTACTTAAATGACTGCTTGACCAGCATTTCCATGGAGGAATAATGTTTCAGAGCAGCTTTCTATTTCTGGTTTGGACTTCTCGTTTTTTCTGCTTTGCTCACCATGCCTGAGCCTCCTCTGTACTTTTATAGTTGCAATATCACATCTTACAACGATCAATAGGTGGGAAATTAATTTCATGTTTTTCATTTCACACAAGACCTTTTCCTGAACTTTTAATTAGAAAAGCAAGGGAAAAAGTAAAAGAAGCCTATTCCACTCTTAACCCAGCATTCCAGTCAAGTTTTAGACTTACCTTATGTACATTTTTAGGGTTTTCAAGCCATGCATAGTACATTTCCTCCACGTAATTGGAATTACTCCCACTCAGGAATGGCTCTGAGGTTCCTGATGAAACATACCGTTGGCCATGTAAAAATGCCCTTCTGGCTATATCGTGCTTTTCCAGAAGTTGAAAGCCATGCCTCTTCAGCGTAGCTGCAAACAACTTCAGATGACTCATGTTTGTTTATTAGCCAGATGTTCCAAGTCTATTAATAAAACAAAACCAAACTTAATCAGAAAAAGAGACAATGAATTGCAGACACATTTCAGCCTCACAGCAAAAACAGAGGTTTCTGGCTATAGTGCTCTAGTAAAAAGCTCAGGCCTCGGCATGAAGCTCCTTTCAGAGTCACAGGCACAGCAGTGTAGTGGCTGCTGCTGGCCATCCCCAGATCAACCAGCTCCTCTCACAGCTCCTGTAACTGTCCCTGAAGCAATCACCATTTGTATTGCCTGCCTCCAAGCCCATCTCCCCGGAACAAATGGGGCTGATAATCATTGACCTCTGCAGCTCCTGGCAACCCCAACTGCTGACTCTCTGTTTGGAAAGCTGCGGCCTTTTACCCAGTCAGGCTGGGCTGGGGTCAGCAAACAGTGTCAGCCACAGGTGCTGTGGAACACAAAAAGCTGCTTCCTCACATTTCTGCCACGAGTAATGGAGCTGACTAAAAATGAGAAGTGTTAGGTAAGTGTTCATATTGACATTAGCCTTCAACCAAACAGCAAGACACTGAGGAAAGGCTCACTTTAATTTCTTTTCCTAACCAGCAACATTTATCTTGTGCTTCCAATGATCTCTTATGAACTTCATAACAAGGACAGCAGATTCCCTACAATTTTGAATTGAGAAATTCAATTTTCCAATTCAATTTCCCACAATGGGAAGAACAATGAGGGTTGAATCTTCTGAATGCTGAACACCATCAGCTCCAGTGCTAACAAAGGGAAGTAGAGCTCATCTTCAAAATAAAAAAGAACAAATGTATCTTACAATTAGTCCCAAAATAATATGAACTTAATGCTGAAGTTGATAAAACTGCAAAGAAAGAGCAATAATGTGAAATTATTAGTTTCGTTTTCACTTTAAAAGTATTTAGAATGCTACAATAACATGAACGATAAGGTATTAATTTAGAAGAAGTAAAACTCAGATTTAACTCCCAGGTGTCTCTCATTTGTTTAGCTGTCCATCTAGAGAAATAATTTATTTGGTCCGAGGTAAAACCCAAGGTGTTTTGTTGCTTGGTGTGACTGAACAATTGCTAAATACAAAAGTACTGAGCTGCCAAATGAACTCTAAAGTTTTTTTAAAAAAACACTGTCATTTTGAGTCATAGAACGAATTTTAATGTAACCTATTATGTGTTAAGATTTCTTTACCTCTAATTCAAAAACAGATACCATAAAAAAATTCATAAATGTTTTCTGTATATAAATCCCATTAAATTATTTCCTCACTGATTTTCCTCTTACAGCCACCTTTCAAAAATCAAACTACATAGTTATAAAATGCCTAGTTTTCTAAGGGATAGGAATAGCCACATCTTTCATCACCCAACTTAAAAGTTAATATTGATCTTTAAAAATATATATATAAAAAGGGCTCCTACTAAATAAAACAGCATTACTGCTTGCTCTTCTCTGCCATCCCATTTTTAGCTCAACATCTGTTTTAAAATCTGACAACTAGACCCTTTTCTTAGTCACTACCTTTAACTGTATCATCCCAGTAGTGAACTCTCCTTGATCATACCAGATTCCCTTGTCACCTCTTTCAAGACTTCTGCAGCCTTTTCACTCTCATCCACCAGCAGACCTGAGCCAAAGCTCCCAAGAGCAGCTGCCATCATCCACTTACTGGATGTTCTAAACAAGAACTTGTCCACATTCTCCATGTGCCCAGACACAGGGAAAGTGCTCTTCCAAGGCAGCATTACTGAAACTACCACACAGTCCTCATTTAAACCTATGAACTCCTCAAAACCACATGCTCTTCTCTCTCCAGCTGGCATTTGCAGCAAATTGGCAACAGTTGGGCTACTGGTATGCTGAATGCCTACTCACTGGTGTTACTTCCTACCTGCTCATATTCCCTTGTCATTTCCCACTTCACAGGTTCACAGCTTATTACAAGACCTGTGTCAACACCCTGTCTCTGACCAGGGCTCCCAGGCAACTGGAGGAACACAAACACCATCAGCACCATTTCACAAGCAGATTATGTCCTGCAAGAGCTCAGTGATTGCACGAGCACTGACAGAGCTCATATACTGTCTGCATACATAATTCTCTGCAAGATTTAACAGCAAGTCTGCATGATGTCATTTGGCAAAGCTAGGTGAGATTTCAACATGTTACAACAGTAAGAACAGAGAGGTCACCATGGCACTTACAACTTCATGTCTGCACCCATTCTGATAGAAATTATTGCACCTACCTTGTTGCATGCAAATCTCACCCCCTGACACAAAACCTTTGCACACATACATTCATTCCTAATGGATTACCTACTCTTACTTAAAGTACTTTATAAAGACTTGAGAGAGAAGGGAATGAGAGGAACATTTTTCTCAGTTTATCACACTGCAGTAGCAAGCTCCTTAAGCACAGGTAATATTACATTTCTTCTTCATAATATGTCTGCCTGAAGAATGTGTAGTGCTTTCTTCTAGAAGCAGTAAAGAACACATAACAGAATAACAAAAATTTGTCAGGGAGATTTGAAAATGGGTGCAAATGACATAATATATAACAGAAACAAAGAGCTTGTAAGTGGTACCAGTCACTTCCCCCTGGTTCCATTTAAATTTCAAAAGGGGGTCAGAGCCATACTTCAAGCAGCAACTGCTGAATATGCAATCTATGAAAGCATATAGGAGCTATGTCACTCCAGTCAGATTCCAGTTACAGATTAATATGACTCAAAAACCCTTTCTTCTTTCTAGTTCTTCCTTCTGCACTCATCACTCTTCAGCACAGATGTCAGCTGTCAGCAGCTAAACAAAGCAGAGACCACCAGTGTGATCATAGACCATCCCAGCCCACTCAGCCTTGAGACTGTCACTCAGAAATCGGCACCCAGGACAGCAGGCAGGAGTCGGGAGGAGTTAGAGCTGTTCCACTTCACTAATGCTTCCCAAACCAACCCTGAAATGAAAACAGTGACTGGAAAGGGATCAAGCTGAGCTAAGAGCAACCTAAAGGATGGTATTAATTAAATCTCTACCGGAGGTCAAAAATAAGAAAAAAGCAGTGAACCACAAGAACAACCTGATATTTAATGCACCAGAGCACCCTCAAAATGGTGGAAGTAAATGAAAGCCCCAAGCAGTTGAAAATTTCTGCAGCTGCTCTGTCTCAAGCAACAACCTAACTTCCACCTCTAGAAGTGCCCTAATGTCACGGACAGCCTGGGGAATTATTCTACCCAGGTTTCTTCTAGATAGAAGCATGTGGGAGACAGACACCAGGCACTTCGGATAACAAAGTTTTTATCCAGCTTTTTTCAAAATTACTTTCAGTATAAATACACTACACACATAAATCAATATACTCCTGGTATTGCCAGTGCCTTTACTGAGTTTCTTAACACACGTGAAGTCCTGCTGCCAGTGTTAACAAAATGTTCTTTATGCGCTGCAGAAGTGGTTGTTAAAAAGCCTAGTCCATATTTCACAAAAATAGTCCTCCATCCACTGTCATGGTCATTTTCTCCTATATTCCGCACACAGCTTACTCTTAAAGTTCTTTTTAAGACTGAATAATTGAAATAAAACAAGGCTGACAGTGTAAAAAAGTAAAGAGGATAAAGTTTTTCCAAAAGATTATCATAGATAATTTAAATTAGAGATGCAGGGAATATCTTTATTAAATAAAGCTGCTTCAGGGATACTTCCATGCACTAAATGTTTCTTTTCCCCCAGCACAGATATACCATGCTGTTATAGGGAATCCTAATTCTCCACCCAGAAAGTTGACCCGCAGGAGGTTTTCCAGCGGCGCATTCGCCTCAAGGCGCGCAGCGGGAGTCTTGGGCAATGGAGGCGTCTCGGTGCAATGAAACCTAATGGATTTATTACCCTGTCCCGGTAAAACGCCTTCGGAGGGTACCGGAGGGACAACACCACCACAGACTGCGGGCTCCGCACGCGTCATGACAGAGCAGAGGGGAGGATGTGGGAGGGTCGGGTTTGAGCCCCGGCCCCTCCCCGTACCTCCAGGACACGGTGTCCTGGTCACCCTGGCCACCGGGGGCCGGAGCCTGCCGGGCTGTCAAGGCGCTCCCGGCTGCGACGGGGCTGAGGCATCACCGGAGCCCGGGTCAGGACGGGCCGGCCCCGCTCACCGCACGCTCCGGGCCCCGGCCCGGCCTGTGGCGCGACCCCCCCTCAGCCGNGGACACGCCCGGGGACACGGGACACGCCTGGGGAACGCCCCGGGACACGCCTGGGGACACGCCCGGGGACCTGCCACGGGACACGCCCGGGGACACGGGACACGCCCGGGGACACGCCCGGGAACACGACACGGGACACGCCCGGGGACACGCCCAGGCCCTTCGGGACACGCCCCCGCCCCTCGGGACACGCCCAGGCCCCTCAGAGCCCCCGGCCCCCCGGGGCCCCTCGGCGCTCACCGAACGTGTGAATCCAGGCGGGAGCACCGCACCGGTGAGCACCTGTGACAGGGAACGAACGCCTAAGGAAACCCATTTAACCATGGTTAAATTGGTATTTCAGATAAATAGTGACACCATCATATACATTCCAATGTTTGGTAACTTTCTGGCTAAATAATAAGATTGACGGGAAAACTAGACACATCTTTAAAGGAATGAGGAGAGAAAGAGCTATAATTTGTTTTGTGCTAAGGATATAGTGCAAAAATGGGTTTATCAAGTTCAGGCGGGCAGAAATGGAAAGTAAAAACCTTAGGGAAGAAACACAACAAGCTTCATCTGGGGTTTTGTCACCTAATGGTCACTCAGATTTTCTTGAGGCTTACTGGTTGATACAATTGTTGATTAGAGTAAAATTAATTTCTTCAAGATGAAAAAACCCTTAATCCTCACATAAATACATCAAAAACCTTATTATCATCTCAGCAGTTTCCCTCGCAGCTGTGCACCTTCAGGGGAGGGACTGATAAACACCGCAGAGCGAGGGTGTGAACGATGTGTTGGTGTTTCTGTGCTACAGTGTTTCGTGCAGGCTCAGATGGAGCGCGGATGGGGCACAGGGAGCCCCCAGGACAGCCCAGCCCTCGCTCAGCGCTCCCGGGAAGGGCAGCCCAGCTCCCCTGCAGAAGGAAATGGGTGCTGAACTGGTACCTGCACCTGGCCAGATGCTGCTTGAGCCTCCTGGCAAGTGGTGGAACATTGTTAGATGCTGCAACTACTAATTGAGTCTCAACCTTATTATGAGCAGACAGAAGCCATCTTTAGAGGAATCATGTTATGCTGACTGAACATAAATTCAATTAAAAATTATAGTGAGGACAAGCAGACCTCCCCTCCACTTTAAAGGGAAACCCACATGTCAAATCTGACTGTGAATACCATTGCAGTGAGCAGGATAAATGAAATATGTTTGGATAGACACTAAGATATTACAGTACGTTTCAAGTGCTTACGTTGTTCCCAGAAGCCTTTGCCCAGTTTCACATTTATGTCAATTTTCTTTTTTTCTTTTTTTAATTCTCACACAGTGGGAATTTGTGTGCTTGAAACAGCAAGATTCTGGTTTATTGGGATTTGGAGCAGCTCCCAAATTCTCCAATATTTCTTGTGACTGGGTTGTCCCACCAGCCTGCCCCAGCAGCTTTTGGTGTACCGAGCTATTGACTCACTGCTGCTGGCTTCTGGTGTCACTTTCTCACCACTCTGCAGCCCTGAGCAGCACCTGCTTGCCACTCATCCATTTGCTCCACAGAGAGCCCATGATGGACATGCTCACAATTCCCGTTTCAATTCTTACGATTTCCATTTACAATTCACATTTACCTGCCCATTTATGTGTCCACTTGTATACTTACCTCTCCCTCCAGCCAGCCAAAGGGAGATCCACACACTGGCTTTGCTTCCTGCTAAACCATCACACTTTGAAATTGGCTAGAAGTCCATCAGCAGAATGAAAGCTTTGAAGAAAATAGCAATCCGTAGCACACACAGAGTCAGGTGTGCCAGCTTGCTTCACATGGTTCTCATGCCAGCTCCATGGTGAGGAAGTGTTATGTGTTAGAAAAGTTTCGTACTGGATAAAATGTACAGCACAGGATAGTCACAACAGCACCCCTGTGCTGTCAGAGGTGAAATTGCCTGCGGTACTGAAAGACACGCTGCCTCATCATGATTTATATTTTTCCTTATGTCCTGTAGCAGACCAGTGTGAATCTGACAAGTTTGCATACTTACTTCTGCCTCGTTTCTGTCTTAACTCAGGCATGAATTAACAAAACCAGACCCAACCTGTTTAAGCAACCCAAAGCATGTTTTAACAAGCCTAGAACCCAGCTGGTTTTGGAAACTCACTGTGCTGCCCACTGAGGGCACAATGTGCCTGTCCCAGGGTATGGTGCTGCACACCCCTCTAATGCCTTGCTCCTGTCCTCGCGAGGGTTTGGCGCAAGGGTTTTCCTTGGCGGATCAGCAGCCACTTGCAATCAGCAGTGAGTTCCTGCGGTTAATTGCTCCACACAATTCCCTCTCCAACACAGCACGACTTCTCAGTGGGATTGTTTTTTCAAAGGGTAATCTCATAGGAGGTGGTCTGGGTACAGGATTACTCGTAGAAGGACAATCTCATTAATAGCTTCCCCTCCTGAGATAGATACATTTATGTATTTTTGGCAACTCTTCATCGTTGTTGGTAATGTAATTCCACTAGAGACAATGTTTACCAGAAGTTCTCTTTAGCCAAGCCAGAAACTCCATTTGCCTTTATTTCCCAAGGTGTTTATTACACACACAGACTACAAACTAACAGAGGTTCAAATCTAAACCACCATCTCTTCTCAAAGCAAGGCAATTCGCAAACTGTAAAACCTGCTCTCTCTTTGAGCCTAACAATAAACACCATGGATGTTGCACAGGGCTGTGGCCCTTATGTTTGTCTAACATTTAAGTTTGAGATCTAAAAACCTGAGAGCACCCCAAACCAAACAGCTGCAACAAATGATTCAGTCAGTTTTCAAAGGAGAGGCTTTGGGGGGTTTCCTATGTAGACATTTCAAATAAGTGCTAAAATCCCTTTTTAATCCTTTTTTGTCAACAATTTATCAAGCTTTTCTCCCTCCCCAGTCCTACGTAAGAGGAATCTCCTGCAGAAAAGTTCACATGAGGAATTTCACATGGGTCATTTCTGTTCCCTTTGCTTTCTGAAACCTTGGCTCTGTGTGCCATGAGCTTCAGTAATATCCCTGACTTCCCTGAATAAACTTCCCATGGCAAAGGAGACATGCTGCTGAATGTCTGAGGGATAGAAAAGTCAGTCCCAGTTTCACACAGCCCCTTGCTTTGGGCAGGTTAAATGTGAGGAGAAGGGAAAGCCAACAGTGTGCTGGGCTGTGCCAACTGAAGCACAGCCAGGAACTGGAGGGAAGCAATGACTGCCCTTTCCTCAGACTCAGGGATAACCTAGCAGGGGAGGAAGTTCAGCAGCAAGACAGAGCCAGCAAAGCCAGGCTCTTCATGGTGCTGCATGGCAGGAGGATGAGATGGTGGAATAGAAATGGTTCAATCTAGACACAAGGAAAACATTACTCAGCGGGTAAAAAACATCACAACAGGGACCCAGAAACATGAGTCAATCTTTGGAAGCATCTGGACCCAGCTGAACAAAGCCCTGGACAACCTGGTTGACTCCAGTGTTGATCTTGCTTTGAGCCCTGGGTGACCTCCGAGCTTCCTTCAAACCTGAGTGAAACCCCTGTGATTTGTACCAGTTTCACAACAGAAGTCATGTCAAACCTAAGGGTAAGCATGCCATCATTATTTGGTCAACAGACAAACTCATATCAATAGTTTTATCTGAATAACAGCTATATTGGGTTTAATTATTCTCTGTTCTAAAATTTTAGGCTGTGATGCTCTGGAGAAAACAGGTACAAGTATAGAGTGTTTTATTGGAAGACTAATAACACCCAAGACTGCTCCTTGATTGAATCTGGCCAACAGATTATTTTGAAGTGATTTTATTCTCTAAACATATCTGTGGATAGAATCAAACTGCAGGAGCCCATTTGTCTTGCCGCAGATCGGTTAGAGAGAGACAAGCTAGACAACAGATCTGATTAAAAATCAGGAAAACACAACTTCTTCTTGGTGGTTTCCCAAGTCTTTCCTAATAAACTAGCCCATTACAGCAACAAGAACAAAAGCAACTGTTGCTGTAATTATTTCTTTGATACCTCACTGTACTTCCATTAAATTCTAAGAGTAAACAATTAACTACTATATATACAAAGCAGCAAGTGACTCAGTAAGATACGTAGGTTAAGGAGGAACTCTGGCATACAATATTCCTTCTAGCTGCCAAATAATGAATTCATCTGGAAATTAGCAAGAGCACTAAACTTAATTTGTCCCACTATTTTAATGGGAGGTTAGTACATTGGCAGGCAAAACAGCAAGAAGTCTTCCCACTAACTGTGGAAACAAATCACCACTGGCACTGCAAAGGAGCCTGCCAGCATTTGGCATGATGACAATGAACAAAGCACTGCCAACTGCCCTTTCCTTAACCAAGAAAGAACTGAAAACATCATCTTCTTCTATTTTACTAGTGGATTTGGAGAAAACTGCTAGAAAATTGTTTTCAGTATTTGCAGGTGTTTCATTAGAGAATCCTAACAAAAATAGAAAAAATAATTATTTTTTATACCTTTCTTTTGGCTACTTCTAAAACACACTGCATTTTGTTAGATTTATGCTTTAGGTGTCAATAAAACATTGAGGTGCCTTGACTTCATCATACTCAACTGGAAAATTATCCTCATTTCTGTAGAACTATACCACTGGCTGTGTTTTCTTCAGGAGGATCTATTTTGATTTTTAATGCTATTTATCCAGATGAAGGAATGTGTAATTATCTTTCCACTTCTTTCATTTGAAAGAAAATAAATAAGGCAAGACAGTTCTCCATCAGCTAAAAGTTCTGGGATATCTGAGATTTACAGCTCTCACTAGGAGCAGGGTTTGCTAATGAAGCTTTTGAAGCCACAGTGGCAGTGCCTGATTGTAATTGCTGAAAGGTGACTCTTGAAGAGCTTTATTTGCACTAATCAACACCACGTTGTGCCTCAAAGCTAAAGTTCCCTTAGAAGCACTGTCCCTACTGAGTTATTTTGCAATAACTAAACAGGCTTTCTCTTTACTTCTGTTTTTCGGAAGTAAAAACTTATCTGTTTTTCGATGGGCTCCTTTGGAGTTTCTCTCCAAATCTGTTGGACAGTTAAAAGTTCATAATTTCTTTCTAACACTTTTCCTCTGGCATTCCCAATCCTTTCTCTTCTGGTGCCAGAGCCAAAGGGACCATCTGCAAAAGTATTAATGTAAAATACCTAAGGGCTTAGGGATGGGCTGGGAATATCAAACCTGTTAGATGCAGAGTCAATCATTTCTTCTTTTCCTGATGGTGGCCATTTGGAAACATTACATTCACAGTGCTGAACTCAGCTGGACAGCATTAGAGAGTGATTCTGTTTCACAGCTGAAGCAGCTCTGTGCTTTGTTGATGTTTAGTTGCCAGCAAACTGTCCAATTGTTTTCCTGTAAAGAGGAAACACCTGAGCTGAGTAGATGTGTGAGCATCTCAGTTACCAAGGTGAGTTTACTGTTCATGCTTCATGGGGACTCTTGATCCACTAGCAGCCACCATATCACCAAACACATTTTCAGAAAAATAATGTTGGTGCCATAGAAAAAGTGAAGCAACAACTGGCCCCAAACTTGCTCCCAGTGTGTAGTTTTGTGCTTGTTTTCTCCTCTTGGAATAAACTGTTCTAACTTTGCTCTCAATTCTTTTCAGAACAGTTTGCTGTGCAGTCCATGCTGTCACATTACAGAGATTCCCCTATTTTACAAAGTCCTCACCCATGGATGCTGAGCTCACTGAATTGTTCTAATGCTTATTAACACAAGGCAGTTGTGGGGCTCAGGACACAGCACCAGAACAGAGCACCTCTAGTCTCTGCAGGCCAGTTATCAGTGAATGTCTGTGCTTGTGTCACGTATGTGAATAGAGTATCTCTACAGCTCCATTTGAAGGCATTCGGAGCTGCATGAAATCCTGGTCTGATGAATCATAATATCACCTTCAATGCACAGAACACTACATGAAGAACAACATCATTAAGTGAAAGGCAGGACCCACAGTGAGATGACTTTTGGCTGTAATGATGCTAGGTGTGGAGTTTTAGTGCCATTGCTGTGGCAGCCTAAGGCAATTACAGATGTTGCCTTAACAAACAGACCTTTCCTGCATAGACCCATTCCCTGGATGTGCATAGTGCCTGTGGGAGGCTGTCACTGAAGCCAATTATAGAAAAATATTGAAAAGTCGTAAAGGTGTCTGGCAAGTGAGAAATAAATCCCACCTGTCATTTCTTACTCAATCCCGCTAGCAAATCATGATCCTCAGTCATCACCTTGTAGCACGGGAAGGATCTAGCTACGAAGAGCAAGGATTGCACGTCACTTTGGGGACTGTGATTAGCCCAAGCCTTAAGTAAATGAGTTTGGATCTGGCAGTTCAGTTAATACTCTAAAGCCACTAAGCATGGCTGGCACAGGCTGTCCCCACCGGCGCTCCGCCCGCGACAGCGGCTTAGCGGGGGCGAGCCCCGAGGCTGAATTACGACTCCTCCTGCAGACAGGGTGAAGCTTTCGGGCGAGGCTGAGCTCATCGGGCAGACGCCGCTGAGGAGCCATCTGCCCAGAACACAAATAGAAAGCAAGCACTTCAGTAAACAGGCTTTTGCAAGAAATTAACACCTTCTCAAGCGTGGGACACAACATACGTGGGTCTCGGCCACCAGATTTATAGCAGTGTGTTTGACCTCTGTAAGGAAAAGCCGCTGCCTGTGTGTGCTGGGCACTGGCTGAGCAAGGGACAGGGGCACTCACGGGGGTCCCTCACCTCCCCCCGGCTCATTCTTTGCATCAGCCCACTTCAGAGAATTCTCCCCACCTGGGCACATTACCAATACTCGGTTTTCCGAAAGACACAAACTACCAAATACAACACTATGATTCTTGGGCCACCAGTTGCTGCCTGTGTTATGTCTCAGTCCTGGAGAAATATTAAGGCAGTAGAGAATACCTGGAGTTATTTGACCCGGAGATTGGAATTCAAAGTTGGATTTAAATCCCTTAAGACATAGTTCTGTCAGGTCATTGCCACATGAATTTTCAGACAGCAAAGCCTTCCCCTGCTCATTTAAGTATATAAATGCCTTATTTTGGTCATAGATTAATCACTTCTCATGGGTACAATTTTACATTGGACTGTAACAAAAACCAATCTCAGAGGAATTTATTAACATTTTGAGGCTCTCTGAAGGTCACATGTAATCAAGATTGAGGCAAAAAGAAGGAGATGCTTGTCTAAAGCAAACAGAAATTTGATTAGCCTTGAAACCCCTCTAACTACTGCGGCCAAAGCCTTTCCTAGTAGGCAAAGGAGGTTCCTGATGCAAGTCAGGGTAACAAACTCCTTCCAAAACTGACATGCAGAAGGTGCAGGTTCATCTGAGTGTTTCCATGTCTCATGCAAATGACTGGAAACAATTTTAAGACTTCAAAAGCTTTAAAACAAAATCAACCCCCAAAAAATCAGTCAAAAGGTTTGGTGCCACAGACGCTGAAGCCATATGACTTCAGGAGGTACTTAGTTGTCATTAGAAACATCTCATCCCCATGATTGCTCACAATCAAGTAGTCCAATTTCAGATAAGAAAAAAAACAGCTCCAAATCTGTAGCATTTTAAATTCAATGTGCTGGGTTTGACTGCTAGTTTCTGTACACATGGAATTGGCAGAATAAGGGAGGAGTGGTCTCAATTAATCAGTAGCTCCTTTTTTTTCATCTGAATGCTCAGGAAATTGTCATCACCAACAGTAAAGTCTAAATGCCACTCAGCTGAGATTTACAATGTGGATGAATTAGGAACCTCCTTTTCTCAAAGTTGTGGTATGTTCAATTTATGCCCAGAAGACACTGATTGTATTTTTTCTCACCTTTCTCCTCAAAATGCAAAAGTTTTGATTTCCCACAGAATGTAAAATCAAACATCCCTTCACTCCTGACCTACATTTGCTGCAGGTCATTCAATTATGAATGAAAATGCCACTTTGTTTATACGAGTTCTGTTTATGACAGAGATTAAGTTATGAAATTTGTTCTCCTGGCATCTTATTAATACTGCTCTGCTGTAAAATTCCTCAGGCAACAGGCGAAATAATGACTTAAAACTGCAATAAGATAATTACCTAACAATGCAGGCATTTTGAAGATAGAGTTAGCTCTGGATTTGAAAATACAATTTTTAGGACCTTATCCTTTATATAAAAGGGTGTGAAACACTTGCAATTACCTTAATTTATTTTCATGACATTTTGGTTTAGATCCAATCAATTCCTAGTACATTAAAGAAAATTTTGTCATTATTCAATAACAGGATTTAGCTATTCACAGCAATTTTCTTAACCTTTAATTTTGAAAAGGTAAGTCTTCAAATCTTAGCAAAATTAACTTTGTGCCATGATGAAACACTTTGATCTATACAGTGCCTTTATTTCATCTGGTATGCCAAGATGCTTTGATGAATGAAAAAAAATGAGCAAATTCAGCACTTTCGATCAACTTCGAGCTGAAAGCCAGTTGTACATGTGCAGAGCAGCCAAGTCCTCACTGATGCAAAGCCATGGAAGAGGGTTCTTCTGAAGCATCTCTAAAGCAGATGTCATTAACTACATCTAAATCTTAAGTGGACACAATTAATTAATTGATTTAATTTAGGACATGTAAGGTACTTAACTTTGTCCTTTCTCCACACAGCTCCAAAACAGACATGACTTACTCAGACACTTATGGTCAGAGCTCACATTGGTGTTTCCAGAGAAACATCACCTTTCTTTTTTTCTCCCCTTTAAGCAAAGCAAGATTATTGTCAGGACCAGTCAGGACAGTCTTTCACAAATGAAAAACATCAATCAAACAGGCACCAAAGGAAACCCATACAGGTGTTTCTACTTGGACACCAACACATAGGAGATGGCAACCCAGCAAATGGGAGCACAGAAACAAAAATCAATTGCCTCCTGAAAGTGTTTTCTGCCTTCTTTGCAAAGACCTGCAAACTTTGAAACTAAAGGCTAACTGGGAACATGCATCCCTACCTCCTTTATAGCTGGTCTTGATGATGATTTCTGAGAGAATCTAAGCATCACATTTAGAGATTACAACAATAGAAGATTACTGTAATAAATGTGAAAACATTGAAGTTTGACCCTGATTCTGTCTTTGCTTTCCTGGTTTATTTCTTTATTTCTTTAACAGTATTAAATAGCAATTTCTGAGAATAAATGTAACAGTTCCCCAACAATCAAAATAATTTTCTATCTCCATCAAGGGAGTATAAAAGAAAGGTGAATGCACTGTCTTTGAGCAAGAAGATAGCAGTTTCCCCCTGTAGCCTCCTAGCACGCTCCTCCACCTCGAAAATATGTCAGATGTTCAATAGCCATTACAGAGCACATCCAGACAGAATTTACAGGGGTTTAATTCCTCACACACTCCAGATGTTGCTCTGAGTGTAAATTACAGTTTACAAAAGCTAGCAAACATTGTCCTTCGAGGCAAAAACACCTATAATGCCCGTAGCATTTAGCTAAGGTCAGACATATTAAAAAAGTGATGATATTAAAACAGGCAGTTCATAATTTGTCATTAGTGCCTTCCTACAAAAATAGCCTTGGAATGAAAGTTCAGGATTTGCATAGGGACAGTCATTAGATGCTGACACACATAAGGATGTCTTGGATCCAAACTCGTAACATCATGTGTGGCACTACATTCTTGTTTCTTGCTAACTCTAAACATAGACTTTTAAAACAAACCTGCCTCACTGGTCCTTTGTTCCATTCCTATTTAGCAAATGCAGCTTTTATCTGTGCAGAATCTCACTTTGATAATATTTATTATAAAAGGAAGCAGCTGTAGTAGGTATAAAAATTCCCATCATTTGCAGAAGGCATCTCTAAAAAGCAAATAAAAAAAGACGTTACTGAACTGGGCCTTCCAAGTGAAAACAACTGAGAGCGGGATAGATAAAGCCTCTGTGGAAAAGTTCTGTACAGAGAAAGTAGGTTCTTATCTGCATGTTACATGAATTTTCCAAGGGGAGATTTACCCAAAACAAAGTTTATCACTTGGGCAGAAGGAAATGAGGCTTTTCAGCAACCTTTACCCAACCTGGCATAATCTTACTGTTTGACACCCAATGAAGAAAATCCTTCATTGTATTCCATTTCTTCAAAAATCTCAACATAAATGTGGTCCTCTTAGCTACTCAACAATTAAAAAAGAAAGGGCAAAAAAATCTCATATCTTTAATATCACCTGTTCAACTTATCATTAATTAATGAATAGAAACCAAAGGAAAAATATCAGCACAAAACCTTGTCTTCTTGTTTTTAGGCACACCAGCAACGCAAACAGTTTTCAGTACAATCCATCAGAGAGAGAGGATAGCTGACTGCAAAAGGCTGAGGTATGTGAACTGTGGATACCAGAGAGGCAGGAAGCACAGCCAGCCTGTAAACACAGTGCAATCTCTCTCTGGGCTCCTGTCCCCTGCTTCCCAGACTCACAGCTGATGAGCTCCACTATCAAAGATTCCCACTCCAGTAGTTCATGGCAGCTTCTTTAAAGCTTCTTCAATGTGTGTGCATGCACAGCACAGTGTGCACACCTCCACACACATCCCACAGTGTCCCACAGTGTCACCAAGAGGACTTGGAACACACCAGTGCCTCCTTTAACTGCGAACCGAGTGCCACTTAACAGCAGCACACAATGAAACCCCGGCTGACAGCTCAGCTCAGCAGAAATTGATGGTATTGCTGTAATGGAGTTATCAGTGACAAATACCTCCTATGCAACTTCCAGGTCACACTCACTTAAGCAATGATAAATGAGCATGAAACACTGTTAGCACAAAACAAGATCATAAATACTCAATTCTCAGCTTAAAAAACCCAACCATTTCAGACAGCTGTTGCATCTTGCCGTCTCCATGATTTTGTGGATGTTCTCACTCTTGTCACAGAGGTGTCACAAAACAGCAAAAGATGACTTTATGCAGATATTAAAAATTAAAAAAATAAGAAAAAAAAAGAAAAAAACCAAGTCATCCATCCAGAGCAAACATTGCATCACCCTACACTGGCTAATGTACAATTACCTCAGTGAACCTGACAGAGTTTGTAACAGCTTTTGGAATCCCAAGGTCTGACATCCATCTGTCCATCCTTCTGTCACAGAAAGCTGCTCAGGATAAGAGGATGCAGACTGTCTGAACATTAACATGAAAAGTTGTGAAATTCAGGTGTCTGGGACTCCTCTGTCCAAACACTGATATAGGTGGGAAGACAATGGAGAAAACCAGGAAAAGTCCATGGTGGAGCAGCCCTTGCAATTCTGCTTTATCCCCAGGGTCATCTCCATAGGCTACAGTTGCTTTTAAGAATTAACCACGTGTATTCCTGAGGGAGTTTGCTGATTACAGTGAGATCAGTGACGGCTTGGGACAGACTGGCAGCTGCTTCTGCACGGCAGCAGCACAATGGGAGCACCTTCTGCCTCCCCTGCTCCTGGGATTTCCAAGGTACAACATGAAGGGCTCAACCCTTCTCTCCCTACCCAGTTGTCACGCAACCAAAGCCCACCACTCCCAGCCCATCCAGCACTCAGCCAAACACTGCTTGTGGAAAATGGGATCCCTTTGGCCATTTCCATGAGCAGTTATCTGGGCACAGTGCAGGGAGCTCCCTGCTCAGCCATGACCCACCTGCTCATTCCTGTTCCCCCGATGTGCCTGCTGGTCACCATCTTGGCTTCCATTGCTGCTGTTTGATGGACAAAATCCTTTGGTATCAACACTGCAAACTTCATAAGCACAGCTACATACAAAACCTTAGGAGCAATCAAATTTTTATTTTGCATTTTTATCCTAATTTCCTGTAATGCTAAAAAATTGAATTCCTTACTGGCTTAAAACATTTTGGAAAAAGTTTGAAATGGTTTTATTTAGGAGGACCTCAGCCCTACTCTTACAAACCACAAAAACCCTTATACAACATGGTAATTATTTATATATTTTTAGGGGATTATTTGCTTTTCTTTAGTGACATCTCCTTCATGAAGTTCAATGAGTAATCCAACATCTACTTGCTTGCCAAAAGCTTGGGAACATCAGAATATCTGCATTTGGCCATACACACGGATGAAACCTCACATTCACAGTGACACCCTTCCAATTTACAATAACTAATTGCTTTTTAGATTGCAATGCAGAGAGAAGCAACCACCCCGATACTGTACAGGAAGAATAAATTTCTCAGCTCTGTGTTAATGTGTCAATTTACTGCTAGAACGATCTGCAGTATTGTGCTCTGTGCATTCAAATGTGGTGGAATTCTTCTGTCCTGGAAAGCGTATTACATGAATAATTACACAACATTGCTTCAGTCAGAATTTTTTAATTGTATTCCTACAAAATTATGTAAACATTAGCATACAGATCCAGAAAAATCAATACAATATAATGGTGCATAAACTGTAAGTTTAGAAGAATGTCAGGAACACTTCAACAGTTTATAAATTAATATATACAGTATTGGATATTCCTCATCGGATAAGAAAACCTCAAAACTGAACAATTTAGGTGCAAGAGCAGTAGAACAACAGAAGTGCTCAGACACCAAACTTGACTATGAGGCAACATTGCAATCGACATGACTGCCTGCTGTTGTTTCATATTAAGCATTCTATTTAGCTGCTAAGAAGTATAAAACAAAAGTTTTGGTAGGAAGTTTATTTTCACTGGAAATCATATAGCAAACATCCCTAAAATAATAAAAATCCCAAACCCAGAATACTCCATCACCAGGTTTCTGGACGAGTGAAACTGAAGCTTTCTAGGCTGCACATGGAGAGCACTGGCATCTCCATTCCACTACTTCCCCCAGAGCACCAAAGGCATCACCAGCTAAAGGAAACATTCTGGGGAGTTTGGAAATGGGGAGCATGGAAATGGGGAGTGGTGGGTGGGGGGAAAAAGAAAGATGTAGAGCACAAATTGGGACTCACAGCAATCTGGGCAGTTCAGCTCTTTACTGAATTAGAACACCATGGGAATGTAACACCACTGTCAACTAATTCTGGGCTATTTTGCTTAAAAAAACCCAAAACAAACAACAACAACAAAATAATCTTCAGCCTGCCTGTGATCAAAACCATATTCAAAGCATTCTTACAATGTTGCCCTTTACAAGATCAGGAACACACCATAGAATTCACGATATATCACTCTTTTTCAGACAGCACATGATATGGAAAAGGAGTTACTTTCCTTTGTTACAAGCATAATTCACAAGAAAAAAAAGTATGGTAAACATATACTGATGAATTATCTCCAACAAAAGGAATTCCTCCCCATATTAGAAAATGCTCAGTATCACTGAAACTACAGACTCCATAAAAAGACTAGGATTATCCTGGAAGCACTTGACACTGCAAGAACTCTTTTAACTGCATAACTATAATATGATCATCGGAGAATCTCTCTAAAGTTAAATTTTTCTGTTTCTAGAGTTGAAGTAGAATTTCATTCCATCATATTTTGGTACATTTTTCATACCTGACCAATCACTTCTCACAATGACAATTAATATTGCACTAGTGATATATTTCTATATAATAAAGGGAAGGCCATGTCTAGCCATCTAAAGCATTTTGTTACTTTTTTTCCAGTTGTTTAGGAACAAATTCAGTTCATCTCTTCTATAGGAGATCCTGAGTAGTAAAGTGAAGACGGTTTGGCAGATAGCACCAGTTTTCCATCACTTGTGATAATTCACAGGGTACATCCATCAGCAGCAATGCATCTAGAAGGACTATCATACTCGAACCTAAATGCCCAAACAGAGCTAATTAAACAGTTATTCCTATTGCCAGAATCTGAGCCAACACTTAAACACCAGGAGCAGGAGAAAAGATTTCTGCTATATCTGAGGACACAAGTTGCAAACACAGAAAGAAGCCTGAAATTCTAGCCAAAATCTTTTCCTTATAATGGATGGGGGCGGAGAAAACTACAGCTGGTGGGAAGAACAGGAAGAAACCTCCGTGTCCATCACTTCCCAAATAAAACACCTGCAAGCTGCTCACTTAGAATTAATGCCAAGGTACAGTGCCCTGAAGGTGTTTATAAACGACCCAGACTCTTTCCTGTTGCTTCCCCCAGAGCAGCTCAAGCAGTAAGTGATTTATTCTAAGCCAGACTGCCAACAGCTTCCAGCATTTAATTACCATGGTGTGTTTGAGGCTTCGAGAAGTTTTATCTGACATAACTCAAAAGGATTCATTGATTAAGAGACCTAGGTCACTACATTTCCTGCTGCAGTTTTTATTTATATTGCTAACTCATAATAGCAACTATGACAGACAAAAAAATCTAACACAGAAGAGATTAAACTTAGGAATCTGGGATGAAACTTAAACTGGGCTTAAACCACAAACAGACAAAAGTCTCACTGGATTTGCCCTGTACATAGACCTGAAAAAGTTTTATCACAGATGTATCTGCAGTTTTGTGTAAACTATTAATGTACTACAGCAACACTAATTTGGTATTCACATATAGTAAAAGCACAGGTTTTACACGTTTTGCCAACTCTTCACTGTTATTCCCATGTCTAAAATGACACAGGAAAAAACCCTTAACAAGACCTCATGTTCTTATCTGTAGCCTGCAGACTTTCCTCCCACTGATATGTGATTTGTTTCCTCACTCACATATCCCATGGCGATCTCACATATATGCATACTGAGATAAGGGAGAACTGATATGACAAGACAAACACAACTAACAGACCTTAACTCAAATATTGCCAGTAGCACTGAACCTTGAGAAACTTGCAACAGACTAACGTGTCTTAAGACCTTGTTCAATGTGGTAACAGATAGCACCAGCAAAATGGTATTGAAGAGTTTCATGTGAAAATCTTTCCCTCTGCTTCCAGCTTTAGTCACATTTCTCATTTTCCCACTCCTGCTGTTTTTTCCCTACTTCTTCACGCTAACATTTATGTCTAATTTGGTAAAGAACATGTAGCTGTGAAATGCATTCTTGGCTCCTCCAGAACTTTTCTATTTTTAACCATTTATTAAAAAAATAAATTAGATCCAGGACATTTTAAGTTAAATGAATGAAAACTTTGGTAAGAACACTGACGGTACCTTGGCAGTCTTAAGGATTATGACAATTTCCAGTAAGAACAATCATTAAAATGCTTCTCTCTAACATCATCTGAGGAGTTACATGGCTATTTGTACTCCAGCTCTAAGCCTCCATGAGAAATCTACATAAAAGCTCTGAAAAATAAAGGCAAAGGAGTACAGGGAAATCTGAAGTTCTTCAGCAATCTTGAGTGAAATATACATGTGTACCAAAATATTCTACTTAACGAGGTATAACGCAAACCAGACTTACCAAAGAAATTTTTTCTGTACACACATGAACAAGGTTTTCATGTGTGAAACCATCAAACAAATAAAGCTAATCTCTCAAAGGTGTTTGTGGAGTTTTGTTTGGGTGTTTTATGTAACTACCAATGCAGTCAATATAAATTAAGCCAGCTCATTCACTATGTCCAGCAATTCACACAATATACCAGTGGGAGGAGATAAACATTATTCTGATCAAATACATTTATTTTAATCTTCAAAACACAACCCTTTTTCTTCATCCTCATCATCATCATCAGTAGAATCTGCATAGGACTCAACGGTGTTGTATATGAAAGAGTACAGCTTGACATCTGGTCCTGAAGTAGAACAGTTTCTGCATTGTTCATTGTAGTATCTCAGCAACAGCCTATAAATGTCCCCTTCAAAAACCAAAAAGAAATCATTAAACATCATGTAGGAACATGCCATACAAGCAATGTATGACTGCAAAGGAAGGCTAGAAATGCACATGCACACTGAGACAGTGGAACATCTCTAAATGAGCAGTGACAGAGGAGGTAAGCAACTGTGTAATGGGAATGTCTGCAGGTTGTTCAGAACACATGATGGGCTCCCTCAACTTCCTGCACAAGCAATCCCAACATTAGGCTTGCATACACATTACTTACAAATGTATTGCCAATTGCCCAGCATTGTGCTGCTGGCCCAGAAATTAAAAGACACTTAACAATTACATACACTGCCTTTCTTGTATTGCTACTGGATAAGACCTCAGACCACATCTTGCAGGATCAAGACAGAACCACTAGAAGACAAATTTATATCAAGAATACCTAAGCAGTTTTCCCCTCTTCCAAGTATTACTGAGTTATATCAAAAGCTTTTGCAAATCTTCTACCTACCACATGTATCTGTATTTTTCAAATTCTACAGCATAACTCCCAAGTGAATCAGAAGAGCATTCTAGAAGTCTTTAACTGATTAGCAGTAGAACCCAAATCAGAACAGTCCCCCTTTCTGAAAACAGGCACACATAAACCAAGACCCATTTGCTTGTGTTCAGGACTTGGTGGCAAGAATTTGTATTGGAAAGTTTCTACTTAGAGAGATGGTTATGTCTCTTTTGTGCACACAGATTTCTTTCTGCTCACCAATAGTTTGGCCCTTCTCACAGAGAAAAGTATGCATGCTGTAAATGTCCCGCATCAGCTCCACATCTCCAAAGGTAAAATAAACAATATCACGTCCAGCTTCAGCAGCTGCCAATATCTGAATTAAGGCTGAAACAACAAAAAAAAAGATTACACATGAACACAGGATAAAACAATTTGCTGAAGGAAAAAACACAGCTTAAATTTACAGCAAACAACCGTAGCATCCATTTCCACGTGGATGCTGCAAAGCAGTACAAACAATGGGTAGGTAAGTATTACTTCCACTTTTTAAATAAAGTAAAGAATGCTGGGCACTGCAGGTCAAGAGTGTTAAAGCATTCTGCCAGAGCTGTTAGTGACATCCACCCTTACTTCCAGATAAAAAATGTACTTAAAACTGAGAGGGGTTTATTTTGGTCCATGTCTGCCCCCAGGCAAGCATGCAGCCATTAATTAGCCAATAAATGCCTATGGCAGCATAAGGCAATAGAGCAGCATCTTCCATCCTGGTTTGAGCTGCCTGTACAGCCATGACTGTGGGGTAAAAAGCATCCATGAGCACTTGGCAATTTCCATTCTGTGCCACCTGTCAGAAGGAATGGAGCCAACCCTTTCACTGTGTAAGCTATGCAAAGTGGGAGTTGACCCAACTTTTAGCTCCAAGAGGAGAACTATGGCTCTGCAGCCTCTTCCTGCACCATTTAAGGTGTCCATCATACCTGCAATAGAAGTATGCAGAATGGAATATGATGGCTTTTTCTGACCTGTGAGGGGTGATGTCAGCATTGCAGTTAATGTTATTTAACTTCCAGCTTTCTGTCAAACTCACTGACCCAAGCTGCATCCCAAGTTCTGCCAAAAGCTAACACACTGCAATAGAGACAGACTTTGTTCCTCTGTATGCAAAAGAAAGAAGAATGTTTCCTATCTTGGAAACAGTTTTTTGAAGATTCACCTTGAGAAATCATCTGGGGTATTGATCAGTAGTGCAGCTGAGCCAAGCTAATAACACACTGCAATGGGAAAAAGGGGCTCTGGTCCCCTTCTCAGCCAGCTCCTGACTTTTCTGCAGCTCTCTGGTGCCCATCAGACATCATTGTGCCAATTCCATTCACCAAACTGGCAGAAAAGTTATAGATGAAGAATAAAAGCTAATTGTTTCTGCTAAAACAGCAGCTGAATTGCTGAGTAAAGGGTTTGCTAAGAGCCAGAGCTGAGGCAAGGGAGGGCACTGGACCACAGAGCCAAGAACAATGAAGGGGGAAAAGAAACAATGAGGGGGAGAAGAAAACCCGGACCCTTTTAGGCAGCACTAAACTTAGAAGAGTGCAGCTTTTTCAGCAGCCAGCACTGCCAGGCTGGAGTGTCACAGAGGTTTGTGACCAATCACAGATTCATTTCAGGGAACTACAACAGCCCAAATAATGGACCCCAGCAAGTATTTCATCCACTGCAGCCTGTCTTTCTTCAGAGCCTGTGCAGCTCTGATATTAATTCTTCCTTTTTCTACCCATTAAGAGTAAATTAAAATGTGATTAATATTGTCTTTGTAAAGATTAGTTTTAAATAAAACAGTGTACATACTGCATTCCCACCTGCTAGTGGAAGCAAAATAGAAAGCTGTTCAGAGCTCAGCTGAAGAATCTTTCACATTTTTAAACAGAGAACTAATAAAACACTGCATTCCTTAATAAAAAAAACTCCTCTCGTAAACCCATAGCCAAAATTATAAATTACATGATTCACATGTGACATTAATCTCAATCTGGGAATGATATTTTAATTAAACTACTGAACCAGCTGTGGATTTAGTAAAGCTTCAGTAGTTCAGCTTTTAAAGAGTCTAATTAACTAGCTTGCATAGGGGAACAGAACCTAATGAATCTTATTATTCATTCCAAACAAACAATGCAGTTTCACTTCACAAGATACTAAAATATCCTACTGTTTATTTTGAATTGCTATAGATCTTATGAAACAAGGATCAGTATTTCTGTCACAATTTCTTCACAATCTTCTATGATACACAATAACATGGGAAATTTCCATGCTACTGATACAGAAAGAAGCATCACAGAAGTGCCTGTGGTACCAGGGTATGGAGGAATCTCAGCTCTCTTGCCCCAGCTGATGTGACCTCACTTAACTTCTGGACTGGCACCTGAAGGAATGGCTGTACTGACATCCCTTCTTCTACATTAAAAAAATATACATGGGATATTACAGTTCAGATCCAAGACCTTATGCAAAGTGAAGTATTTATTAAACCTTCCTAACATCAATCAAGTGTGCTCAGATCCTTCAGTAAATGCTAGTTGTGATATTGGTAAGATATGCATTTGGCAGTCTATTTTATCTAATGGAAATCAAAAAACAACTGCCAGGAACTCAATGAGCATTGAGAAAAAAATAGATGCTTTATGAATTAAGTACATTAAGAAAGAAAACTAATGAAGCTGGTAGCCTGATGACTGTCTCACTGTAGCTACCAAAAGTTGTTCTGAAAAACAAATTTTAAATACTCTCCAAATGCTTGGAAACAACCAAAAAATTTAGATTTCTATTTTGAACTATATGAACCAGGATATGAATTTACTTGTCAGGATCCATCAGTTCTTGAATTGATGGAAAAGGTCTTAAATAAATGTAGGCATGTCATATGTTCTGCATTATAAATACTCTAATTAAATATAAAGAAACATGAGAAAGTGAGTGATATAGCAGGCAAGTCAGGAAAGAAAGCAGCATGACTGAGTGACTGGAAACCTCTCTAGCATACAGCAATATATTAAGGAGCAAAACTAAACATTAAGCATTGCCAGCAAATTTGTGAAGCCTTGCAAATTACCAGGTACTTTAAACAGCTTTGCAGAGATATGAATTTCAGGCAGAATCTAAAAAGACTGCTCCAGAAAGGTCAGCTGATTTATGACTGACAACTGCAATGAACATGTTCTCCTGTGAACTAAAGCTGCATGTTTGTGCTTTGGAAGGTTTCAGTGCTACAAGTCCTTGCAAGCCCAGCAATTCACCATCACGAGCTTGCCCCAAACTTTAAACTGAAAATAGCATATAAGTCTAAAGCACAAACAAGAGAGTAGAATGCTTTTTTATTGTTTAAGGCCACATTACTCATGGCCTAAGGATCAGCGCTAATGAATCAATTCTAGAGAATGCCATTTTTTGGCAAAAATGTATTAATTAGAACAAAAGCAAAAAATGTACTTGAACAAAAACATACAACTCAGGATCAAAATGTAAGTTATTTGATTAATTTGAACATTAATTAATTGCTATGATTTACCTTTTAATCGGGAGTCCCCTCCAAAGGCACCACATCCCCAGTTTCCTGTGGCTATTGCAGAGAGATGTTGAGGTGGAACATTGGGGCGAGAGAAGCCACAGTAGGCCTGCAGGCAGATAAGAGTCAGAGATGGATGTGAGAGGCAACCTGGTGCAATACTTCCAAACAATAAAATTGTAGCAATCATCAGTATTGTCTTCTAGCAATGGCAGATTCATGACTTCAATATACTATCAGTCTTCCTTTAAATTTAACATCAATAACAAAAAAAATTAAAGGCAGGAAGACTTTTGCCATATTTGGACTCAAGCTAAAAAATAAGATACAGGCATTTCATCACAGCTATAGGAAACTTTTCAGGATAGCCTGAATAGAAAATTAATTCAGACTTAAAATTTTCTTTAAATACCAAGTAGTCCTCCTAAAAAAGCATCAGCCAAACCAACACCAAAACCATGATATAAACATCGCAGTGATCTACCATAATTTATGTTAAAAATCCAAACCCAATCAATACACTGAAAATTGTAGGCAGATCATAAATTCACTGATGCAGGTAATTATAATTTTGTACTAAGATATCAGTGAAGTTTACAAACTGTACTTAACTGTCTTTTTTAGGGCTAATTTCATTACCAACCAGGAAGAAACAAGCTGATGAATGTTATTTTAGTCAAGATGCTAAGGTTTTACAGCTGATTTAATTAGTCCTTCAGCATTGTACATCATTTCGAGGGGGTGTATTCCCTTTCCAGCTGAGAATTAGGGCAGTGTGTTCCTACATTGGAATTTATTTAAAATACATCCTCTAATATTCTATACCCTCCTGTACTGCAGAAAGCAGGAGGCTTTAAGAACAGTAGCATTGAGCTCTTATATTCAACACCCAAGCTAAAGCAGAGGCCCACTGTAACTAGTAAACATGGAATCACACTAAGGAGACTCATCAGCACGTTTTGATCCCCAAAATTCACACACTAGTAGAGTATAACTGAATTAGCATTCTTGTGCTCCACAGCCCAGTAAAAACAGCACTGTCACTGCTAGAAGAGGCCACACAGCTCTCACTACCTGTGCCTTACACTGGCCATGCAAGGCCCTAATTCTGGCCCTTTAACCTTCTTATTAACTTAGCAAAATCTGCTTTGTGAACTGGAGACTGATAGCAGACACAGCATGTCAGCAGATAAAATCTGTGCTAAGGCCTTGAAAACACTGGCACAGGTTGAAAGCTGAGGTCTCATAACCATAAACAGCTCACTGATGGCAACTGTTAGTCCCTGAAAAAGTTCAACCTTAAAAGCTGGGAAAAGACTGCTTTAACTTCAACAAAAGAACAGCAGCAAAACAAGAAGGAAAACCACTGACAGGAAAACCTCAGCCATGCAGATGATAAAGCACCTGCCACGGCTTGGGAATGTAACCCAATGTTCCCAAACATTATGCAGCACACAATCCAGGACAGAGACCAAGAACTGGGAAACATCTCAAATATCTTACTTAAGGACAAGACACCAAACAAGGAATGCCAGCGAAAAGAAAAAAAAATTATGTCCACTACAGTTCCAGCTTCCCTGTCAGAGTTCTTCAGCCTGGCAACTTAGATGTGTGAGATTATCAAGGGCCACAGTCACTGCAAAGTGCAGTTTTGTACACACACAGCTGACTTAGGGCAGGGGCAAGGACTGACAGCTTTGAATATATAATGATAATGGTTAATAATGTGCAAGAATTATTAGTAGGAAGTAGGCTAGTTTTGAATGTCAGCCCAGAAGTTTTGTTTAAAGGATTAAAACTGGCCTGTATTGTCTTGCAGACTGTAAGCTCTAACTGGCAGGTAGACACACATAGGCAGTAGCAACAGCCCCTACAGCTATTGTGAAAATAAAGGGGATTTATGAACAGCTGGATCTGATCTCAAGAAGACATCAATACAGGAAAAGGTAAACTGCCAGGCAATATGTCAATGCCCCAAGGGCAAAGAAGAAAGGTGGCAGAAAAGCAAGTGGCACCATATTTATGAACTGCTCCATGTTAAAACATGAGGCATCTCCTTTTCCACCTTGACTGCACAGCTGAGTAGGATTCAACAGCATAAATCACAGGGAAAGAACTTGAAGTCACCATTTAGAATCATAGAATAGCTTGAGTTGAAAGACAATCTCATGCCAACCTGCCTGCCATGGGCTGGGGTGCCATTCACTAGATCAGGTTGTTCAGGGCCCCATCCAATTTGGGACTGAACACTACCAGGGATAGGGCATCCACAGCTTCCCCTGGCAACCTGTTCCAGTGCCTCAACCCCGCTCACAGTAAGAAATTTCTTCTTAATATCTAATTTAAACCTGTCCTCTCTCAGTTTAAACCCACTGCCCATTGTACTGTCACAATCTGCCCATATTAAAAGTCCCTCTGACTTGTTTTTATAAGCCCCTTGAAGTACTGGATGAATAGAATAAGGTCTCTCTGAAGCCTTCCCTTCTCCATGATGAACAAGCCCAACTCTCAGCCTGTCATTTGGAAGCAGGACGGGGAAGAGTTAACAAAACATATATCCAAGTTTCATTTATATTTTTGAAAGTTACATAAGATACACCTTTGAATAGCACATCAAAGGACAAGAAATATATTTGACAATCTTCTGCTGCAACACTGGACAGAAAAACCCTGTTGTATGAGACCCAACTAAGCAAAAACTTCCTTAGATGAAGATGATAATATAAAAATACTTGTAAAGGTTCTATAAACATTAGAGTGCAAGGTGTTGTAAGAAGTTACTGGCCTTGTTGAGCTCTCTTCTAATTTTCTCTGGACCAAACTGATCAAGGAAACGTCTGAAGTGAAATGCATCTATAGCAACAATTTCAGTGTAGCGTCGTTGCCATTCATCCCTAGAGTTGGAGGGGGGAGAAAAGTAGAGGACATTAGTTGTTTAATATCAGCCATGTAACTCCGATTCAAAATGAGCAAACCCCTGCAGAGCTTCTCTGTAAGAAGTAGCTGAAAAGGTGAACTCATAAGAGACAATGAAGCACATTTTCTTTGTGGGTTGGGAATGAAAGCAGAATCAGAAATGAGACAGCCCTCCCCATAAATTTAGAAATACTCTGGCTAGACTTTGGGCATGAACGTGAACCAAATCTAATTACACAGTACTATTTATCAAGTATGTAAGAACAGTGCAAGGTCAGTATTTCTCTGTCTCCCTCCAACATTTAAATAGAAGTACACTGTGTATGTTTCTATATCAAATGAGTAATTTTGTGTATACACTCTAATGACATTGCTGGAGAAATAAATTCAAGAGCTAAGAGCTTTCTACTCAGATTTGTGGTATTGATTCTTATTTTGCCACACATCAGCTGCACAGTGGCGTCTGAGGCATGGTTGTCAAAACTTCTTGTGACATTGCAAACCACAGTTCAGTCAGTATCTTAACAAAAATGTGCATTAAATATATATATCTCTAAACTGTAAAAGATGGTCTGAGAACCAACGTAAGGGCAGGTACCACTTACTAGCATTAGTATGGCATTACTATTATGAGATAACTTTCTTAGCTTGTTGGCTCTACTGAAGAGAGCACCATCAATCAAATATCCTACTAAGGCAGATGCAAGAAAATCTTTACAAGTACCAAGTTCTCAAATTTCTAACATTTATTTCTTCCTTCACTTAAAATACTTCTGTGGAACTTTACCTAGGGGTCTTGTCTTCATGGCTCCTTGCCCAGCGGTAAGTCTCTGCATAGCCCGTGTACTCACTGTACTGCTCAGTACCTGAAACAAAGGATTTTCCAGATGATATATAAAATATGTACATATTTTTTTTCACTTGGCAAATCTTTGATAGGAATCACTGTTTCTCCAAATGAACACGCAGCTCTCAGAAGCAATGGGAAGCAGAGAATTTGTATTTGCACCATGAATACAAGATTTCCTTGTAAAGCTCCCTCCCCACAGGTGATGAGCAGCACCCACCACAGAACATCATGAACGCGAATCTATGTATGCTGCCCAGTATATGATAAGAAGTGGTCAGCACCAACAAACTACCTCTGTAAAAGCACAATGACCCAAAAAGCACAGCCTGGAACACACTTGGCTGTTCATGAAAAGGGCCAACAGGGTGTCTTGGCAAGTATTAAAGGCTGTCAGAAAGCAGCTCCTTAAGGCCACCAGTAATTTTAGCTACTATGCTCTGCTATGCCAACTCCTTTTCAAAGGTTTATCCCAAGACCAAGAAAGAGAACATCTTAGCTGAGAACAGGGATCATAACCTTTCTAAAAGGTTGCCTTTCATCTCATTTTATAGAGCTTCAGGAACTTGCTTCAAAACCTGGGCATTGCACAAATGCTTCAGAGAAATACTCCTGAAGTAATGGCACAAAATCACACCTTTTGCCCCTGTTCTGAGCTCACAACAGCTGAGTTCCAGAAGTGATCACAGAATAGTCTGGGCTGGAATGGACCCCGAAGGATCATGGAGGCCAGCTCTTCAGTGAACTAACAACCTTGGCGTTATTGGCACTGTGCTCTGATCAGCTGAGCTGACTTGTTTGGTGGTTCATGCAGGTATAGTTTGGGACAATTATAAACAGTAAAGCTAGGAACTGTTAAGCAACCCCTTAACTTGTGCCACCAGCTATGCTTATAAATAGAATGGGGAAAAATAGGTTTTAAAGAAATGCAAGCCGACAGCACAAAACATCTGATTACTAAGACAAGAGTACTGCCTAACTACTGCACAGATCAGCAATACCCTGGGAACACAGATGTTTAAATTTAATTTGAGTTTTCCAATCCCTTAATAAAAATGCAATTGAAGTTGAACAATCAAAAACATGAAACTACTAACTTTAAACCTCACTGACAAGGAAATTTCAATGGTTACCTCCAGCAGTCTCAAGCATAGGAAACAAGCTGTTAAAAATTGTTTACAATGATGCATATACTTCAAGATATTTTCCCCATTTATCCCTATCAATTTTACCTGACAAGATTTATCAATGCTCATTTAACTCATCTGCCCTGTTACCCACTCATAATTTATTTAGTCTAGAAGATTAATCATTCTGAGGGCACACAAATCACACTCAAGGCTATTTTGAAAAGTTGTTATGCAAGATGAGTGGGATGGTAAGAGATTTGACACAGAGTTCACTTCCTGGTAAAAAAATCATCTGAAAAACATGGATGACAGAATATGCCTATGTGTTCATCCACATCCATGCCCTTGGACAAAGGACAACCACAAGCAGCTTCCACATTCAGAAATCAGCCTTCTAATTGAATTGCAGGCTATCAGTCTTCACTAAGACTTTTCACGACATGAGAGAAATTCAGTTCTCTTGATATGCTTGGTAAAAGTGTCCAAGCACAGAGCAAGAAAAAACAGACAAGGGAAGAATGTGACTCTTCTGAGGCTCTCTTCAGAGGACAACTGAGCAAAACTTGCAGCTTCAAAAAGGAAGCATTTCCTTTGGTGTCTAAGATGGGAAAAGAAAACTCCAGGTCATCAAGATATTGTACCAGGATGGATTAAATGATAAAGTATTAAGTTGGCTTTTTCAAGGTTCATTGTTTTTATTATTTTTTGTGGAAGCATAATGTCTGATGACAAAAGCACCAGGAAACAAACAAACAAGCAAATGCACACACATACACACATATCTATAAAAAAAATCAATACTGGAGAAACTCAAGGAAATCACACAAACTCCAAAGTCATGTCCCAGAAACCTGAAGTTAATGAAAATCAATGAGTTTTCGTAAGTGAAGCTCTGGAAATTTGTCAGACAAAAATGATTATTCCACTTTCAACACTTTTGCCTGTGAACTACTGGGATACAAACTTCTGTTGCTGGAAGAACAGAAGCAGTACGGGATAAGCTGGACATGTTAATGTTTCTGGTGAATCCTTTTTCTTCCAATTAAAAAAAATATGGAGGTAAAAAAAAGGCAAACCACAAATAAAGTTCCACCATAACTTTTAAAACAAGCTACAAAACCTAGAAAAGCCTACCAAAAGTCAAAAGAATGTATATACAAGTACCATTCAAAAATCCATCCTCTGTGAGACTTGTAAAAGTTTCAGCATTGGACAAAAAGTGAAATTGCCAAGAGTTGGTGTTTATGGGACCTCACCAATTTAGACAGATCTGCAATTATTACTAAAAATAAATATACCTTTCTCAGACTCCATAATCTAGCTTTACATTTGCATATGATCTGTTCAGCATTATAACATTTCCAGGGATTGGGAAAAGTTCCACCATAGTGTTCCTCTAGTATTTCTAACGAGCTGGAAATTATATCCCTGAAGAAGCATGACCACTAGCACTAAATAAAAAGTAGATGTGAAAATTGCAAGAGTTTAGTTTTGAAGTCACCAACATAAAGGCACATTTATTGCCATAAGTGAGAGGAAGACCTTTCTTTCCCTTTCAATCAATTCTTCCAATCCTTATCTTGTGCCACCATTAGTCTTTGGCTCTCCCAACACTGGCACAATCAGCCTGCTAAATCCAGCTGAAAACCAATTTTCCCCTTTGAGTAATTTTCAGACAAACCAATTATCTCATCTCATCTCATTTGCTGCCTGGATAATGTGGTCAGAAGTCTCCAAAACTGCTCCGCTAAGATGTGGTACCGACTGGCCATTAACAGATCTGTAGATTTAAAGCAAACATGGAACACAGCTTCATCTGCTGCCCCAGGCTGTGTGAGCTCAAACAGGGGGGAAAAAAGGAAAAAAAAAAATCTGAATGAAAACCACTCACACTTATTCACAGCTCTACCAGAAATGCAGCTGTGGGGATCTCTGGTGTTGCTGCTGACATTTCTGCAGGCACATGCCTGCGTTGAAGAACACGACTGTTTGCATGACCAGTTTCAGAGTCATTACAGCAGTGATCTTAACCAGATACTGTGAAATCACCACAAATTTAATTTATCTCCCAATTTCTTGGGCTCCTCTGCAAATTTAAGCTACACAGCTATACCCATTAGGCTGCCGAGTCAAGATGCATCACAAAGAATGTAATTTATCAAGAGGATCATGACACAGAGGAGACTTGGCTAAGAACCAAGGTGGAAAAGCTCCAGGGATTAAATAAAAATGATGGAATGGATATTTCCATTAGAGAAGAACTCCTTATCCCAAATACTAATTGCAAAACACTGAAAGATAAAATATCAAGAAAGACAAAATGTTGCTGCAGTGAAAAAACATTCTCACCTTTACTTGTCCATGCCAAATCATCATTTTTGTTTGCAGGAAAATGGAAGAAGGTCTTTCAAAACACTAATTTAGTGTTTCCCCCTAATCAGTTATTACCCAGACTGATGGCTGTGCTCTGTTTCCTTCCCAAAAAAGTCTCTCTCAGAGGACAGTGCTTAAAATATATTAATATAGTATCATATCCAAAATAGAGAACAGAAGTCTCTGATGGCCAAGGACTTTTGTTCTGACTCATTTTTTAAAAATGTAATCACAAAAGCCAATTTATCAAAAACTTTTCACAGAAAAGGCATTCATTCTGGCAGGGTGGAAAAACAAAATAAAATACTGTCTTAGAAAGATTACCAAGCATAAGACTGAAAACAAAAGATGCTCTGCCCAGTACAATCAATAACTCAGGACAGAGTAAGACCTGCAGGATTTAAGCTCAAATTTCTACTGTGTATGCATGTGAGAGAAAGAAGTGCTATTGATGGATTTTTCCAAGAAATGTGTTCTAATACCTACACAAACTCTTGACTTTTGAGACAGCTCAGGGAACTAAACCCAACATTTTCACTACAGCAGACTGAAAAATATAAACATAGTCTATTATAATATTTACCCAGAGGATCTCTCTGATCATGTATTTTTTCTTTATAGCTGCTCTTTAGTGTAAATAAAGTAGTATTATAGCCTCATTTTATTTCTTCAGTCATGAAAAATGTTCATTCATGTATAGAACTGAGACATACAGCATGACCTGGGCTGCTCCAGTTCTTAACAGTGGCATTTGGTTTTTGCTGGTAACTGCTTTAACCCAATGGATAGTAAAACAATCCAAGCTCTATGATAGAGTGGGAAGCAAACCAAAAAACCCTTTCAGCTAAGCCCTGGACAGACAGAATGCCTCCATACACAACCCCTCAGCAACATACTGGAGAAGCAGGTAGTTTCTGATGTAACTAGGAATTCATAACTAACTTACAAGTAACACAAACATATGTGGAACTTACAAGATCAAAATCCTTCAGAGACAGTTCCTAGCTTTCTACACTTTTCTAATGGATGCAGATTTTCTAGTCTTCCACTTCCTCCCCTTTTAGGTAATCAGAAGGTAGTTCCTCTTCTTAAGAGTGTTCAATCCCACTGATCACATCAAATGTTACAAATTCCAGAGAGGAACAAAAACCCTGCATCCTTCAATATAACAGAAGTAATATCAGGTAACAGCTGAAAATTATGGCTGTTACCTATACTGCCCATCAGCATTCTTTAGCTAAAGACACCAAGTCCTCAAACACATTTACAGAGGATAAAAGAAGTTCTTCTGCTTGCTGTCACTTCTTTTTTCTCCCTTCACAAAGCATCTGTGGTGTTAGGTGGGATGAAGTAGGAGGTTATTTGTCAAATGAGTATCAACTTTTTTCTCTTTTTTAAAAATTCTTACAGCATTTAAACACACTAAACTTCAACTTGAAATGTATTTTGTATCTATAAAACCAGAATTCAATGTGAAACGTTTTCTGCAAAGACTAACCTGTGATGATAAGACATTCATTGTGATCCAAGACTTCAGTGATGAGCCTTGATACAATCAGTTCTGGATTGATTAAAAACCGAATTTCTTCTTGTACTAGTCCTGCCCCAGTCACACCACCTCCAACAAAACGGTTTGCAAAATCAACCTACCAAAAACACATTCAGGAGGATTATGATAGAATAAGCAAAAGCAAAAAAAAATCCCTTCATTACCAAGGTAAATAAAATCCTGGACTAATTTCAATTATTTTTTTGAAATCTGCTGCTATCACTTAAAACTAGAAGCAGAGAGACTGATTAACATGATCATGCCTCTCTTTTTTTTCCATTCAACTTCTCAGAAAACTTAAGACAAATGAGACATTACACAACAAAGGAAATTTTGCATTTCAAGTGCTCCAAATCCATGTTTTGTGTGTTTCCCTTCAAGAGGCACATTATTTCAGAATAAAACACATATCAGTATATGTGAAAGAAGAAAACACCATTCTTTTTAGGGACACTGAAAAATCATTAGTTTGTCCTTTGAAAAGCATTCTGCCCCAAATGCCTACAGGAAGCATCTTTAGATTAGCACTGCCCCTCTAACAGTTCCATACCCAAAAAACCCTTTTGTGAATAATTCTTAACAATTGTCCTTGAAATGCACTTGAACAAGGCAAATCCTTTTGCCTCTTAAGGTTTCTGCTTGAAATAGAGAAGCTCTGGACTAATTTTTGCTGCAATAGTACATATTTTGTGAATTACTTTTCATACAGACAACAGTTTTTAAATTAGCTTTTTATTCAATAAAGTAATTACTATTCACTCAAATTAACTGCCCACATAAATCTATAATTTTAAAAAATAACTTCATCTTTCAAATGCTATTATCTTCTTACTGGTTTTTACTTAGATAGTTGATGAGAGCACAGGTACAGGAGTGGGACAGAAGTTGCTGGGGTGACATGAACACCTGTGTAGATTACAAACTGACCCAGGAGGCAGAGTTCAAAGCACACCAAGAGCCAGCCACTACAGCAGCCTGTGTTCCTTTAGTCTATCCTGGAAATACCAACATATTTCAGTTGTTTAAGATTTGCTAAACTCGACTATGATCAAAAAAGTTCCATGAAAACCACTGAGATGTTCAGTGTGCCAGGGCCCCAAAGCACTGTGACTGTGCTGAGCAGCCTCCCCTGGGGCCCCATCCTTGTCTTACACGAACACCCGCCCTGTCCTGGCCCTCACCTGAGGCACCTCACCTCTGGGCCCATGCCCAGCCCTGGGCTCTGCTGATGCCCACATGCTCACCAGACATCTCTCACTGCCCTTGGTGCCCTGCCTCACCACCTTGCCTTTGGCTGATGGCCAGCAGCCAGTCAGCAGGAGCTGTGATTGTCACCACCCCTGCCCACTGAGGATGGCGTCATGGTGGACTCCTGCGCTGCCCTGCCTCAGTCACCCTGCTCCCTGCTGGAGTCACTGCTCTTCATCTGAGCAGAGGTATTTTGTTTGATGAGACTCAAAATAGCCAGGAGGAAAAACATCACATCCTAGGCAACACTCCCTTTTACACAGTGCAATGCCAGAAAAATGGTCATTATTGAGGAATTGCTGAGTTCTTCATAATTTCATCACAGATTTGAGTGCTCAAGTCTCATAAAGTTATGAGACATTTTAAAGTCTGAGCAAAAAGCATTGCAGAAAAAAAATTCTCCTCCTCTCCTTCCTTCTCTTCCAATGCAGTACTTGTGCCTGGCTAAAAAAGTTCTAATTTTTACGGGGTTTTTTTTGTAAAAGAATTCTAGAAGGCAGACTTTTTTTTTTAAGAAAAGCAGAAAGCAAACAACTAATTTGAAAACTCAAACATGTTCCTTCCTACAGATATGGACAGGACATCCTCCTTATGAATTTCTTTTGCTGACTGCCTCCCAGACTGAAACAGTGGTGCTGGCAGCAGCAAGAAAGTCTCCTGGAGCACTGACCTGGTCACTGTCTGGGGCACAAGAATAATTTTTTTAAAGAAACTGAAACCCTTGACAAGTCAACAAGATCGCAGCCTGAATCTTTTGTCTTGTCAATCTTTGATCCTGGCTTGAACCAGAAGACCTGGAGCTGTCCAGGACTTGTCATTTTCTGTCAGTCCTTTCTGTAACAGGTACATGTGCTACCTAGATGAGCTGGGGAATACTGACAGTACTAACACTGTCCATGGAATTAATTTTGATGGGTTTTTTTACGCTGCATAACATCTTGTAATTTAAGTCAATTGAGGATAAGCAAGTAACTTTGTTAAGCTGGCAGCCCATGAAAGTATGACAAAAACATGAAAGTCACATGAACTCTTACATGCACTTACCTGTAGCATACCTTGTCCATTGCTTTCGATGGTGCCTTCATAGGTGACATGCAGTCTAGAGAGTTTTTTCTGCGATCTACCATTGAGGAAAAATATTGTACAGAATAGATCATTTCAGAACCCACACAAAAACATTCATTTTAAAACAAAACTCACCCAAACCCAAACTGCTTACATGCCTTAAACATAAGGTGGTTTAAAAAAAACCAAACAAAAACCCTGACAGATTAAAGAAACCACATTCACCTTGCAGAAACAACGTGGAAAAGTTTAACATAGTCATTTGTTCAGTTTCTCCACCTTTTACCATAAAACTCCCAATTTGAAGTTCTAAGTTTTTCTTGTTCCACGTTAACTCATTAACTAGCAATAAAGCTGCAATACTTGTGTTCATGCTGGTTATCACCCATACTGCTTTATATTTCCTGTCATTTCTTAAATCAAGCCATCCCTGTCTTTTTCCCTCCATTCAAGCAACAGCACCAAAGACATGCTGCTGTTTCAAAACTTCAACTAAGATTTGTTTGCTTTATAGACAAACATATGGGAAAGCTCAGGACACAAACTACTTGTGGCAATTCACCCACTGCCCTCTGTATTTCTTTCCGCAACAATCCATAGCAAACATTGTTTTCTGTAGTACTTCCAGACCTGAATCAATTCCAAATGAATGACATTCAGTTATCATGGGCTTAATAAATTTCTTACATGAACAGAATGTTTGACTTACCTCTCCCAGTCTGGGAACTCCTGGAGACACTGCCTTGTAAACGTCACCAATCCCGTAGGTTCTACAGGCAAACCAATCCCAAAGGAAAATGTGTTAAGCATGGCAGCTCTAGCCCTTAGATTATCTTAACTGGCAAGCTCTGAAAACTACAAACATCATTCTTGGTAGATACCAAGAGCTTAACTATTTATCAAAGTGACCCTGATTCTTGCCCTGACAGCTCACGCTCTAATTGAAGACAAGTAACATGAAGACCAAAATATTTACTTCTCTTCCCACTTTGTAGTTTGTGTATTTTAGTTTTTCCAGATCTAGGAAAAACTATTTCTTCAGTGATTTTCACTTAAACAACACTAAACACTTCTATAAAGATCCAGTAGTTGAAGTAAAATGTGCTGCTTTAGAGAAAAAGAGATTATGAACCTTTAAAATCAACAACTGTTCAGTGTCAACAGACAATACAGAGGGTATTCAAGGAGGAAGCAGCAGCTCTTATTTCAAAGAAAATCCAACTATGCCAATAAGGATGCAGTGTTAGCAGATTCCAAATCAAGCAGTTTTTAACCCTGCCAGGATGCTTGTGAAATTCATTGTATTCCAACTGAGAAATGGCTCTTGCCCTTGAGGGAAAAAGAGGAGCTGTTGCTCATTGCAGGAAGGATTCCGTATCATCTTTTCTCCTTATTTCACTCCAAAAAGTTCAGTTTTGAAACAGAAAGAAAATATCAACTTTTTATTAGGTGATACCATCCTAATAAAAACTTCAATTAAGACTTATTTGTCTGCTACAGTAAGTCTACTGTGCTGATGTGTGAAAACATTGAGAACGGCATGTTAAGCACAAATGCATCCTTCTAAAAAAGGCTTAAGTGGTCCTATGCTTTGCTTTGAAATTTAGTTTAAAAAAGGGTTACTTTCTCTGAAAAAAGGTACATAGCTTTCAAGCATAGCAATCAAGTGCTCTTTCACAAGGGAATTCTGGTATCAGTTATGGTATTCTACAAATCAAGCATTCACCTTTTGAGCATAAAGTCTTCAGTCTCCACTGTGTTCTTTTACAGAGAATTCAATTATTATTTACAATAAAAAGAGTTGCAAAATTATTACAGTAATTTCTAGAGCTAAGCTACTTCAGCCTTACTAATTCCTAGGACAAAAAAAGAATAAGAAATGGGGTATTTTCAAGGTATGATAGGAATTTTTAATTCAAGAAAAGAGCATTCCAGAATCTCACTAAATATTATTTAAAGTTATAATGTTAGGAAATCTAATACGGTAGTTTCGTAAAACATGTTCCCATCAGATTTCACATGTACAGGGGCTCAGGGACAGCTGCCTAAATTTAGGATTTGGCTTGCACAAAAACATTATTACTCAAGTATTAAAAAAAGCTGATATACCATATCTCTTCTCAGTCCCACACATAGATCCCACACAAGTTACTTTTTACCTCAGAGATTTAGTTCTATTGGCATTACTTAAAGTCTGACAGCTGAAATAGGATATAGCTGCATTTACTTTGTGGTGAATTTAAATGATGAACTGAAGATGGTATGAACCAAGTAAGGGGCTTTTATATTTAATAGTTTAAATCCTTCTTTCTTTTAAAACAAACCCTTCTGAGAAAGTAGGAAGTTAATAGTAAAATGCTGATATGTGAAGAGAAAGTTCTTTAAAAAAAAGACTATTATAAGGGTATTGCTGCAGACCTGATGTATGCTCTTTCTCCCCAAAAATGCAATATATAAGCTATGGTAGTTATCACAAAAATAGATCTGTTTTTGAAAGCTTATGAAAATGTTCAAATCTGTAGTAATAACAGAAGGCCTGACTATGCACTAAATTCTCCAAGAGCAGGAGATAGCTTGTGTCTTGCTATCATTTGTTTTTTTTTGAACTGGGCAAAATTAAAAACAGCTTTGCTTTGGAACCACAGAAGAGAAAAACCTGAAATATCAAGACAAGTAGGGGAAAATCCCTCAGGACTACGAACATTATAAGCAAAAGACTAAATGTGCATTCTGCAGGAAGAGTGAAGCTTGACTCAAAATCTTTAAGCCTGTGATTTTAATGACTGTAATGGTGCCAAGTTCCCTCTCCATCCTCACTCTGATGTGGCGAGTGGTGGCATATATTACAAACATTATACATATATACATATATTTATATCTACACAATGATATACACACACGTATTTTTATATATAAATCTACAGGGGGCTAAAAATATAAATCTGCATTTTATAGACACCCTATATATACATATATATATATATTTATCAGAAAAAAATAGAACGAGTTGTGGGCAAAAAATTTGCTTGCATGCATCATACATATGGCCAGAAGTGCCATTAAATATGACTCTCAGTGTACTTTGCAAGCTAGCTTTTGTTACATACTTCCATCATGGCTGCATAGTCATTTCTAAATTTAATGGGATTAAATTTTTCATGTGTCTGCTTTGTAGCCCGAAAAAAGAAAAAAGGATATACTTTTTTCTGTGACTCTTCTAAAATAGCAGAAAAGGGTCTTAAGTTTCTCAGGCTTTCTTGGTGACCTCCCTTCAAACAACCTGAAAAACAGGAAATAGAAGCAAACAATTAGATTTCGGGGATATAGTGCAGAGCAGTTAGTGCTACTTACTAATCGCAATTTGATTTTTTTGTAATTATTATGCACACTTTTCAGTAGCCTTGCATTTGAGTACTGTACTGTAGAATGAACACTCTAGACAGCCCCTCTGTAATTTTAGATTTCAGGAGTATTGGGTTAATTGACTTGCTATATTTCTGATGAAATTGCCAAGTGAATGCCTCTCTCTCTTGCACCAGTTTTCTAATACCGAGCAATGCAATTTCAATATGAACATTTTGGAAAGCTCCTAGTTTTATTTGCAACAAATTGAAATGTTTAACAGGCCATTAAGTGACCAAGGGGCGAAAACATGTATGTTGAGTACTCCAAGATCCAAATGTCTTACCCTCCTTTCAGCTCAGTGAGTTGCTCAGAAGAATTAATGCAACCGTGCTTCTTTCAGGAGCTGCACTGCACCAGCAGCATTTCTAAAGAAAAGAACCTTTCCCCAGTAGAAATGGCTCCATCCACTGGGCTGTTACTGCCATTCTAACAGACATTTGTAAAAAACCTAAGCATTAAAAAGAGGGATCCTATTTTTACCCATTAAGTGAACATATTCTTTTAAGGTTAACTGAAATACTTTTACTGCATCATCTATCTTCCAGCAACTTGAACACGCATTACTTAATTTCACTTCCAGCAGAGTGACAAGGCACTGTTATTGGCAACACATAATGGAATTTATCTGGAAGGAAGAACAGCAGTGACTTCAGAAATAATGCCCTTTGAATAGGAAGGTTACTAAAAGATGCCTGATCCACCGAAAGCCCTGAGGACATACAATTCCCCCCCAATAAACAGACTAAGTAAAGCAATGACACAACATTATTCATTTATTTCTTTGTAGTGGAAGGACAATCTGCCTTCAAAACCAGAATGCTGAGAGGTGAATTGAACTAGATTCAGCAAGGAAGTGAACTAGATTTTTTTCAGCATTTAAAAATTCTCATGATGTATACATAAGAGAAGAGATCAGTTGCATCCAAAATCTATATTAAGTCACAGAGGTTAATTTTCTTAGCATGTTATTCTTTGAACAGTGAATCAGGACTTTAGGCAGGTAAACTCAGATTTTTACAGTCTATTCTAAAATGGGCCTATGTGCCAGTTTTATCAAGGCCTTGAGCTTGCACAGGTAAAAAGGGGTACATGAAAGGAGTTTATGTGTGCATGTGTGTGCAGGTGTCGCTTAAATTACCCCCAATCTCTTATCTAGAGGTCTCATTTCCTATGAAGTCTTTAAGTTCATTAATTTATCTATCACCCTGATCATGCCTTTACTAATTTTTTTGCCTCTTCACATCCAAGTGACATCTTGCTTACATTGCAAACTCTAAGGATAGAGTTCTTCATGTCACAAAGGCAATGTGTGATTCAGTATAAACAGCAAGCTGGACAGGAAAGGTGCAGAACTTGAAAACCTATGCCTGAAGTAAGTCAGATAAAACAAAACCAGTCATATTTGTGAATACAACAGGAAAAGCAAGTGGTATTTACATGATTCAAAACTGCCCTGGTCCTACCCCATTAACTTAACTGAGGACATAACACGGCAAAGTTACAAACCTTTTCACCTTGAACCTTATTTCTGAAATTGGGCAAAATCATGAAAATTTTATTTTTGAAGCAATTATTTAAAAGAATAAAGCTATATGAAAGCATCACTAAGATATTAAATAAAATTATTCTTCAAGTGCTTTGACACAGATCCTACTGAAAAACCACCCAAAAATCTAAGTGGAAACCATATAACTTCCTGATAGAACCACCTAGGGCCAAAACTCATTAATTTCAATTAAAGAACTCATCCAAATGAAGCACACTGTAAATCAAATGCAAAGCACTGCAAGTCCACTTTCAGATGAAGTAATTCAAATCTCACTGGCAACTGCATACATCAGCTTTGTACTCGATGTTCCCACTGCCATGCAGTAACTTCAATTTCTCAGCAACAGGAGCGGAGAAAGCCTCCAGGACTGATCACCAAATTCACCTCTGGCTCTCCAGCCAAGCCAGGGGAGCAGCAATGTTAACCAACAGAACACCTCCAAAGAGATACATTTCAGTATTCAAGGCCAGAGATTTTAAAACATAAGAAAGCAGATATGTGACCTTTGTGTTTATGACACTGTAGATTGTTAAAAGTCTTTCCTAGTAAATATTAAGACACTTAGTTGTTCTGAAGAGAAATTCAATACATGAGAAATAATAAAAATAGTAAGAACTGATATTGGGAAAATGTAAAACAACTGTCAGTAAACATACAGTAAAGTTACAAGGCAATGGTTCCTATCATTTCAGTAATTACTAAAAAAAAATGCACTTTTTTTGCATTAACATTTTCCTAAAATTTCTAGGGTGGAAAAAAAAAGCATTTAAAATGTGCAATCAATATTCTGGTTTTTGCAGTCTTGACTGTCAACTCCAAATTGTCATATTTGCAACCAACATCTCCACCTTCTAAAGCTAGAATCAAACGCTTCAAAGAACCTACTCCCAGCTCCTTCCAGTGCTGAGGTAAGTGGACTTCAAACTTGCAAGGAACTTCAAAGAGCCCATTGAAAATGACACAAGAGAAAAATTATTTAAGAACAGTAAGAGCTTCACCAAAGTGCCCTTGGCATGCATGGAGTTTACTGGGGAGAATTTGAACCAGCCTAACTAAACACTTCCCAAATACTTTGTTTCTAATTAAGGTAAATTTAAAATACAGTATTTACCTGTAAAATTTCATTTCCAAGGAGTTAAATTGTTCCCCTGATGTTACTCTATGAACTGGCTTTAGCAGGAGCCACTACAATCACGTGATTTAATCTCCCAGTTCAATAATTTCATAATGACATTTCCATACCCAGGCTGGGCTTCTTTTGAATGTTTCTTTTCAAAGAGAATAATCATGTCTTTACATTGAAGTTGGAACCTATTGTAAGACCCAGAAACGTGTACACACTGTAACAATATGCAAAAATGTACAGTGTGGATCATACTTCAAAGAAAAATTCCCATCCACAAATCCATGGCATTCCATGGGTACTCTTTGCAGTAGTGTGGATACACAATTTTGTACTTGTGATCCCTACAATTAACCACGTGTGCCTTTTCCTCAACGACCCAACAGGCACTAAAAGGTGTCTTTGTCTTAGTGTGATCTCACTGAAGATAACATAACATCTAAAGAAGTACAAAACATTTTACTAAAACCTGACCTTCTCCTACAAATAAAAGTCAAAGAAGGATTTATATGGGAGTCACATAGATAGATGAATTTCACCCAGCAAAGGGACTGAGCAGGGGGAAGGGTGGAACGTTAAGGCAGCAACGTTTCCTTGCACCTTAACAACAAGTTAATCACTAAACTGTTTTAGTCTAAGGTGTTGGATGACAAAACACTTAGAAAAGAGAATAAACCAAATATCTTGCTTTTTCTGTATTGCTACATTTCAAGCCTATGCTTACCTGATGCACATATAGGGGTGGAATAAATATGCTTAAGCATGTTACTGTCCAACTTGTATTGCCCTCCATACAATTGAGGGCTATCTTGATTAATTGGCTGAGCATCCTCAGTTGCTGAGCATCCTCAGTGGGAACCACTGACATTTCATGCTGATACACAGCACCCTAAAGGAAAAACTAATATAGTGTTGAATGGTCCAATAAACTCATCACTTAGTATTGCATTAGTTGCACTGGGGAGCACATAAGAGGCACCTCTTCCATCTTTCTCCTGCAACTCCCAACCTCTTGGAATAAAAAAGTGGATTTCAAAGTGGAGAACAAAAGACAAATATATTTTCTCAAAACCAGTATCATATTTCTAATGAAGAATTTTTGAGCTTTGCCTTCCAATACTAAAAACAGCTAATCAAAACAGTTACAAAAGGATTCTCTCAGTATGATTTAATGCTTTTTATTCAATTGTGCTCAAGGCATCCTTAGTCACATCCACATTAAGGACTGCCCATAGATAATACTGTATCTAAGGTCAAGGAAAACTGTGTGCATTAATGTACACAGAGAGAGAGGAGCCCACCATGTAAGACTTGGAAGGTGTCTATAATTCTGTGTGCTTACCACACAATGCATGGGACAGACAACAATTTCATTTTCTAAATATATGAAAGCAAATCTGTCTACCACATAGGAATAACTGGAATTACATTAATTACCCATACCCTTTGCCTCGAGTATTTTCCAAGAAAGCTGTTTTAGTTGATTATTTATTGAGTGTGGGCTCCCCCCATACAGAAACACATACCTGCCTTTTAAAGTGAAGTTTTAAATCACTGAAGTTTCACTTCACTGAAACAGATAGGAGATAGGACCAGTCAAGGACTTTCATGAAGAATGGAGAAGTAACAATTGTTTCCTTGCTATAGTTTATGCTTCCCTTCCCAAGGGAAACAAACCAAACTGTATTTTGTGAACAGCAATACCCCAGACCCACTCTGGTCTATAAAGTATGCCAGGGGGTGTGCAAGACAATCCACTAGGCTGCAGGAAGAATATATACATATATATGTAAATTCTTAAGTAAGTATATACGAATACATTGGGGGTGCATGTTGAAAAATGTTTTACTAATAGGTATGTGTGATCAAAAGAGTTTGGAGACCACTGGCCTAGACAGCTTTAAATACTTAAACATTGATTAGGTGATGCAAGATGAGGAAACCTTAGCAAATTTAAAATAGGACATTCTTATATCCAATACAAAATATAAACCCTCACTAGAAAGTGCTGCAGTCACGGAAAATATTTTAAGTGAGAATTAGAAGGAAAACTATTTAGAATAGCAAAACTTCACTCTATGAAATTTGGACTTAATGGAAATCAAAAGCAGAATAATCCAAATGAGAAATTCCTTGCAGAGAGATGAAAGGCAGGCAAATTAACCATTCCTCTGTCAAAACAATAGGAAATGCCACTTCCACATCTGCACTTCCCGATCGGAAAACAGAGCACAACCATACACAAGTCAGGTACAGCAACCTCGGTTCTGCTTCTCTGGTGCCTGGTGGGTGCCTCTCCCATTCAACTTGAATTCTATCTCTCCATATTAAAACTGCCTTTCTTCTCTCTCCTTATAACGAAGGTTATTTTAGAATTTTCTAATTTCCTTCATATCAAGCAGGAGAAAAACAAAACATTCAATATTTCAACCTCATGGGCAATTTCTTATTTACTGTGATGTGTCATAGGTACAAGCTGTCGTCATCTGAGAAGTTAAGACCACTGCACTATTCAATAACCTTATGTTGAATTAGAATTTCATCTCTAGATTAAATAATGCCTTTTAAGATGTGTGTAAACAAAAAAATTGAGCTATGTATTTTTGTTGGGAAATCTAGATGCAAAAAACTGCCTTTCATCTCAGACACTCCCGTCTACTCACATCTCTCTTCCCTGTGCTTTTCATTTGGTAGTTCTGTTTATTATGGCAAGTAACTTGGAGCATTATAAATCTGTTTTAACAAAAGGTTTTGGTGATTTATGAGCCTTACTATACATCAGGTTGACATCTGACCTTGATGAGATGATAAGGTGCTAACTGCAAGTACTCAACACCAGGGAATAGTGGGGTGAAATGTTTTACCCTGGGGATATAAAACAACGGACAGAACAGAACAACTAAGTTCTGGACTACATTACTATATTTACTTAGCTAAAAACCATTCAGATTCAGTACTGTTTTAATCACTACAGCAAAGTAATTATACCAGATTCGTAGTAGCGTCCTTTTGAGGCTGTCTGTTTAAAGACTGCTTCCACATTTACCAAACACAAATGTTGATTTAAATTTTTTTACAGAAAATCATACTCAACTTAAAGTAATCTGTGCAAGGCTAATCAGTTCACACACCCCAAGCAGACATAACAGAATGAGTTTTGTTGGATCAGTGTCCTTTAACTCAGAAAATCTAGAACCACTTATCAGAGGAGCAATACATCTCAGTCCAAACCAAGTTCTCTCAAAGTCATTAGATAATTTATTCCCCAGAGAATATTCATTAGTGTTGTGAAATTGATGTTGTTTATGGAGAGATAATTGCATTACGGGTAAATTAGATTTCAGTTCTCCTGCATAAAAGTACCATACAGCTTCCCATTTCCTTTCATATATTATAAATTCCATAAAAGAAATACATCTTAACTAGTGTGTTTTACTCCTCATTTCCAATAATTTGAAATTACTTTAAAGGTTTGTTTGATAAAGATGAAGAAATTCAGTCCCACTGGAATACTGGTGGTTTCAGACCAGAGCATGCACTAATATTTGTGCTAGAAGATCTACCAGGCTCATGCTGCAAGACTTACTGCCTTCACTTCTGAATTCAACCCCAGTGGTTTTGATGAGAGCCATCACATCTCCAGTTTAACCACAGAGTTTTTAAACAAGAAAAACGGAAGAGCTCTTCTAACTTGACACAACAGCTAAAACAGATCTGTAGCAGAAGCAAAGCAGGTCCTTGACAAACCTGTGTCCTTCCCAGAGCACTGACTCGAGAGTGCAGACATTTTTCCTTACATTTTGCTTTCACATATAACTGAACTAGACAGTTTCCTAAACTACCAAATTCTATAGTGTCTATAGTGTAATTACAACTATCACCACAATCAACTATTTTAAACTCTGCAACCAACATCATAAATGTACAGAGTCAGTGCAATTCAGACAGGATGCAACTGCCAAGAAAAATTCATCAGTAAGATAAATTAAATGGCCAATTTAATTCTTCCTTTCTTTTGTGATGGGTTATTTTTGCATAAAGCTGTCCAATCTATTGTCATATATATTACAGTAGTGTTTTTTAAAAAGAAAAATTGAACACTCTAAATTCAGCTTGGTATTTTGAACAGAAGCAATATTTTATGCTATTTAGTATGATCTAATGTTTGGCCACTGAATGGATGTCATTCTATCTACTAGAATTCATAAATATTAAAGCTCTTAAACTACGAATTCCATTTTATCAACTATATTTGAAGTGAATTGTATTATTAATGTCTTAAGATTCATAATAGGCTCATCCTTGCCAAGCAAAAAAGGGAAGAATTCAATTAAATTACTGAGTATTTAATTACACACAGGTGACTTTCAGTCTGTAGCAAGATAAGGAATCAAAATGAACAGTCAGTGTCACAACACAGCATTAAACCAAGTGTTTCAGTGCCAAAAGAGGAATGGCCACTTTGATTCTCCTCTCACTCAGCAAGACAAACAGCAGGAGAGGAGAGGTAAAGCATAGATGATGTATGTTAACACTGACACATACAACAGCCTTCCTCCCAGTCAGCTGCACTTACGTCTCTATGAGTAAATTTTAAACTATCTTGCACTGATTGTCTTGTTCTGTCAAACAGATTTGTACTTTGGGGTGAGTAGGGGTGGAACTTGCAATATAGCAGTTAATAGTACATAAAAACCTAAAGCAGGGAGAAGACTTGGGAGGGAAGAAGGAACATATCAGCATATAACTGTAAAAACCATAATTATTTTATAGTGTATAAAAAGGTACTAATGTTTAATTCTGCATAAAGTGACCTGATAAAAGACTGCTGTGTAAAACTAAAACACCAGAAAACTTACACAGTTTTGCTCCTACCTTAGAAGTCACAAATTTCAGTTTTTCAGTCTCACAGATTTGAGGGGTGGAGTGGGAGCCTTTTGTATGAATGTAGACAGGACATGGATAAAGGAATCAATGAACACCACCTTTGCAAAAAAAAAAAACCTCTTCAAAAACTACCATCCATGCACTCAGTAATTTGGCTTTGTTAGGGAACAACAGCAGATTATTTTTGATACCTAAAGAACAAAGTCATTCATTCACAGTCATGTAGCAGATAAATTATGCCGAGGAAAGAACTAAGTCTGAAAAAAGCTGCAGACCATAATACTGTGGGGACAAAAGGTTGCCATGTGAACAATCTGTTATGCCCATCCCTAAGCAGACAGAGCAGAGCAGCAGCCTCCAAAGCCTTTACATCAAAACAGAAAAAAAGTCACAAATATTTTAACTTCAGTCATTGCCTTTTGAGTACATCCAGCTTCCCAAAAAGCTTTTTTAAGAAAGTTGAAAATACACACTGCAGTGAACCAAACCTTGTCATCTTCACAAGTCTGAAACAATAGCTGAAAACATGACAGTTTACTCTGTCCTTGCTACTAAAGAAGTAACTTTGCAGGGCAGGAAAATACAGGGTTGACAGGAAGATAAAAGACATAAGATACTGTGTATCCTCCTTCTCCCCCCTCATTTTAGATTTCAACTAAGTCAGGTTATATACAGTAGCAGAAAACTGTTCAGTCTTGTAGTACTTTCTTCACAACTCTTCCTTTTGCTTTTATCCTACCAGTCCCACTCTCACTGACACATTCACTCAAATTTTATCCACTGCCTGCCACACTTTGTACTCCACCACTCTGCTTATTATCAAAATCAAAACACAGGGGTGTAGGAGTGCGGATTTGGTGCAAAAAACGGTTAAGTGAAAAAAAAGGACTGGAAAAGGAAACTGTACTTATCTCACAAATGCATAAATTGGCAAACACTGAGGAAGAGCCACTTTTAATCCTCAATAGCCAGAGGACATTGGCTTCTCTTCCTTTCCCCAGTTTGGTAACAATATTGTTGTTCTTGCACAAATAAAACTGGCTTTTTCCCCCTATGTGACTAGAAGCTGAGCATGGCCCCATTCATAATGCAAAGGAAGGTCTGAAGGTTGTCTGCTCTATTCCCCTCCTAAATAACATTGTGCGACCTTACTATGATAGCACCAGGCAGCCAATGTCAGAAAACAATGTTGGGCTGACTGGAACAGAGCAGAAAATTCTGAGTGATTAATATCTTATACTGGTCATTCTTTGAGTCTATAGCAGGAAAATATTTACCTAATAATTTGCCAAGGCTTTTTTATTTAGAAGTAGTTTGCAGTATTATGACCTGAGTCAACCACAAGTAGTGCACTGTACTACTGTCACCTTACACTGCTCTGCAATGTTCATAGAGGACAATATGAATTTACTCCAGTTATTTAACCGCATTTTATTCCGTAGTTGGTAAGAAATTATCCAACTTGCAAAATTTAACTGCTTGGTTTATAAAATGTTTAAGTTATAACAAAAACCAGTAGCTTAAAGTCCTTTAAAAATAACACAAAATACAGCTAGAAGTGTGCAAAGAGAACTACTTCCAGAATTTTCACTCTCCTGTTTCACTGTTCTGAACATCAATATTTTTTAATGCACCAATGGTACTTTTCATTTATTTGTTCTTAGGAACTAGTGGTAGAAAAACACACTGAATTGTATGGCATAATAATGCCCACCCACACTTCTCTTCTGTAACCCACTGTACACTTGGGATTAACACAAGACAGTGACTCTGGTCTCTCTTCTGAAATACACAATATGGACACAGCTGTGATAGCCCTTAAAGGCAGCAGCCACCAAAACCATCATTAGTATATTGGCATGCCTGACAATTTATTCTGGGAAGTCCTAGACTAATACAGCTCTCATAATACATGCACCCAAGTGTGCTGGATCACAGGCAACACTGGTTCTCTATTTCATCTCAGCTGTCAGAGCACATACAGTACCTCTGCTAACAGTGAGGAGTAAGAAAAACTCTAGATCAATTATCTATCCAAGCTCCCGCCTAATAAACTTAAGGTTGATCAGGGCAGACTTGCATGGAAGTGCCAAGAAACAATGAACTCATATTTCTAATCTACATGTGAACCATAATATTCTGCAGCAGAAAATGTCTCCATCTACTTCCCTCATTTAAACTTGAAATAAGCATATTTAAATCATAAAAAAATGGGAAGAAAAATTTCTAATCAAATCTGTTTGTAAGTTAGCACTAAGAAAAAAATAATAAATGTTTGCTTAGGCATCAGAGTATCTTTCAGTAAATTCTTATTGTGGCCTTCTTAGGCTAACTTGCAGCAAAAAGAAAAGGTTATTTTTACCACGCAGCTCTACAAATGCCTTAAAATAATGGTATAGACGCTGAAGAATGAAGTCCTATTGATCTGAGGTAATGTGCAGATCACCACTGATGACACAGGAGACAACAGAAAAGTGGCTGGGGAAATACCGACCTTTAATTTAAATACACACAGAACACTTGAAGCACAACTAAAATATACCATTTGCAGATGATTGGCTTATGAGGAGGCAGGGAATTGTACCAATCTAATTATGCCAGAGAAAGAGTGTGTCTGTGCATGCTCATGCACGAAAGAAAATTTGGAATATTAATTGTATTTTCCTGTGCACAAGATCCTTTCTTATATAGATGCACAGTTTTCTCATCCCTTAGAAGTAATAGGAAAAAAAGACAAAAAGCAAACCAGTGCATTTAGTGACAGAAACATGAAACAAACGAGTTTCTCCCCTAAACGACAACAATATTTTCATGGCAGGGTTATCAGGTTCATTTACTGCCAAGTGCCATACCTGTTGAAGTTAATGTCTGGATAACTGGAATACTCAGACTTCATCTTCGCATTGCGACGTGGAAAAGTACAGAAGAAAGCATTGGCCAGAAAACTGGCAATCTGCTCCTGTGACATTGTGATGGAATGATTCATCTTTTGCTTCAGCAGAGGTATTGGCTACCAACAAAAGAAGTGAGGGGGAGGAAGGGGCAGGGGAGAAAGGAGGGAAGGAGAGAGAAGAATAATTAGCTTACCCTTTCTGAAAGAAAAAACAGAAGCACAAAATTGCATTTGTTATATTAGAGCAAGAGTGATTTAGGCCATTGGTAAAGCCTTTAATCAGCAGCACCGTTAAAGTCAAGAACAGTTTATTCAAGACAATTCTGAAAGGGCTTGCCTGGCAAACAGCAGATTTCTAATCAATAATAAAAAGATCAGGAAAACAAAACTTATCAAACAAAACTATCAGGAATGCAGAGGGGAAAAAACAGATGGGATGTAGCAAATGTTAAAAACTGAAATAAATATCAACTTTCAATAGCTGTATAGTTAAGAACCCTCAGGGAATGCTTTCAGCTACAATAACCATGCTTTAAACATTATAAAGAAACAAGGAAGTCATGCCACAGATCATAACTCTACAACTTGCTTTGATTTTTTTGGCATCCTACTTAAAGAAATAACACTGATAGTATTTGTGGAAAGTGTATAATTATCCATTCTTTTATAATCAGAATGAACAAAAAACTCAACTTCACTTTGGTCTTCAGTCTGAAGTTTTATTTTACTCTGGTCAGTGTTTCCTCAACATAAAAAGAAATAAAGGGGCAGAGGGAAGAAAAAAATCCCCAACTTGAAGCATTATACATCTCCATTTTAATCAGGCATTAGCCTTCTGATTTTGAGCTTTGGCTCACAACATTCATGGTATTTTATTTTTTTAAATTATATGATAATATGGAGTGTGGCAGGGGTACATCATTCTGGCTGCTGAGTCTAGTAACCATTACAATGAACTCACTCGACAGGAGAAAGAGGACACAGTTTTCACCTCCTTCCAAAATTCTCAGCCATCACCATTAGCCTAGCTCCAGTACAGCTACATTGTCATCCTTCTAGTTGTGAATACAGAAACTGCTGTTGATTTAGACTGTTGAACATACAGCCCGGTTTACTCCAGAAAACAAACAATTTTTCCTTCATTCTTATAACTACTACATTCACGTTTACTGAATCTCATTCTGTCTTCTGGCTATTTAATTAACAAGCTATATTATGATGTCTGAAGTGACATAGCTAGAGGGGGAAAAAGCCTGAGAAGCTCATTCTAATAAATTCTACAAACCGATAAAAATACAATATTTTGGATAATGTTATATTGGAACAAATTTATCTTTATGTCTAACCAAAAAAATGAGTCTGACAGAGACTTTCACAGTTTGCATTGCCTAGCAGTACGTGATCTTTATAAAAGGCATTACTGCATGAACTTGCAAGTCTTGTGCTTGACTTTGTGTTCAGAAACTTCGTAGCGTTTTCAAACAACTTCCCTCATGGAGTTACCAGCAAAAAAAAGGTAAGAAATATTCATAGCTCGAAAGAATGTATCTACTTCAGGACCCCCCCCCCACCCTTGCAGCATAAAAAGGTAGGGAAAGATTTCCCCCGCTTATTCCAACAGAATCAATTTAGCAAACGGTAACAAAGGAGTTTACAAGTTGTTGTTACCCTGCTAATGTGTTACCTACCATACATCCTCACTTGACCTGCACTACTCATTTTTATCAGCTTTACTCCTTACAGAACTATCTCCCATAGCATTAATATAGAATTAGTTACGGTTGGTATGTGTGCAAGTACTATGTGCTCTAAACAGAATATAGTATGTTCCCAAGTAAATGAAAGCTTTATGAAAAATTCACTTCTAAGATAAAAAAAATTCTAAAATAAAAAACTAGATGGTTTCACATTATTCAGTTGTTCCAATTTCTAAGTGTGATTTCACAACCTGAAATGTTGCATGGTCATTTCATTTAAGAAAAGCAAGAAGTAATTTCAGCATATAGAAAGGAAAAAGTTCAAGGTATAACTATGACAGTAAGACTTAATTTTTTTCACATTCTATTACATAATTACAGATGTCTATTGTCCAATCTGCTCCCTAGGTGTCATCTGCATTCAATGCAAAAATTACAGCTTTTAGTAGGAACATAACATCACCCTGATGTTTTGCCCTTAGCCATCAGCTGCAGTTTGGAGAGAAGTGCTCTGCCACAGAGCACTTACTGGCTGTGTTTGCTTACCTGGGTGCAGATACTGGGGAGACACAGTGCCAGCTTGACCATATCAGGAAGAATGGACTGGAACAGATGTTGAGCCTCTGCATCTTCAAGAACCTGTCAAAAAGAAAGAAGGAAAAAAAAGCTTTTCACCTCAGAAATAACAACTGAACGAAAAGTATGTGAAAACAGGACCCATTCAAAAGAAACGAGAAAAAAAACAAGTCCTCTTAGCTTCGTGCTAAATCTGTAACATTTTCACAGTAGTGTCTCACTGAATTTACCTTGCAATAATCCACTGACAGAGATACAGAAGCAAGTCTCAAAAGCTGCAGTTGAGAAAACATGTCACCAAATGCCCTTTAAATGAAACTTGAATAAGTTATCATTTTACTCTTTCCAAGGAAATGAACCAAATTTTCATCTGAAAAATCAGTACCTAACCACAGAAGTACTGGAACGATTTACTCAAATTTCATATTCAGATCATAGTCCAAGACAAGTACCTATGACATCCTCCTATTAAGGACAGATAACATGCATCCTGGCTCAGATCAGTGGGCCTCTGCAGCAGCAACAGGAAATCCTGTGCAAGAGGATGCAATCCTGGGCATTTTCTGCCATCCATCCCCACCACCATGTTCCCTCAAAAGTTACAGCCACTGTTACATAACAGGTGCAGCCTGACAGGTCCCAGGTGCTGAAGTTGCAATCTTTTCAGTCTCTTCCTCTAGGACACCTGATACTGTACTTCAGCTACCACTCCCTCTCTTCTAAAACACTTTCTGAGAAGGGGAGACCAGAATTGACAACACTGAAAACAAATGGGGACAGCAATGTTTCACAAGACCAAGTCACATCAAACCTTTCTTGTCCTGTTCTCAGTTCCCCCCTGGTACTGTCTGGCCCGCTGTTGATGTGTTTGGCTGCTAAAGCCTATCAAGCCAATATATTCAGAGCAAGTCCAGGATCTCCTTTCTAGTTGCACCTGCCAGTTCTGAGCTCAACATCCCACATCCAGGGTTCAGATGAAGCAACCCATGTCTATTCATGTATCACACACCTATTCTTCAAAGATGCAAAAATTTCTTTACGGTGGGCAACGTTCTTCTAAGAAAAGCTAGGATAGGAGGTTATAAAAAGAAATGTGACATAAAGCAGTGCAGTTGTGATACATGAAGCAGCACAAAGGCCTCAAAACTCTCACATTCTGCTGAAGGAACAGGCTGAAGGCATATGTAGAGAAAAGCACATTCCTATGCTATGGAAGTTTTTCCTGTTATCTGTGGATGCAGGCATCAGATGTGACTGGCTGTTAGATTTGCATGCTGCACTCACGGCAAAAAACAGAGAGAAGAGAACACACAACTTGCACTATAGCTGGAAACAGAAGACAGAGGTCACAGCTCAGTTGTCTGCCTCCCTCCTTCCCCTGCATGTATTTGAGACCAATACTTTCTACCCGTTTCTAGACTAAAATTCTTAACATTCTAAAATGGTGGCTTTAATATTATAGAATATTATTTTTCAAGTAACACTTAAAATTTGATTTATTACTGATTTTGCAAAAACCATCCGCAGACAGAATGGATGGAAGAGCATGAAGGTATTATCAACTTTAGTCTCTGCAACACTTAAGACTAATTATGAAATCACAGGAAGAGATCTTTTTAGTCATTATCAAGGCTTTGTAATTCACATTGCAATGGGAAGTTTCACATAAACTTCAGAATGTAAAAAAGACACTGGTAATTCTCTTGAGAAGAGGAAAACACACTGCCTCTGACTCAAGACACAATGACCCTCGTAAACACTGAAAATATTGTTTGAAGGCTAGCAACTTCTGTTCTTCCAAGATTACTAAAATAATTATAGAAATATCTTGGCTCTGTTGCCTCCTGCTCCAAGTAGTATAAAGCAATAAGAGTACTCAGGAAGTTAAAAACCAAAACACAAACAAATGCTCCAAGTACAAACAACTTCTGTTTGGGAAAAGGGGGGAATATAACAACACCAAGACGTACACTGTTACTTTCTATGCATTATGTATGCTGCTTGTGGAGGCATAAAAATGAGGGTTTCTTTTAAAGTTCTAAAACAAAACAAGAACTTACAAGGAACAGCAAGCCCAGGAAGCATGAAAATCATTTGATACGAGGAAGAATCCAAGTAATAAACTAATTACTTCTGAAAGTAAATTTATTTTTAAGATAGGAATGAGCAAGATGCATCTCTCTCTCCTGTTGTAGGCTGTATATGCACCTACATATTTACACAGACTGAGTCAAACACTGAAAACTATGACCTAACCTTTAACATTATTTGCTCTAGCAGGAAACTTTGCTCTGTTCTTAGGCACAATGTTTTTAAGTGCCATAAAGTAACCAAATGAGCATTTTAAGTCTGGAATTTCAGATCTCAACCCATAAAATGAATACGTAAGTTACAGCTATTCAAAAACTGACATTTAACCTCAGATGTCTACCAGGCTGTCAAATTCTGATATTCTCTTCCCTTTGGGTAACACTCCCTCTCTTTTAAAGTTGACATAAAAATAGTGGCTGCTATGCTTTGCTGACTGCCACAGACTATACAGTATCACTTATCTGGTGACACATTATGGCACGGACTTTGTCACAGCTGTCAAGACTTCAACCTTTTCTTTATCCTTCCTTGAAAACAACATAATAATAGTGTGAGACAATTTCTCCCCAAAACAGAGGCAGGCCAGCAATTGCATAGCTCAGCTCTGATGAAGAATACTTAACTATAAAGGTCACTTCTTCAACTCTGAAATCCTACTTTTCCTTCTTCTCACCTTCCTAACGATGTACCAGAGTACGCTTTCTTTTCTAGAGTATTTCTATGCATGACTTTCACTAGACTTCCACTAATGAAAAACCTCAAAATTTAGAGCTGTTACTGGCCAGAAGTGTTCTCATTGACCTCTGATTAGCCTTACATGTAAATTAAGTGGATTTTTAAAAGAGTGTTGGATGCTATGTAGACCCCACAGCTTCAAAAATATGATCACTGTGGGTTCACAAACCTTGTAAAGAAACTCCTAACTCAGCATTGCTCTCTATCAAATGGCCGCATCCATGTAACTAAAGCTTACCCTGTCTGCCCATACACTCTTTCTGTACAGGTAACATTCCTTTGAGGTTTTGTATGAAAAAGAACCCCTGCAAATTTCTGGCTGCTTGGCCCTCACAGCCTCTTTTGACCACTCACCCAGCACAGCATCACAGGCACAGCTTTGTAGACCCACCACTGTCACTGTATATTCTCAGCCATGCTGAGTGCAACACAGAGCCTGGTGTTACCTGTGACAGTCTTTTCAGGCTTTGGAAGCAGCAAATAAAGAACACTCAACCATGGAAAAGTAAAAGGATTCCAGGACATGGAGTGCTGACAACACAGCTACACCTGGCAGGCATCCCATGATGCAAATACCAACCTGAAGAACCTAACATCAGCACAGAGAACATCTGGTCAGAGAACTGAGGGAAGATTTATTTAGAAGGCAACTCTCTTCAGGAAGCAGCGACTTGTACTGATGTATAATATAATATAAATATATACATATAAATGATGCACAAATACCCAGCGTTTTTAGAGTGACATTACACATTCTACATTTTTTATGCCACTGGAAGAGGGATGTGTTCATTCTATCTGTTCAAACAACACACACCCCCACACACCACATTTCATCAGCTCCCATGTTCATCTGACAATTTCCTGAGATCCTTCATCTTGCTGATTCTACAGAAAATCAGCAATCAGGGGGTGGGGGTACTTTTCCCATGCAGTAATAAGGTGAAGCAGCCTACCAAAAGTCATGTATTATTAGATGTGTGCAGAGTGGGTGGTAAGTGAGAAAGAATCACTCATGACCTTTGTCAATGGACTACAAAGGCAGATCTCAGTTGCAACTCTTCTCACTGAAAAAGCACGAATGTTCTAGTAAGAATGAAGTTGTTTAAACAAGCACCTCACTTGGCAGTAAATCTGCTAGTACAGGAATGTCTGTATGAATTCAGTAAGGTGCTTTTAAATGTGTACAACTTCTTCAAGGCTACAATTCTGCAAACATTAAGAGAAAGGACTGAGTTTCCATTTTCAAAGGAACTAATAATTGTTTTATAACTTAAGGACTTCTAATATATGAAATGGTTGTCAACAAGTTTTGATAAAGGAAAATACGCGTAAGGACCACAGCAATTTTGGTTTTAGACAATTGATCAGTTTCTCCTTTCCTTATTATGCACTATTGTCCTTTGCAGCTTCCTTCAGTATTTGGAATAAAAACACAGATACAGTGTTGACTTTATTCAGTGCTCCAACCATGCAAAATATGTAGGAATTAAATGCGTGCAGGGTTATACCCCGAGGGAAAAGTATTTGAAGTAAGAATTGCAAAGCATGACTTGCTTTTCACCAAAGACATAATTTGGCAATTCCATCACTATTTTCACTGGAGTGACTGATTAAATGAACAGGACTCAGGGCTCCAATTCCTAAGATGCAAATGGCTCAGCGAGCCATAGCAGAGGTACAAGCTCTTGGCCAAACCTGCATTGCAATTTAGCAAAATGAACATTTATCCTGCAGCAAAGAGGCCTGACTAAACACGGCTGTAAGTAATGGCCTCTTGTCACTATAAACCAGCCCTCCAAAATGCAGCGGACAAATATGCCTGACAGGCCTAATAAGAAGGATCTGAGGTAGCATGGGGTGATAGTGATGGTAGAGAGTTTAAATCTAAACCTGACAGCTCATCAAAGCAAACAAACTGCACATAGGGTACACAAATTTGGACAGCTCCATCTATCACACAAGAAGGCACAGCCATCATGCCAACAGGCAGTCAGCATGCTAAGGCAGCAATGGCTTAATGCTTTCAATTTGTTTGGTTTTATATGCCCATATTAACTTTTGTGGCAGGACAAGGACCAATTGAATCATGTTCTTAAGGATGAAGAGGAAAACCAGAGTGCTTCCTTCAGACTATGTGTCTCTTATTTCCCAATTCTAATGGATTTTGACCTTCTGATTTTTTCCTTCACAGCAGCCATAATGCCTCTTGCTGTCAGTGCTCTGAACCATCTACAGTTATTACACTGAACTGCCTTTCCAGTAACAAGTTTCCTAATGATTTTAGTGTAAGATATCATATGGTTAGAGGTGACAATGCTGAACTAAATAATTGGACAAGCCAAAGAACTTGTATGTACTCTATTCACAGTAGGTTCATGCTCCTAATTTCAGGAATAGTTTTTTTTCTTTTTCCTTCTTCGCTATCTTCAATTTGTCTCAAATAAAATATCTCTTTATATTTTTATAGGGTATTTTGAGGCACATTAAGTACTTCACAGCTGAAAACACCGTCCTTGGAGGTATTTTAAAAATGTGTGGATGTGGTTCTTAGGGACATGGTTTTGTGGTGGACTTGGCAGTGCTGGGTTAATGGTTGTATTCTATGAACTTTAGAATGGAACCTAAATGGTTCCATGATTTTGAGACACTTAAACACCTGAGTGTGCTCAAACAATCACATGTGGCTGTTCCTTTATTGCACTGTTTTCATTTTCTCTTCCTTCCAGAGCACCCTGTACTTACTTACTTGTTCTCCTGTCTCATCCAGAAGTCCCATGCTTTTTGCACACTGTTTAACACTTGAACATGGTGAAGTCTAAATCCATGACGAGAATTCTGCAGTGCCAACAAAACAACGAAGTCGCTGTTTATGACACTGAAGTCTTTTACCTGAAAGTAACCAACCTCAGACTGGCAATCTCCACTCCCGTTCTTCCTCTAATCCTTGTCATAAGTGCCTTTAAACATTACAGAATTCTAAAAGCAGACTTTCTCAATCTGATATTCGGAACAGCTGGGGAAAAACAACTAAACAAATAAACACACAAACAAAAAGGCCCACACAATTTCTTATTTGGTGACTTTAAACACTAATCTATTTAAATTACACCCCCAAAACAAGCTTCATTAAGTAGTACTCTCTACAAAGCCTTTCCCTCTGAACAGGGAGATCAATTCTATTTAAAGACACTGTGTGACAACTATCAGCATACTCACACCCAGACAGAGACACAAGGCTGCAGCCCAGTAACTCATATGCCTCTGTAAAACAGACTCATTACAATGTCAAACATTGTACACATTAACAAGACTGAAACATAAAAGAAACGTGGGGCAGGGGGTGTGGTGTGTGTCTGTGTGTACATTCTAGTTCCCATTTTATTATATCAATGAACTTCCAAAACTGCAGGAAAGAATACTCTCATCTGCCTCCTCTAGTTCCCTTACAAAACTAATTCAGTAGGAGACATACTTAGTTGTCAAATCTATCCCATTTATTGAGCGCTTCTCTGATTAGAAACAAAAGGAAGGACAAAGTAATCTTTGGAGGAAAGAAGAAAGAAACCGTAACACTGGATTATGCAGAGAAAAATCTTATTTGAGAACAAGAATGCTTCTGACATTTATCAAAACCAAAAACTGACACTTCAAAAGGAAAGAAGAAGACAGCTTACAAGGCAGAGGTTAATTTGGTTTTGTTTAATTTTTTTCTCCCCCAAAGGCTCATTCATGTCTTCTGCCAATCCAACTCTGGAATAATCTCTCAGGCGTATCATCCTTAAAAACTGCTGCTTTGTTATCAAAGCTTTTAAATATTCTAAGTAAAATTTGAGAGAAGAATGTGTGTTTATTTTTCAATCTCCTCTTAACTGTTTTAGAAGTTTGTACTTCCAAGGAACTGGAAATCTAACCTCAGTGATTTTCACTACCCTTCAGGCCACCAGTAGCTCCTACCTGTATGCCATGGGTAGAAGCATCACAACCATTTCCAAAGCAGTGGCAGAGTCCTGGGATGAAAAGTCAAATACTATTTTCTAAGTACTTTCAAGTTATTCTAGGGAAGTAGAGCAGTGGAGAGGACAATGACCTTGCCTCTACAGCAGAGTTGTAACATGAAGGAAAAATAAAGTACCCTTCACCTGCCTGATACAAGGTACCAGTGAAACTGATCTGTTTCCGGGCTTATTCAAAACTTTTATCTCTCTGAATACAGTAATAGGGGAAAAATATTTACTACGGTGATGATTTTAAAAACATTTTTAAAATCATAGTAAAGAAGCATTTGAAAGCCATCACAGCCTAAATACATTCTGCAACCACTTCTGAAACCTTAAACACACAAAAAAAGCTTCATGAGACAACACAGCTGTTACCCTTATGAAAACTATTTTCTTTAACATGCCATAAAAACAAAACAAAAGAAAAAAGTCAAGCACAGGCAAAAGGGAGAAAAAAAAAGGATCAAGTAAAGATAAAACTATACCACTGCAGATTTTAACCAATCTATAGACCACTTTTTGCTTGACTGTCAGTATTACATAGGCTCAAAATGACCAATAAGTAAAGAAAAATATCCAGTAATTACTGTTTTATTGGCCAAATAAGACCATCATACCATCTTGAGGTTACACACATTGCTACCTTTGTAAACCTGCTCTTTAAAGAATGCATGGCAGCAGTAACAAACTCTCCAAGGAAGCAATATAAGCAAATTCAGTTTTTCAGATGAAAGGGAAGGAGAAGAAGACCCAGGAATATAGTTACAATCCACTTCATTTACACATCATAGTCATACTAATGGCAATGCCTCTTTATCACTTCCCTGCATGTATGTACACCTTTTCAGTGAGCATTTCTCTTGAAAGCTTTGGCCATCAGGGTTTGTTTTGTGGGGCTTTTTTATTCTAACTGCTCAATACATTTTAAATAATTTTTTTAAAAAATCCAAAAGCACTAAGCAGCTAAGGAAAGCTCCCCCGCAACCAAAAGAAGCTTCTCTGAGTCATTTGGAATACATAGGTGAGCACAGATAAATGATGACTTACACATAATCCAATGGAAGTAAATAAATCTCTCCAACAGTTCTGTGACCCCAAAAGAAAACAAAGCAATTATCAGAAGGCAGCCTTTAAACCCGGAACGTTTATATTTACTAGGGGTTTTTTCTTTTGTTTTTCAAATAGGAATGTTCTCAATACAGTAAAAAACTATCAAAGAGATGTTCAGAATGTGTCTTTACATAGATCTTTATTAAAGCATTGAGCATCCACAAGCACTTGGGACACAGTAGAATTATATCTCTGCACCTGCTATGTGCAGATATCCCTTCCCTGACAATTCCAACTCAACAATCATTGTGACAGTGCTTACAAAACACCACTTAAAAAATAGTCCAATGTTCTGTCAAGAAAGTACAGAAAACTAAGAATAAGCCTGCAATTCAATGCTCTTTCTCCTCTACAATGCTTAGTTTCTAATGTTTTGAATGTGTACAAGATGCATATTCCCCCCACCACAGAAAAGCTCACTTTTAGTTCAATATGGGAATAAATTCCTTTCTGCTGCTGTGAAAAGAAAACCCTTCATGGCACACTCAAAAGACCTTTTCAGTTTAGATTTTAAAAAGGTAATCTGATGTAATGAAAATTGCTTGAAAACATCTGGACTAAAGTAAAATCTAACAAGGAGCAATGGATAGGCTATTTTCAGCCTTGGGACATTCTGTTTCTTGCTTAAAAGCCTACATTTGTAGTGCTGACATCTCTATACAATGCTCACTTCTGTTAGGACTGTCCACACAATTATAGAAATTATTTATCATAAACCCAGTCACTGGAACATTTTGGTACTTCAAAATTCCTTCTATTCCAGTTTCACTGATTACAGCAATCACTTTTTCAAGCAGGTCGTTCAAACAACAAAACAAACAGGAAAGGCAGACATGGCTCATAAGACCTACAAGGAGGCAGGATTGGGGTGAAGCCTTATTAGAACACAAAGATTTCCCAAGACATGCACATACTTAACTCTAGCAGTGTTTTGTGATTGGTCTTTTTGAAATGAATAAAAATCTAGAGCTCAACCATAATCCAATTAGACTATACTGCATTTGCATCATTTTCAGATTTGCATTTATAGTTTCTTTTAGATGAAAGTTTGAAATAATGGCAAAAAAACATGGAACCACAATTTCCAAAATTGCCCAGGTAATTTGAAAAATTTCTCAAGTTAATTTTGTGGTTATTAAAGATAAGACTATAAACCCACAAAGGCTGTGTGGTCCTGTGGCTGTTTGCAATTCTGCAATTGAAGTAGAATATTTCATTGACAAGACAGTTCTTAACTTTATTCAGTGATCTCAAAATGCAACCAATTCTTCTTAGAGAGGAAGCAGACACACTGCCAATATTTGCATGTTTGCTCAGTTCTCTATCATTTAATATGCTCTATCTTAACTCAGTTGCTTGTATCTGACATTTTCTGAAAATAACAAATTCATGACAAACATGTTAGAATGCTAGGTAGTAGCATACATTTAAATGAGAAACTACACTTAGGCCAAAAAATGCACTAAGCACATTCTGTGGATATTATCCCAGGTTTTACAGGTTTGCACCACAATCAGTAACACACATGTGCTAGGTGTTTCAGTGAAATACATCTCTGTTCTTCTATTTACTATAACTATTGTTAAGTGCAAATCATTGACTAACAGGAACAAGACTCATCGTAACAAGCTCCATCACTCCTCGCTTTCAGAAGATTCTCTCATATTCTGGAATCTGCCCACAATACCTGCAGTAGAAAGTATTTTAGAAAGTGTATGTGCACATACCTATATAAATACTGCTAGGCCAAAATTAAAATGGTAAGGATTTGTGAAAACCAAAGCCAACTTCTAGTATAATAGTTAACTTGAATTTTGCAAGAAAAGGAAATCAGATCTTCAGAAGACCAAAATATAACATGGATGTGTGGTATTTGTGGAAAATAGAAAAAGTTGTATTTATAAATTAATTTCTTTATATATTTATCTTATTACTTAGTTTATGTATTTTTAAATTACATTTATGGAAAATTTTTAAAAGGCATTAATTGAAGTTCTAAAAACTTACAGAGACTTGCATGTAAAAGCAGATGGTAACAAAGTCTCACATCCCAGCTGTTCTGGACTTCTAAAAGAATCCAGCATCCAGTAGCATCCACCATGTAAGTTTTAGTGAAAAGAAGTAAAAAATGGAACTCCTTTTCTTATCTTGTATCAAAACTAATTACAACTGTAATTCTAAGACAACTATTTTTAAAGGGTGTATAAAAATAGCAATAAATTCCTTCAGTTTGATATATGACTTTGTTTTCTTGCTCCACGGCTTTTTTATCAGATCTTAGAATAAGCTGAAATTTGTGCCACAAAAAACCCCCAACTGCTAACAGTCAGTTTTGAGGCTAAAAGTGAATTCACGCTTGACCGGAAAAGGAGAAAGAGGAGCACAGATAAAGTGGTCTGGTATATTCTTCCCCCATGAGGAAGGTTCATCTCTGTGATTAAGTATAAACAGGGAAGAGACTGGTCTTTTTAGACATCATTATCATTTTTCTTTCAATCTCATAGAAAAATCCAAAGGTAAAAGTTATACAGCTTCTTTCATAATATAAAAGGATTTCTTGAATGCTGAATCTACATGGGAATCAACAGCAAATATGCAATTACTGGTCATTAAATAGACTTCAAACAGCTTTCCCAAAAGACAAAAAGACCACAAGGCATCCACAGACAGGCACTGCAGACACACACACAATTTTCTCTACACTAGAAGCAAATCTAGCAGTTGGAAACTGAGTATTACACAGTGGAGAGTGTCTTTGTAAAGACACTGATAGCATATCTCCTGTAAGTATTCCTACTTGAGTCAAGTAGGCACCGAGGGTTTAAAGAGAGCCTGCAAAAGCAAATTTTGAAAGGCATAAGTGCCTTAAGTGATTCAAGCATTTAAAATGTCAATGACCTTTAGTATTTTTGCCTCTGAAAAAAGTCTATTGTATAGATGCCATACCTTTCAGTCAGCAACATCTCATACTGCACACTGTGCAACAAGAGACCCTGCATGACAAGGCCACTTGTCTCAACTCTCAGCTTCAATCCAGCCAAACCATAGGGATGTAAAAATGGACAATAGTTCCACGTATAACAGAACAATAGTACAATGAAAGCACATTAACAAAAGATTCCTAGAAAAGTCCAACATCAAGAAGCACAAGCAATCAGGATTCCTCATTTGCAGTAATCAGCTTCAGAAATTATCAGAGTACATCAAAATACCTCTGTGAGTGTCAATGAGATCTTTCTAACAGCAATTTCTTCAAATTCCTTCAAAATCTGATGCATCCTCTATCTCCCCTGACAAAGGGTTCCACAGCCCTCTATTCAGGATCTCAATAATTACTTTTGTCTGGTGTGGAAACCCTTACCTGACAGGATCACTCATCTGGTGTCCCTTAACTGCTGTACTAGAAGAATGGACAGTCATTTCCTCTTCACCCTCTCTAACACATTTTGGAGAGCACTCAAGTCCCTCAACTAAGATGAAAAGGTGAAATAATCCTGACTTATTTAGACATTCCTCATATGGAAACTATTACATATTTTCACATGACTCCTGACTCCACTCCCTGCTGTCTTCTCCATTTCCCAAACTTTCCACCAGGATGATCAAGGTCAAAGAGTCCAGACAAACAAAATACAGTTATGGATTCACTGTGTTGTATCTGAAGATGTATCGTGATCCATTTTTCAGACCACTTGCAGAAGCTCAGAGACAATCACTGCCACACAAATTTACCTAAACTCAATCTTTGGTCTGTGCTATTTTCAGATTAAACACTCCTCTGTTGCTGAGAGGGCAGGACAGATGCAAGCAATAAGAGGAACAGTTCATTAACAAGAACTATGCTTAAGCTGTAAGAGACTTCAAAGCCATGTAATAAAAATAAAGCATGTCCAGCACAAGCAGGCCCAATCTAAAGCAGCAGACCATATGATTCTCTTAAATGACAGAGCCCTACTTTTCCCATTAGATAAAGTTTCTGTAGTCCCAGATTAGTCTAAGGCATAAGCCCTGAATGACCTAACTAGACTTTTTATTTCACACACTTGGAAAAAAGAAAAATAACTTGGTTTTGCTTGGAAGTGGAATGGCAAATTTAGGCGAAAGAAAAATAAAAACCACTACAGTACACAGCACTGTTGAGCAAAAGCATGCAATTAATGCCCAACCCATCATCATTCTCAGAAATTAAGCTCATCTATAACACATTACGGGTTCCAGTACAGCTCCATCCATAGTGGTTTCCTCACATTTCCTTTTCTGCTTGTTCTTTACTCTTTCCTGGCTTCTAGGAAAGTTCTGGGAAAACAGATGCAAGGATGACTTCCAAGAAAAATGCTAGCACTAGTAACTTTCATCCACTAAGCAATAACTATGAGAAATCCTAAGCATGTATGCCAGTATCAACGCACAGATGGCAAAACAAATTAATACAACAGTGTGGAAATTCTGTAGGGAACAGCAAAGGAGTCAGATGTCTCAAGTAAACAGCCACCATGATCTTACCATACATTGTTCTATGAGCACATTCTATGTTCTATGTACAAGTTCTATGAAATTTTTTAAAGAAACGGAAGAGAATCCAAACTTCAAAAGTTATTTCACTGTACAAATAGGAATTATACTTCCACACAGTAGCAGCCATGAAAGAGAATCTTTTAGAAAGTGTGAGGGCTCCCTCTTCTGACAACACTTTGACCAAACTGCAGAACTCGTAGGCTGTGCTGCTCTGGAAAAATATCTTGGCTCACATACATGATATTTATTTCCTATTAGTTAAGAAAGCTGAGAATGTTTCAGTCTTAAGAGAAAATAAACCTAAGCCCAAGAAACTGCATTTATTGTTATTAAAAGAAAATGGACTTTAATTTTACAAAATAGTGTTTAAAAATAATGCATATTTTAATAGCATAACTTGCAAGGAACTACCTAAAATAGGAAACCCAATGCAAGACTGATATGACAGTATTTAAGAGATTAATAGATGAGGTGAGCTGTGTCCATAATCAGAAGATAAAATAACAAATGTTATAACCAAACATGGATCTATTGAAGTAATGTCTGACTAATTCTTAAAACAGACACCACTAGATTTACAGACACAGCTCCCTTCTAAATCAGACCACAAAATCCTTGGTTAAGCAAACACTGAAAGTCAGTAGTGCCCAATGATAAAAATACAAATCTGACAATCACAGACTCTGTTTTAATATTTTTCTTTTAATAAATATTTGTGACCACATCTCCTTCTGTTGAGCCGCTGCCACTCCCTTTGGGCTGATTACTCAGGCCAGCTTTCCTTTTAGCCAACACCCTCAACCTTCACTGGGCAAACCTGAAACAGCTCCTCTGTACCCTCAAAATCATAGGATAAACAAGAAAATACACAGGCCAATGGTAAGCATTTAATCATTTACTCCCAAATACAATAAAGTCAAAAGCACTACAGCTCATTACAGCCAGTATATTTAGGTCATTTCCACAGAGGATGTCAACTTTCACACAAGAGCTGCTCACTTAAACAGACTGCAAGCAATTTTGAAAGCCGATGTCTCGATAATTTACAAAACTTGGAAAGTTCACACATCCCTTTATAATAGAAAAATTCAAGCATTTATCCACAAAATCTATCCCCTCCATATGTCCTGTTCACTAAACTCAAGCCAGGGCTTGTTTTTGCTCCTGTGGTCTACAAGAGGCAACTGTGTCACAAGCTCTTCACTGCTTCTTATTTAAAATACTGCTGCACACTCTTTTAACTTGGTCTAAAATCTATGTACAAAACAGATCTCCTCCCTTCATCTGAGAACCACACAAATAAATCATTATTCCCGGGATATAGAAATTTCCTTTTCATCCTCATGAAAGATTGATGCCTGATCCGTAGTTTATTCCCCTATTGTTCCCTCTCCTCTGGAGACAGCTGATATTACTTACGCTCTCTGGCTGATGATCTCTGAATCTAATCACCCAGAGTTTGCAAAATCCCAGATGCTCAGTGTGAACACATCAGGACAAGCTGAGCTGTGCTTGTAGCAATATGATGCAAATCTACTACATTCCTAAGTCAGATTTTTAACTGAATAGCACTCATACTTCAAAACATTCTGATTTAACAGACCAAGTTAATTTCACTCAGCACAAGAGTCAATAGGAGCAGAGACCGATTGTCCACAGCCTCTACCATGGAGCCATGGCAGCAACCTCAGAGACGAGATGGGGGAGCTCTGATGGGTGAGCACAGCAGCTCTCATGGCTTGCAAGTATGATACCACTGGGATTTTTGTAGGTGCCTTTTATCAGTATAATACTGCATGCTGCTGCATGCAAAAGAAAACTCATTGTGTGAAAGAGCAGTCCCCACATGCAATGGAGACAGGCAACAGAGAGAACAGAATAGCTCCTCTGATCACATGGCCTAAGCAGACACCTATTTACATACACAAGAACAAAATTCACTTTGAATCAAATTTAGTTTCCACTAAATCCTAAAAGAGCTTAGCAAGCCCCTCTCAAGAAAACAAGCATGTGTGTTTTGGAACTACTTCTGAAGTGCTGAAGAAAAATACAATTTCCACTGCAGCTCATTTAATCTTTCATTATGCTTTAATTAACATAGTTTCTAATTGTCAGACAGGATGTACATTAATAATAGTCCAACTTGCATTTGAGACCTACTACTCATTTCTCTTTGCCATCCTCCCCATGAAAGTACTAATACCTAATACTTGAAGCCATGAAATCCACCCCAGTCTCTCAAAGGCTCTACAGTTTAAATTCACCACCTCACCAAATAGCACAATTTTCCTGTTACACCAGCAAAGCACAGTCTATACAAACACCCCTGCAATATAACATTAAAGTTTTACAAAAAAGGGAAAAAAAGACCAACACTTTTAAAACAAAAAAAAGTTACACTGGAAATATCAATACAATTTCTTAATAAATCCAGTTGTCATAAAACAGGAAAAGGTCATTTTTTACCTTCAGCAAGCTTAGGTATTACTGACGAACCCAAATTACATGTATAAAATTTAAAACTAAGCCATTTATAAAGTAATATTATTGTTTCAGCTGAAGTTATCAGCTAAATAGCTGCTCGCTTAGATGACAACTGCAAACATTTACTCTTGAAAGTGGAAATAAAGCCAAAGGTATTGAGACATATAGACAAAGTAGTCACTTCCATATTACTTTCCTTCCTATTTTAAATCAACTTGTTTTACCTTCTCACAGAAGTCAGTAAGAGCTGTGAAGTCCCATTTCTTAGAATAAGCAACGTTGTACCTCAATATGGCCTCCTAAGGAAGAAGCACAACAAAACAGAGCTTAGAGATAATTATTAAGGGAAGAAAAACCATTTTAGATTTCCCTGTTGAAGGAACAGCACCATCTGGTGGCTAAAACCTTCCACAGAGCCCACCAAAATCCCTAACATTGTATTAATATAGAGCAAGTCCTTGGTACTGAACCCTCTGGTTTGAGTTTTAGCAGTGAATAAGCTTCAGTCTATGGGGTTTTTTCTCCAAACACAAAACAAGACAAGGCATACTCGTATCTCCCAACAAACAACATAAATGTTCCCCATCCCGTGCTTGCTCTTGTCAAAAGTACCAATAAAAGGTATTTAAGGTATTAAAGCAATACAGCAGAAGTTGCATCAGTTTAGGAACTTCAAGAAGCAAAGTTAAATAGACCCTTTACAACAACATCATCCTTAAAAAAGTCACAAGAAAAAAATACCAAATAAAATACATCAAGAGAAGTCCCCTCAGTTGCTGGGGAAGCTCTACTTGTTCATTTAAAGTTTATCTATGGCTTTTGCATTCTTCTCCTTCCCTGCCTTTTAGATATAACCTAAATTACATTATTCCTCACCAAAAAACACAATAGCAACTCTAAGCTGCTCCAAATCAATATTCATGTTACTGTAAGACTTCAGGCCAATATAACTGCAAGAGTTATCAAAAGATCATCAGTCTCCAAAATCTACAGATTTTTGTCAGCAGCTTAAATTGTGATTTTAGTGAACTGATGCGAGGAGTCACCATTTTCAACTCACTCACCTGTGCATCCCTGACCATCTGAATACACAAAATCTTCAGCTATGTTTACCACAGACTAGTATATACTGCTGGACAAACACAGCTTCGTGCTGACTTTAAAATGGCAATTCATTTTGATAATCTGAATAAATTCAGTAGTAACACTTAGTACTCACTAAGAACCTTCATTCATTACGAAATTCCTTGAACAGCAGAGATTTTTTCATAATTTATTTTTCTAAGTGATTAAACAAACAGAACCAAGCCAGAATCACAGCAGTATACAGACAACCTGATTGTATTTATATGCATATAGACTTGATTTCAAACTGACAGGCTTACCTTCAGATCATGTGAGCAGGTAAATTTGTTAAGTAAGGCAGTTTGGATTAGTTCCCATCGACTTCCAGCAGTTCTATCTCCATTCTTTAAAGTAAAAGCCCAAAAGAAAGATTAAATTATTCAAAACAGAAAGACACATTTACTAGTAACTGTCATCTGTAAAACTGGTAAGTGAAAAGACAGAGTGTATTTAATACAGGCCATAAGAATCCTTTGTTCCTGAGTTGAGTATCAGTAGTCATTACGGAGTTTTTACTACAGGACACACTTGCTCATTACATTCACCCTAGTTTGAAGTATTTCAGTGGGCACGAAATGCCAGATCAACAAAGCATGCAGGGCAAATCTCTGCCACTGTTTTAGCAGAACAACAGTCAGATACAACTCACTATCAGCAATACCTGACAGAGTATTATAATCAAACAGTGCTTACAAATTCATTCATATCTGTTGAAATTGCAATTTGCTTCACACACACACACATAAAATACGTAACATATAAATACATAAGTAAATTAATATATCATTTATAAGGACCTCAACTTTACATTCCATATATGTATAGAAATACATGTATCATCAAATCATTGGCTAGGCAAAATAATTACCAGGAAAAAAAAAGTCTTCTTCTCTGTCTGAAGCAACATGACCCAAAATCCACTTTTTCAGACTTGATTATCTAATTCCATAGTCAGTTTGACAATTGAGCAAATGCAGTAAACTGAAAACTCATGTGGAAACAAACTTATTTGATTACACAACTGTAAATACTTAATCTTACCTCATCCTCCACAGGGTATAAATTTTGTTCAGAGCAGGGCATTTTAACATGCTTGTTGTCCCACAAATCTTTGTAGTGAGTTGGAAAAGGTTTAGGTACCTCTCCTTCCCTCAGAAGATCTACCTGTAACATAGGAGAGGGAAAAAAGAAATCAGACTCCACTTTCAAGTTTTCAAACAGAAGAAATAAAAAGTAAGCAAAAATACAGTTTAAAAAGCCCTCATCTACAGCCATCCTTTTTGGAAAGGGGAAAGCTACAAACTGACCACATGATAGCTACTCAGAAAAAAATTCATCTGTTAATCGTACATTATACTTGTTGAAAAGAACAATACCTTACCATTAGACCTCTTAAAACACATTTGAATAAACGTAATATATTCAATCACTATATATCCAATCACCAGCTAAAGATTTCCTCATTTATCAATTTAAGTATCTATATATTTTCATCCAAGTATTTCCAAAATGTAGTTACAAATGTAATCATAGTCATGTGCAGGAATAGTTCTTTTGACTTAACACTGAATGGGATGAGAAATCACTATAGAAAAAGCAGTATCTCAAGTTTACTCCACAGAACATCAGAAAAGTAAAAATAAAAAAAACATGTTCTAAAAGACTTGATTTGCTATTCAGCCCTCTGGCACCACTAAGTCTCTCAGAATATGCTCAATGTGCCTTTCTTTTGGTTGGGATTTATCCATGACCCCATAGATTTCTGGTCATGTTTTATATCAAAATCAATTAGACTGCATACTGCTCCAAATGATTAAAGGCAAACATATCTGATTTGATCTAAAATGCAGTGGTAAAATCGCTAGAAACTCTACTTCATTCTGTGTCTTTTCCATATCTTGACTATCTTGAGCCTTTTGTATATCTTGAACCCAAACCAGAATCACATTAAAATGAAAACATAGCATGAAAACGTTGGAAGTACCAATTTTACTTGTAGACATATTTGAATTCCCAAATTTTACAACTCAGTCAAGGAAGCACACACATGCCCATGCAAAAGAAAAATACTTGTCCCTAACAAGACAGAGACAGCAAAACCATTATGTTTCTTCTGCATCTTACTATCCTAATTCTATGCACCAGAATAGCCAATTTTCAGGAAAATCAGTTGCACCAATCCGCTTGCAAAGAATGGCAAGAAATAATACAAGCAGGATGTCAGAATGTCAGACCAACAGGTGGCATTTCCTGTGATTGAACACTTGAGGCAGAACTGTGACTGCAGGCCATGCAGTGCATTACTGTACCCTGACGGTCACGGTGTGGTTGGCTGAGGGGCGCAGGTGAGGCAGGCGGGCCCCGCACGCCGGCATCCTTCTCATCTCTTCTATCGGGGTTCCAAACCATTTCTTGTTGCTTGGAAGAGGGGGTGGTGTATATTTAGCAATCTTCCTTCCTGGCCTCTGGGGTTTGAATTCACACTTTTCTTTCCTGCTGTTAAAATACAATGCATTGAAACATTTTATTTTCACTGAAAAAATGGGTAGGCAAATACAGAGACTTCCACCCTGGGGTAACAATAATAGCAAGTCAGTTTATTTGCCAGCCTTTGCTGTGGCCTCAGGCCAAAGCTTTGTCTGGGGAGAACTCCTGCCAACACCAACCTTCTCCTCGCCAAGACACACAAGTACATGTCTACCAAAACACTCTCTACAGGCTGATAAATCCCTTCACAGAACTGCAGTAAGTTAGCAAGGTAGGGTATTCCTCTGCAGAGCTATGCTCCTTCCCAACAGGATCTGTTTATCCTTGGAAAATGCCCCAGTAAAGACGTGCAAAACTGCTTTCTTGCCCTACTTAAAGGACTCAAGTCCAGTAAAATAACTGCATGTTATACCAAGATATACAGTACTTCTGTTTCTGCTCACTCCTTAGATGCTTATTCACTTTCTCAGCTCCCACTGAAATCCAAGGTCTTCAGAGCAGAGAATATCCATTTGTCCTTCCACAACACCTGGCATGCAGAGTCCTGTGCCATGCTCAAGGCTCCTGTTTTCATTGCTGCAGTGTAATCACCAGTCCTTCTCTCTCCCAAATTACCAATAGAGCCAAACAAAACAAACAAATAAACAATCCCAAATCCAAAAACATCAACAAAAAACCCTAAACATTGCTACAACTGCTCTCAAAAGTGAATTTTTCCATGTCTATTTCAATCAAAGCATCAATAGCATTGACAGTTCAACAAATAGAATCTGTATTTTTGACAGATCAAATAAGAATTGTAAGAATTGCACTTCAAACAAACATATCCTTCAAAAACCCCACAAATAGCCCCATTAAAAATAAGTTATTTCAATCTTAAGTCAGTTGTCTTTGTATCTTAAAATACATTTTGCAAAACTCTTTATACAATCCACCCTCTGAAATTCTATCTCCAAAGAGGAAAGTTCCAAGCACGAAAAAAACAGATGAAGAGGCAAACAGAATGCTACCTTTTCTCCTCAACTTTAGGTATCCTCATGAAGTGAGAAGTGATTTTGGAGTCTCTCTTCACACCCTGTTTTGCACCTTTGCATTCTGATGACGGAGCAGGAGAGACCCCAGGTGCCTTTGTATGCAGACTGTCCTCTTTAACTGAATTATCTACTTCCTCAAAGCTCTCACAGCCCTTAGCAGAAAACCGTGATTTCCTCGACTCCAATTCAGCATCCCCACATTGAATTCTAAAAGATTTGTTCGTGGGTTTTGACATATTAATCTCCTCTCGTTCATCCGGAAATGGACTTGTTTCTTCATCAGCCTCTGACCCATGGCAGCTATTTTTAGAATTATCCACATCCATTGGTGACTCCGGCTCACTTTCTTTCTCAAAAGCAGGCGAGTCCCCTGAATTGCTCTGACATTTGCTGAGTTTCCCAGGACCCCCAAGATCAGATATACAGGCATCACAACCAGCATCTGAAAGTGGACTTTCTGGAACTACATCCCCTTCCTCTCGTTCACCCATTAAACAGACAGAATTGCAGTTCTTCAGCTTCTGTGAGTTGCATGAAGCCACCTGTCCATCTGTCTCGATGTCTTTTGAAGAAGGTTTTGAATTTCCCGGTTTTGAAGCCTGGCCTGATGATAACTTCCTCTGAGTCCAAGTGGCACTGCTTTCTTCACAGCCTCTCTGCTTGCCAGTTTTGTGCATCTGATCAATGTTGGCATTTTTAAAGAGGTCTCCAGACTGCAGCCCCTTCACAGGATCTGTATCTAAGGCCGCATCTTTGTCCTCAGCCTCCCAGTTACATGTGCTGCCTGTCTGAAGCAAATTTACTTGTTTTGCACCAACTTCCACAGATATTTTTGCATAATTTTGCTGACAGGTATTCTCTAGCTTTTTCACATCATGCTCACAAAAGTTCTCCTTTTTAATGGAAGTCATCTTAGGATTTGCTTCGGTATTGTTATTAATTTTGCTGTGTAAGCTGTGGAAGAGAAGTAAGGGAATTCAATGTTTTACTTCCAAATTTCTGTGCACAATTTTTTAAGGAACAATGATAAATAAACAATAGAAAGTACAGATTTTTATTCATTCTACTCTGTAAGTGAGCACTACCGGGATAAACAAGTTTTTTCTGCATAGACGACTGCAGCTCACTAGCAAGCTATATCCATTTAAAGGCTCCAATGGATGATCAATCCGTTGTTTACCTCAGGAATCTATTCCAGTCATTCATTATCCTTATTTTCAATCTAAACAGTACAAGGCTATTATTTAGCTATTTTCTCCAGACGATAAAAAATTAGCAGTTGTGATAAAGTCCTCTGTAACTTCCATTTTTATCTATTAAATACAATGAACAAGGAAATCAATGGTCTTAGGGCCATTCCCTCAGAGCTACAAATTCATCTTTTAGAAGAGCAGGGCACAGTAGTCCATAGTCTCCTATTACTCCCTTACTTTTATAAACAGCCCAGATAAAAACTCCATACAAAAGCTCAAGTGTAAAATATATTTCAAACTGATAATAAGAACTAAAAGATGCATTAAATCAGGAGGTGTTTAAGAGAAAAATAACCTGATTTGTCTTTGTGTAAGGCAGTGCAAGATAGAAACATGTCCAAATGGTTATACAGGGAAACTAAGTGAGTTTTGCATGACTAGATGTCAAAAAGTCATTTCGCATTTACATACTAATTTATGTGTCAATGTATTGATAAAAAAATTACTTAGAGGACACATTAATATTAAAAAACCCCCTGACTAGTCTTGGTGAATACACCACTCTGAACAATATCTTCTCCTGAATGTATTGTTACAATACTGTTTATTCCCAATGCAAACTGAACACACTAAACTCTGAAAGTCTGGTGACTGCCCAGCTTCCCATTTACACTAAATAGGAAAATACACAATTACCATACAATCCTAAATTCAGCCACTGAACATTTTAAGATTATAGATCCCTGAAGGCATTAATTCTCTCCAAGAATAGTAAAAGATCCTCTTCTAAAAGACCACTTAGGATAAGGAGAGATGATAGCTTGGAACTTCATTCACAGGACAATTATTTGAAAACAAAAGTATCTTAGAGGATTTTATTTCATGATAATTTAACTTCCCATGTATGCATTTATTCCTGCAAATTTTGATGAACAAAAACGAGTTACGATACTGCTGACACCTCAATGATTCTTTAAAGGTACTGACAATATCTGTTGCCAACTTGAGAAATTAAATCTAACAGCACAGACAAATTTAAATTAAAATTGTGATGTTAACTTCAATAGAAAGGCACATGAAATGTTTACACTGCACATCTGCTTCTTGAAATTGCCCAGGCTCTCATCTGCCATCAGGGATGGAGAACAGTATAAAAGAGCAATACTCTAAAGGGAATTTTAAAAAAATAAAATAATTCATTCCCTACTTAAGAATCCTCTTATGTTTGATTTAGTGCAACCTGTAAGTCAGTAATTAGCCCTACATACTTCTGTATTAATCATTATCACAAGTCCTCCCAGCTACTTTTAACACTGCTATGGACTTCAATCTTTATTTATTAGCAAACATTAAAGAAAAATAAACCAACACATTTACAACTGCAACTACAGAAAAATAATATCTGATATTCCTCTGCACCAGGCAATTAAATTCTTTGGAGTATAATTTTAAGGCAGCCTTGCAATCACTGCTCCTGACAGACCACATTAGCTGAAAATATCAAACTTTACCTGACACCATTCAGCAGCAAAAGTTTATAACATCTTTCATAAAAAAACCTCAATGCACATTTGAGCGCCTGTAATTCTGGCTGTAATTAAATCAAGCTGCACATGTTTAAACTACAACTGCAGTCCAATGAGACAAACCAAAACAGATTTTTGTCTGTAAATTAACAAAACAGTGAGTTGGTCACAGGACTACCACTGCAAAACTGCAACTGTTAGAGCCCTATGTCAAACAAAAATGAAAGCAGAACTGTTGACCAAAGACATAGTCTGACATTACAACTAAATTGATCCAGTGTTTGGCTGCCAGTGGAAGCAAGACTCCCACTTTGCCTTCCCTTGCTCCAGGTTCCCATCTTTTGCTTTGAAGGAGCAGATGTATTTACCCACTTAAACAGTGAGGTGCTTCAGGAATCTATGTCAGCAAAAAGTTTGGGGTTGGGAGTTTAGAGGGGATGGGGGGAATGGACTATTTAGCTGTTTGTGATGAAAGTGCCTCACTTTGTTACTCAAGAGGATGTACCAAGGTAAGGAAAGCAGCAGAAATGGGCTGTCTCCACTTAGCCAGCTGTACTGGCACCCTACACTTTCAGCTCCCACCAGGCCCCCTCAAAAAACACAGCTTTTGAACAGGTTCATGTTGTGCTTTTTACCTTCTGGACTCGGTTGTCTTGGGTCCTTTATTCTCCAACCAACTGGTAATTGTCCTCTGTTTACAAACTGAAAAACCGCAGTACAGTGTTATTACATGAAACACGACAAAACTGCAACTTTATTGCATCTGAAAAAGATAACTTGTACTGGGTGAAGATAAAAACACCTCCATTAAGCTCTCATTAGCATCTCTACTACAGAGCATCCAGACACTAGTAGTATTAAAACTACATGTGATGCAATATGTAATTTGCATCAGTCAGCAGCTGTAGGTTTTGTAATCTTTATAAATTCCAAGCATAGTGTGTGGTGGGGTTTGTTTCATCTAACCTTATTTTTAAATATAAGAGGTTAAAAATATATAGTGAATGTGTAGAATTAAAAAAAAGAAAAAAAAAACCTTCCAGCTCTCATCATTACCTTTAATCAGCACCACAGTGAGCCCCAAAAGCTTCTGCTGAATTTTGGAATGAAGAGGCAACATGACACAACTTAAAATCAAAAAAGAATTACAAGGCATCTTTGAGGACCCATCCAAGAACTTTATTTGTATGTAGTATACTGTGAAACGTAAGGCTCAATATAAGCATAGCACACACTAGAAGTGACAAGCACTCAGAAAAGGACTTTTTCTTTTCTCTTCCACCCATAAACAGTTTGAAAGGCTTTTCAATGTTTACTTCCCTAAACAGCAACAAAATGAAGGACAGGTTTTTTCAGATTTAGTACCAACAACACCGTTCCAGTCTTATCTGTGTGTTGTTGCAGCTCAGACAAGCTTTCCATGGAACAGCAACACATGAACTAATTATGCAGAGGCTAGCGGGGAGAGTAGGGAGAAAAAATTCAAAACAATTCTTTCACAACTGGAACACAGTCTTTATTAGTATAAGGGGTGTTCATTTTTATTATTGTTATTTAAAGATACTCTGCAAATTTGGCAACTTGCTTGAATTCTCTTTCTTTCCATTTGCCAAGAGAAAGCATCTGCCCCTGCTGACTGTGCCAGGTGTTTGCTCACTGCTTTCAGCTGGGTAAGGAACAGCTGTAGCACCTTACTGAAACAATACTTTTGCAGAACTTCCAAACCAGGAAATCAGATTTGGCTCTTCTGAGTGAGTATGGGAAGTCTCAGCAGCGTTCTGTAAACGGAGGTTGTGCAACTTGTAACAAAGACAGCTTAGGCCATAGGTAACTAAAGAGACATTGTTTCAATAAACACTGTCTCTAACATTCTAGGCCTTGAACACTTTTATACAGCTGCTTATCAAACACTCTGATCAGAGGATGTTCAGAATTATTAGAATGAGAAGTAATCTCCAGAAAATACTAAAATCATTTTCTGTTCTTCTGTAATGGCACAAACAATAGTGTGAAACCACCACCATGTGACTGGGTCACCGGGGAGCAATGCCAAGCTGGATGCAGGCTACAAGCGCAAGGACACCTGTGCCATCAGCAGCCATTCATAAACACTCAGCTTCACCCCACTCACACAAAAACAACAGACGGACAGATTTTATCAACTAAAACATTTTTATTTCCAAAGATTCACTAAATTTAAATCTAGTAGTCATTCTGATTAGCAAATTTCACCTTCTTCTAACATTTGAAGTGTTAATCCAAATTGCCTACAGGTAAGCAGCCAGAAATAAAAAGCCAAACACAAAAACCTGAAGAGACATGTTAAAACATGGGACAAATAGACCTCTTCAAAGGCAGCTGACTACCTCTTGAGGTATAAACTCTTGCTGAAGAAGAAATGCTTATTCATCAGCACAATAAACAGAAATGATAGCAGCAGCACCAGAACAGAACAAAATGGCTTTAGTTTGAACTTCATTTGAGCAGCCATGTAAGCCCTCCATCCAACACAAATCACATCACTTTCATACTTCCAGCAAGGCTTTTTGCTACAGATAAGGAGGCAAAAACAAGAGGCAACAAAGAGAAAACACATGCTTATTCTCAGCACAAAGAACAGAACCAGACTTTGCTGGTTTTTTTTTTAAATGGCATCTTTATTTCTACTCAAGATACCCCAAATCATTCCCATAAAACAAACCACCCCTTCAATCTACCTTTGAGGAAAACACCTGAATTTTCAGAAGATTTTAATTTACTCTGTAGGAGTGTACACCTCTAACTCCAAACTATCATCTACTCAAAGTTGCCTCTTAGTTAGGGGTTAGTGAGGTTTAACTCATCAGATGCTGATGACAGCAAATCTGTTTGAGGTCTTTTTTCCCTTCCATGCATTAATTTTTACTTCTGGAAGAGATGCATTAAAATTTCATTTTGACAGCGTTAGCTCCAAAGAGAAAACAAAACGAAGGAGGCCACGTGGAAACTTCGTCTGCACAGCTTTGTTAGGCGGCAGGAGGAGCAGCCACCCCACCGCATAGGCCAGCAGCGCTCCAGGCTGGCAGCCACGTGCTTGTGTGAGCTCCTGTCATTACTCCTGGCTGTCCCAGTGTGACAGCCTGGCACAACCCCCGCTGAAAGCCTTCTTCCCGCAGCAAGTATTCGTCCCCTCTCTTGAGGAACACGCTACCCTTAGCGGCTCACACCTCTCTTCAATGACTTGCACTGTTAGTGGAAACTTGCAAAGAATCAGGCACAAAACCAGCATAAAGATCCTGCGCCCAAAGCCGTACCCGAGGGGAAGCAGTGCGCACTGACCGCACCACTGGGCTGGGATACGGGGGACACCTGGGAAGCCAAGTTAGACAATTCCAGCCCGACGAGGGCGGCTCCGTGCACAAGCACACGCGGCCCCCACCGGCAGCAGCACGGCAGAGATACCCCGAGCGGCACAGACGGACACGGCGGCGCGGCGGAGCCCCGGCCCAGCCACCTCCTCCTCCTCCCGCCCCAGCCCCAGCCGCGACCGCGGGCGGGGCGGGCTGCTAGGGGCACCGAGCAGCGCTCCCCTCTCGGGCCAGCTCCGCATTCCCCGGGCTCTGAGGGCACTGCCGGCCCGAACCGCACCCCGACAGCGACGAGGCGGCCGAAGGAGGCGGGGGCGGCACGGCCGCCAGTGAGCCCCGATCCGCGCCCGGCCACTCCCGCAGCCCCGGGGCCGCTACAAACCTTTATTCCCCACGGCGGTGGCGGCGCTGCTGCCCCCGGGCCCCTCC
>VZTZ01014523.1:175260-286370 GCA_013400955.1 Drymodes brunneopygia
ATCGTGTTCACCCCATCCCAGCGGATCCCGTTCCGCTCCCTGGCAAGGGGGAGGTCCCGGCCGGTGCCGCCTTTTAAGGTGTTGGGCAACTTCACGGCAGAATTTTCCCTGCTGCCACGCACGAGAGCTGCCCCTTTTTGTCTTACATGATGAATTGTTGCTACGGAAGTCGGTGTTAAAGTGTTCTATATTTTTTCCTTTCAGTAACTGGAATGAGCCCTTTGTCACCGTATTTAAACTTGGACCCCAAGTATCTAGTACAGGTGAGAAGGTGGCTTGTTTTTATTGTGTTAATTCGATTTCAGTGTTTGCATGACCATACGTGAACACCTCAAACCTCCTGCAGTGCAGTGCACTGTGTACTGAAGTCTTGAACTGACGAACAGTGGAAAGAAACAGTTTTTCCAGTATTGTCCCTAATAAATCTTGCAGTGCCATGACATCTAGAAGAAAATGACCAGTGATAATACAGAGGATAGGTAGGACTGTTGTGTCAATACAAGCCTTCTGTTGTTAGAAAGAGATCTCCCTCCCTGCCTTGAGACAACCCAACACCCCCTCACACAAGTTTTGGCACTGTTCACACCTTCTTTGAGCTCCTTCAATCAGTAAGAGCAGCCAGAATCTCTCCTCTCCTTTCATGGATGAGTTTTCTGAACTGTGATGAGTTTGATCAGTTTACTGAGGTGTTCAGCCAAGCCCCAGACCTGATAAGAGGCATTGCCATCACAGCAGCAGCAAATTTCACATCACTCTCCTTGTGTCGTTGCCCAGCTGAAGGGAGACCATCATGAAGCAAAACTTTCCATTTTTTTCTGTAGAATAATGTAGCTGTCACTTGCACATCTTAATGTCAGTTAATATAAAATGAGGCCATCATAAGGTAAAAAAATATTTGAAATCAAGTAATGTTTTGCTTTATCATAAATATTAACTGTAGCTGAAAATGTTTAAGTTAATCCAATTAGGATGCATGTGAGTGATTTTATTTAGTTGGTGTTTTTCTACATATATGGCTCATATTATCTGAGGGCATGAAATTTTGTAGAATTAGCACTTAAGGTGAAGAGTTGCATAGTAGCTGCTGACCTCTGAGCCTTGTTTCATGGGATACTGGGCCACTGTTTCTTTTGTAACTGGAAGCTCTGCATGCAGTTCTAGGCCTAGAAGCTGTTGTAGTCCAGATTACAATGTAGCATTCCCACAAGGGTATAAAACAGCAGCTGTGCCTCTGGTGGAAGTGAGTTCAGTGCTGTGGCTGCTGTTATTGAGTGGTCAGAAAGAAGCTGAGATTATTTAGGCTTTCTCCAAAAACACTCTCTAAAGTTATCTTGTTTAGTTAGTACAGTTTGTCTGAGAACACGTTGGTGTTAAAAACAGTATAGCAGAGATTTTGGAACAAAGTGTGCACTGAGAGATTTTAGAAACAAAAGAGAAGTACACTTTAAATGAAAAAGTGTTGGCATTCGTGTCATGATGCAGTTCTAAAAATACCAATTGGAGTAACACTAGAGGCTGCAGTCTGTGTTGCAGCACTTCACTGCCCTTCATGTTTAGCACTAGTGTGTTGAAGTAATAGCAAAGTGCATTGAAGTAAGAGGGAATTCCATTTTTTTTACCTGAACAAGTTACCCATAGAAGCTGTGAAGTCTCCTTCCTTAGAGAAGCACAAGACCTGGGGATGACTCTGGGTGCCCAGCACTGGCTGACCCTTCTTTTAACAACAGGGTTTGCATTAAACTGTCTCCACAGGTTCCTAGGATTCTAAATATTGAAGGAAAAAGACATAGCTAATATTCCTTAATACAATAACTTAAATTATTAGCCTTTAAATTTGGGGGTCCTGTGCATGTGGAGAGGTGAGGGTCTTCTGGTATTTAAAAACCATCTGTTTGCTTCCAGAATGCAGCAGGACATTCTTACTGTTGAGAATCTTACATTTTGGTTCTGGTCTTCCCATAGTAACAAATGGTACAGTGGTACTCATTGGTTTAAGCCCCACATTTTTGTTTGGCCCGTGAATGCAGGCACAGAACAAGGTTGTCTCTAGCAACTTAGATGTTACACAGACAAGGATTGCTTCATCTTGACTTTTGGGACAGTAGTGAAAACTGTTAGAAACTGCTAACTGGTGCAAACATTGAATTTCTCCAACTGTCTTATTACAAGGAAGATAGAAACCATATTATAGGTTCATTTTATTGATAACAGTATTCACAATTTTAGAAGCTATTTTTTCTGTATTGCCATTCACATGTAGTGTCAAGTGTGGGCCAGTAAAACCCATTAGAATGCATTTCCTGGGGTCTGCAGCTGTTGGAGTCATGGATCAGTTAGGCGGGGGTGGATTATGCTGTGACTGGAAAGTGCAGGAGCTTAAAAGAGATCTGCTGCTTTAGCACCCTATCAACAGCAGGCATCTTCAGTGTCTCTTCCTGAAAAAGTGCCTTGGCACACCTGATCTCTGCACAGATGCCAGTTTCTCTAGGCCATTTATCTAGCTTTGTAGACCACTGATTAACAAGAACACAAGTGTGTTCCTGTGGGAGAAAGATGCACAAGTGAAAAATTAACCAACCTCACATATTTCATGCCTGATCATCACTAGTTTTGAGTGTATTCCTTGCATTTTTCACATCCTCAAAACAGGTCACTTATTTCAGTGCAAGGAAATATTTCCTTTCATATAAAGGCAGTTTTTATTTAGTACCAGAGTAGTGGATGACCTTAATTAATGCATTATTGTATCAGACTAGGTTGCTCAGTGAGGAAACAGTGCTGTGTAATCAAACAGGAATGTTTTTGGAAGGCTTGTATTGCCTGCTGCAGGATGTAATAAATAGTTAGCAAATAGTAATTAAAAACAAAAACAACCAACAACCCACACAGTATGAGTTCCTTGGCTGACTGGTGTAATTTATAAAATGTTAGGACAGCTAGGGAAGAAAAAAGCACTCGGTCAGTTGATCCTTTTACAGTTCTTTTTCATGCCTCATAAAGTACACATGTAGGATATACCATTTCTGTGCTACTGTAGGCAAGAATTTTGCAGAAATACTCATCCATCTTTAGTTTATTGCATGGATTAATGAAAAAAATGAATATGGCCTACATTTTGAACTAGACTTGGAAAATACAAAAGCATTTGTTTTTGTTTTCCCCCAGGATACAGATGAGTTTATCTTGCCCACAGGAGCCAACAAAACTCGAGGCAGATTTGAGCTGGCCTTTTTTACCATTGGAGGGTGTTGTATGACAGGTAGGTGGTTGTGGTTTCCACTTTTCCCAGCTATGCAGGTAACACCTGTGCACTACAGTGATTGATAAGATTGTAAATGTCTTGTTCTGCAAGACATTGTCTGTTCTAGGCTTAGGTAAAGAGAGATTTGACTTTAGTCTATACACTGAATTCTGTTCTCAGTATTTGCTTCTACTATTGTTTGGGAGTTTTTTGTTCTTTTTCTTCTTAAAAAGTAATAACTGATGTTGTTCCAACTAGGGGCAGCATTTGGTGCACTGAATGGTTTGAGACTTGGCTTGAAGGAGACACAGAATATGGCGTGGTCAAAACCTAGAAACGTACAGTAAGTGTTTCATCTAAAACAATGTACTTCTTACTGACAGAGATGTTTCTTCCAGCTTATACAAGGTTAGATCTGAATATACTGCAAAAATAAATGTTTTGAGGGTTTTTTTTTAGCAGGGAAAAATGGGAGTCAGTATTTGTTTTCATCAAGTTATGACATGGTTTTAGTTACAGTGATGTTCAGTTCAACCTTTTTGCTTTTTATTTAGTCACAATTGGTGTGTCCTGCAACTTACCTTAAATATTTGGGAATTAATTGCTTCTTTGATGTTTGCTAAAAATCTACTTCAAAGTCAAAGCAGTGTTTATATATGTAGACATATTCCCAGAAGCAGCAGTGTTTGCTTTGAGCAATTTTTCACTGTAATTTATCTGAGCACGAGTCTCCCTTCTTTCCCAAGCTTTTCACAGCCAGGAAAAGATTGAAATGCAGAAGCTGGGCCTGCCTGGATTTGCATTGGGGATGACATTGGTGGGTGCTGCTGAGCAGACATTGCATGGGGGTGCTGTTCTGGATGATGGCATCCAGGAACTCCCATGACATTGCCGTGTTTTCACTTCATCGGATTGTTTGAAAGAACACAGCAAAGACAGGAACATTTGTTTCTACAGGATGCCTCTTCTTAAAATAATGGTAGCTCAGACATAGCTATAGGAAAACCTAAGTGAAAGGGACATAGGAAACCAGAGGAACAGAATAACCAGGGGAAAACATGGGAAATTTTCACTTCCAGAATACTTTAGAACGAGGGAATTTTAGAAGAGGAATTTACTATTTCCTGGTACAGTTTGTATTGGTTCTGCTCCTTTTAAAATTGTTTCTACACTCATCCCCTTCTTTATCAAAATATTCACCACTATAATTATAATAATAAAACTTTCCTAATGTTCTAGATGCACAGAATTGGATTTTAGATGTTTGGAATGAGCAGAATTGGACTAAGCCCTGATGTTAAGGATAATCTTTGGCAGGTCAAGCCCAGAAGGTGGCAGTCAGTGCACATGCTGCTCTTACCTTGACTCTGCAAGTCAAAGGTCTGCTGAAGGTCATCAACTTCCAGCTGTGCATTAAGTTCTGGTTTTCCCTCATCAGGTGCAGAAAACAGACTTGCCTAGCTAGATTTCCTCCAAATTTATCCTTACTGTACACAGATCTCCTTCTTCTTGAGTTTTAATTTTGCTGTTACACACTTGTCATCAAATACCTCACAGTATGCCATGGTTATTAAAATTACTGGTTTTCTTATCAATTCAGAATATGAAGTTAAAAGGTGAGGGTTGTAATTAAGGAGAGGTTATACCCTAACCTCTTAGATTTCTTTTCCTCTTGTTTCAGAATGAAGTTTTCCATTATTGTTTAGTTCATTGCCTAACTATATTCAGTAAAGACCTGTGTCCTAATGAAAATTATAAAAAAAGGAAAAACAGCAGAACATTAAACCAGAAGTAATGGAAGTGTCACATTAAAGCTGAGCTAAGTTCCAGTGGTAGTCAGCTGTCCAGAGCAATACTGTGCCTGTGATAGTGTTACACTGCTGGCAGATAAAGATCAATCATTTCTTGTGGCTGCTGCTGTCACTGTTCTGGAGACAGCTGTGCCAGCAAGAAGTGGCATTGTGCTTCCCTGAGAGCGCACTGAAGGTTCTCCTTTCCTCTTTAGTGCTAGTCTGGAAGCCTACACACACAGCCCATACACACACACACCTCTTGGCCCTTTGCTGGGTGGACAGATGGTGTTGCAAGGGGCTGCCTCTTGCCCTCCTGACTTGCTGCAGTCCAGACCTGGTTTATTGCCCATACCATTTGCTCAGGCATCCCCACACTCCCTGGCACATGGTCCTTGTAGAGGAGCGCTGAGGCTTTAGTGGAGACCTTTTACCCAGGCTGGTCTGCAAAAGTGTGTCAGTCATTCCAGGAGCTGTGTGTAGTCACCACCTAAGGCAGGACAGCTCAGGTTAGAATGTCCTTTACGGGAAGAGTCTTGGAGAGGGTCAAGTTTGCCTTGAAAAGAGAGAAAGATTTTCTTAAGACTTGACAGGACTGAATATTTGCTTTCAAGAGCTTTTAGTTCATCATTGCAGTTTTACTAACCGTATATATAGTGTAAACACACAAGCCCTACTGTCATAAACATTGTCTTGATGTAAACACAGAGTGCTAAAGGTTTTCATTCCTCTTCAACTCCTTTATAGAATTCTAAATATGGTGACAAGGCAAGGAGCGTTATGGGCAAACACTCTGGGATCACTGGGTAAGTAAAGTCATTCCTTTATAGGGAAAGCAATTTAAAGGTGTAATTGTAAAAGTGTATTTGTGTATTATCTGAATTAGAGTATTCTCTAAATTTTCACCATTAAATCCATCAGGAAAAAGTGCAGATTTTCTTTTTCAGGGGCATGAGGGCATTTTAGTAGACATGAAAAAAGAGCTTAAAGGCTAAAATAGAATTCACAGCATAAGGAGCCAAAAGCCTTTAATTAAAACCCAAATTTTTTACTATATTATAAACAAACTAGCTATATCAGAAATAACTGAACATTATAGATAATGTTTACTTGTTAATAAATTCCAGTTAAATTACAACTTAAGGCAAAAAAATATAATTTATATTTCTGAAATAACTTTAATAACCTACATTGACACTCTGTGGTCATGTGATCAACTGGCTGATGTTTGTTTCCTGTTAAAGAGTCAACAAAATGTTTATGTGAAGAAGAAATGTGATAGTCAGTACAAAGATTTATCCTATAAATGATAGTACCTTAGCTAGAAAAATCACACATGATACCACTGACTCTAAACCAAAATGTTGCTCATAGCTAACATGGGTTAGAAAAAAAGAGAAAAGAAAATGACAAATAGCGTGATGTATGAGAAAGAAACTTCTGTTAACTGAGGTTTGGGTGGGGAGGGGGCTGTGAAATAAAATCATGTCAGTTGCCTCAGAAAAATAAGATTTTTTCATAAAAGTCAGTGAAATAACTAATGCCCTAGAAATTACAAGTTTTTTTACCTCCCCCTACCTTCCACAATCTTAAAAAATGAAAACTGATGCAGTTACTTTGAAAGGAGAAATCCAAAATTCATGGAATTATTTTGAAGAAAAATAATGATGGAACTTGTTGTCCTACAAACTTGTAATAAAAGTTAGCAATATTTAAATTAGAGACTATTATGTTATAACTCAGTCTACATCTGTTTGACTTTTGAGAAATGGATCAAAGCATAGGCTAGGTTGCATACATGACATTTTATTTCAGTCTTACTTCTGAAGAGCAGATGATTTGCCATTTAACTCCGACATTAGCTTTTGAGGCATAGAGGGCACAGGTAGAGTTAGAGAGAAGATTCTGTGCTACAGCAAGAAAGGCACTTTTTCCATAAGAAATGCATGTTGCCTATTGAGTTTTATTGAGCCATTTTTTGTTTGGATTTTCTTTCTTTTTTTTTTGTTCCAAGTCTAACAAAAACATGTCTGAGAACTGAGATGGAGGCACACTGCAGTTCAAGGTTTCAGTTTAAGTGACACATTAACAGGTTCTTTCAGCTGTGTTTAAAGAAAGATTACTCAAAAAAATGTTTGTGCATTCCAGTAACAAATTGTTATTTTTCTAACAAAATAGGGCCTCCAAAATCACTAGAGTTAAGCAGAACTTTATATCTGGGGTTCTGGTAGAGCTCTATCTTGTCCTAGCTACCAGAGAAATTCCTTTCAAGGAGCTGAATTATTTTTGCATCTTACTTCACTTGTGCAGCCTTCCTGTACCTCAGAGATTCTTTTGTCACTATTGACAATTTTTGTCAATTGTGTTCTTGTTGCTCCTGAACAGGGGCAACAGCTGTGTTGAACTGTTTTAAAAAATTATGTTGAATTCAGCTTTTCCTTCCCTCATGGTTAATCTGCTTGCTGCTAAGACAGGCTAAAATATCCTTGCCTGTGCTGAATAGAGAATGAAGCTGCTGTTAACTCATTGAGATTATTATGGTTATTATGAAGGATTTACTGCCTTTTAGCAGAAGGAAAGATTTCAAGTTCTTGGAGGGCAAGGAACAAATTAAATGGCATTGTCTTTATCACTTTAAAATGATGACATACTCTACTGTTCTTTGCCAGCATGAAATGTGAATATATTGTGAGGGGTGAGGATGGGGGGCTTTCCCCTTCAACAAAATGCGTAAATGATAAATGCATCCATGCTAAAAAGCCCATGCATTTCTCTTTCTAGTCCTTTGCAGGAGAGTCCCTAAAATTATCCCAAAGCAAAAGACCCTCTAGGGTTAAAGATTTCATGCACAAGCAAAGGTGAAACAGCTGTAAGTGTCAAATGCCAAGCATTCTAATAGCCATTTTTAAAAGAAACATAGTCCATTGTACTCCAGCTCTTGGTAGCATGATCTGAATGCTGTACTTAACTCACATTGCATCACTGTCACACATGGACAACAATTTTCTCTGCTACTTGGAAAGTGTTGGGTTTAGTTTCATGCTATCCACAGAAGGCAGTATGAAACTGCCAGTACAAATTTAAATCCTGCATTTTCAAACAAACTCAAACTAGCAAAGTAGGCTTAAACTTCAGTCAGTGCTTTGTAGCACATATTGTCATGAAGAATACTACTTTATAACCAAATTATAGCTCAAGAAAGAAGAAATAGCTATGAAGAAAGAGATCTGGAAAAGAAACACCAAAGATGGGATTTTGCTGAGGATTCCCTTCAAATGAGCAGAAAATTTATGCTTCAGAAGTGTAAATAGCTACACCAAGCCTGGATTCTAAGCTTTGGTCCTCAGACCATGGAAGGTTTTTTAAATCTCTTTTTTTTTTCCCCCAGCTCTACTTTACAGTGCATTTGGAGTCATCATTGAAAAAACACGAGGTGCAGAAGATGACCTGAACACTATAGCTGCTGGAACTTTGACAGGAATGCTATACAAAAGCACTGGTAAAGTAACAAAATATTTCTCCTTTTCCTTCTCTTGTGCTTATGCTAGTTATTTATATTCTCATGACTTTTGCTAAATACTGTCCTGCTCTAAAAGTTGACAGTGTAAAAATGGCTATTAGCTCAATGTCCCCTAACCCACAATGTTTTTCACCCAGCTAAGGCTTAAGGAAATTTAAGGAAAACTTGCACAAAAAAAAAATCCAGCTGAATTAAATTTGATTCTTTGCAACTGCACAAGACTGACGATAACCATGAAAGTTAAATTATGATTGTTGTACATATAAGCTGAAGAAACATGCATGTATTTCTTTAGATATATGGTGAGGTTGTATAAAATACATACCCACCTCATTCCTAGCCATGTCTTCAGCAATAGCAGGAATAAAACTAGTTGTTTCTCAAGTCCATTACTGGTTGCCCACAAATGGGAACTACCTTCAAAAGTGAAAAGGGATGGGGAGGAATACACAGAACACAGAGCTTGACTGCATGAAGAGGAAATTTACTACATGTGATTCATGTGATAGTAATTGAAATGATAGTGGTACCTGGAGCTGCAGAAACCCCTACACACAGAGAAATTGACAGATTTATGGAATTATTACTTAGGTGTTCATGAAACTGTAGTCTGGTGGTAGAACTCCAGTCTTTGCATAGTGGTCAAAACCAACAAACAAAGTTACTTGAGAACAGCATGGGTTTAAGGTGAGTTTGCTGATGCAAACTGAATTGTTTGCCGGAGAGAGGGTGTGAGCTTCATCAGCAAAATGCCTGTGAACACATGTTCCAAGCTTAACAATTGGAGGTATCATCTTTTTTAGAGGATTGCTGGGTACCACAGATCGACATTACACATGAAAACATTGACACATGGAAAAAAGTTTTATGTTTTAAGTAACTCAGTAAATGTTTGGCTGCATGACTCGCCTGCGTTTTATGGAGGAGATAATGCAAGAATTAACCTATGTACTTTTGCATATCTAACTGAGCCTCAGTGTCTTAAAAGTGTTCATGAAGGCCTGCTTTATATATAAGGCAAAACAGTTTGAGTAACTCTTTTCCTGATGGCCTAGACTACCTGAAGCCAAAAATAATTGGCTTGAGCAGTCTTCATAAATACAAGACTCTTAATTTTACAAGGGCACATAGCTCTCCTGTAATCCATTACTTCCTTGGGATTTCATGAATGATATGACAGATGACCAAGAACAGCTGGAAAGGGTAGCATATAGAAGAATAATATTTTCTGTAGGAGTTTATTAATAAGGAGAACTGTCATCTTATACTCCAACAGGAGCATCTTCCTTACCTTTCAGAAATATAGAGCTGGCATTATGTGTAATCTATTTCTGGTACAGTGCAACCATGGATAACTGCTCCAGTCACATGCACAGTCATCTGACACTACTAAAGTTTTTCTTACCAGAGCACAGAGGGGCATTTGTTTTGTAACACAAGATCTACAGAGCTAATAGTAGCCCTGATAAAGGCAAATGAAGTCAGTAAATCTCTATTCATTACAGTATTGTATTTCAAGTGTGTATTGTACATGTGAACCACAGTGCAGAGAAATTGCTGCCTCTCCTGTCGCCTCATGCCAGAGCACCCTTTCTTATTCTGTATGGTAAAACTTCTAAGTTCTGCCTTTACACTGCATCAGTGTGTATATTTACCTTAAAACCTTGAATATTTAAACCATGCAAAAGATCAGCACACATCTAACATATCAGGACTGTAATAATTATCTGTGTTACATGGAATGCCATGATGTGTTGGCATTAAGAAAGGGAAAATGCAAAAGCTGCCAAGGACACTGAGTTATAAGTCACCATATTTTAGTGTCAGCTGGAAGCTCACACAACCATGCCATTGCAAATCAAGGCTGTTCTGTAGTCCAAAAGGGTGGATACAGAATTGCAGGCAGTGCTGTTCAAACACTCAGATTTCCCACTTCTATCATTCCTGCTTTGTAAAGAGATCAGGAGCATACTTAAGAAGAAACTGGATAATGCATGGCAGGTCTTTTATTATAACTTCATGTTCATGTTTAACCACAGCACTAACGGAGGAATCACATCAGCAGCCCTGCTGACTGAAAAACACTCTTGTGTGCACTGCGAAACCTAGGCTGAATTTCTGAAACCAGTGATTTAGCATTTGATGAGTGGACAGGAAAAAAAAATAGTGGGAAGGCTTTGTGAAGGCTGAGATTCATTGCCCCAAACTGGTCCTAGTTTTCACAATTTGTCCTTGTAGAAGTGTTAATCATTACCAAAATGCCAGCAGTCAAACAGAACTTGCACGTTCCAAAGCCATTGGTTGTGAGCAGCTTTGTGCAAAGCTACTTGACACAGCTTGTGTGGGAGAAGATAAGAGAGGATTGAAAACTCTGCTAGTGAGGACAGTGGCAATTCAGCCCCCTCCCTGTGTTCAATGGCAGTGCCATCAGTCATTGAAAGTTCCCCATTGAAGTGGCTGAAGCAGTTAAATCCCCATTAAAAGCGGTGAGAGCTGGGCTCCATCTCAGCATCACTGCATGGCTTAGGTTAACAGGCACCTATTGAGTGGGAATGGAGAACTGGTGTGAGGAGTTCTGAAACATCTACTGCTTGATTCATCTGACCAAAGGGATCTCCAGCTTTCACTTTTATTTCAATTTAAATATAAAGCCACATTTACTGACTAGATTTTAGCCCACGTGCAGCAATAAGAGTACATATTAATTTGTTACACCAGTCTTACAACTTCATGGGAGCAATTTTTTGAGCTCACCACTTAACTTCTACCCAGAACATTCAGTTTGGGTAACAGTTAGAAGAAAACCCTTTGGGTTCCTCTGCCAGTGGCACATGCAATAGAAATGTTACAACAACTCAGTTCTGTTTCAGTTTTGCTAAAAGGGGATCTGATATCCTAAGTCCACAAGGATGGTTTTTGCATTTAATAAGATACTACTCTTTATTCTTCAATTTTAAGTAAAGGCAGCAATTAATATCTGTTATGCCAGGTTTTTTCTGATAAATGTTACAAAGCACAAGCACGTCTTAAAACAATTCTTTAGCCTCCTTGCATGTGTCTTCAACCTCTTTGCTAAACTGGCCATCTTTATTTGGTTTTCTCATAATTGTATTAGTCATGAAAGTAACAAAACACCAAACAAAAATGATTGTCACTGTACACTATGTCATTGTTATTCCCTCCCACCCTGAAAATGCACATGGTTCCAGTTGTCACAAAGGTACAGTTGTGTGAGGCTCTTGCACTTCTCCTCAAGCATGCAGGATTGATCACTCAGGAAAAGATCCTGAGCTAGGTGGGACTTTGGCCTGACCTGGTGTGACAGCTGTTAATTTCTCACTGGAATGCCTGACAGACCTCAGTAAGCAAAAAAGTTAGCCAACTTTTACCTCTTATCTGAGGGTTGGACAGGTTGTAGATGTTGTTTTTCTTGGGTAATTTTTTTCCTCTCTTGAGGTTAGGTGTAACAGGAACAAAAGTAATGCTTTGGCCAAACTAAAATCCTTTGTTTACTTTTCTTCAGTAGGAACCTGATCCTAGGTACAGCATCTCATGCCTTTGGAACAATAGATGTTACATAATTTGGTACAGAAAATGGTATGTGTCTGAAAAGAAGATAATTGCGTGCTAGCAATAGCTGAAGGTAGTTGTTGTCATTTTAAGACCTCGGAACACAGCCCTGAGAAGTCAATACGTTATGAATTAAGAAGGGCTAAATGTTTTATTGCCAGCAGTAAAATCTGGCTGGAGCTAAAGATTAGTATTGTGACATCCAGTGGGTAGTTCAGGGCAGTTGTGTTAGCTGACAACTTCTTGAGCTATAAAAAGCCTCTTCTGAGCCCAACCCGTGGTTTTCTTTGGGCCAAACAGGGCTTTTTTCTTGTTTCTCTTGGCTGGAGAGGGGGAAAGAAGAGCTTTTGGGAGACTGCTGTACGTACAGGCCTGGGATACCTTACTTTTCTGCAGTATTTGGAAAAAAGTGAAGAACTTGCTTGTCATCATTTAAGTTTAGGGCATTTTGGAAATTAAGAACCCCTTTAAAAACCTCTTTTAACATAACAAGTCTATAGGATTATCAATCAAATGGTATTTAGAGAAAGGATCTTGTTTCTGATCTGAAACAAGACAAAGACAATGTACAAGCAACACTACAGGTAACAGCTCATTGAGGCTTTCTTAGTTGCTTGAGGATTGATGTCTAAGAGTATGTGTGGCCACTGCCAGCTCTGCTAGGCAGGAGCAGTGAACTCAGAGCTGCAGGGATTTGCAGGGTTTGCAGGTGCCAGTTACAGCAGCTGAAGCAGCCTCCTGTCAGTCAGGTGCTGCTGCTTTCACACGGTGAGAAGACAGCAAATTTTAATCATGTTTTTTCAAAGTAACTTCAACAGCTCTAGTACTTCTAAACCAGTAAATTAAATAGTAGATTCCTACTGTTTTTTCTAATTTAGCCTTTATACCCCAGTAACTACAGGAAATGTTCCCTCTTACAAGCTTTGTTGTTTCTGTATTCTAAGCACAATGCTGCCTTAGCTGCAGCAATATGGAAATGGAACATGCTTTTCTGGAATGTATCTTGCTTCCAAATAGAAGTTTATCAGTTTCCTCAGTAATTTCTGTATCCATAGACTTCGGCCACTATTTAAAAGGCTTCATGAAATGAACCCCAGGGAGCTGCAGGAGGAAACTCTTGATATTTTCTAATGACATCAGGCCACCCACAGATGTTCAAACAAATGACTACTTACCTGATGGTTCAGAAAGTCTGGTTTCTGAGCCTGAATTTGAACCAAAACTGAGATTGCCTTGTACATTTGAGTTGAGCCCTTTAAACTGTTTGAAAATATTTTTGTTCCTGAAAGCCCAGAAGGGAGAGAACCTGTTTTCATTCAGAGTGTCTGAGAGAGATTGCAAGACAGAAAACTGAACATAATTTAAAGATTATTCTTCTTTTGTTTGGCAGAAGTATGTGCATCTGAGGTTTTGGTTAAGGTATTTCTAATGTTTGCTGTTGGATGGTTCTTGCTTTAAATATCCCAGGAACTATCCCAGGGCATTGGAGTAACATTCTGAAAATAGAGACAGTGAGGTTCTAAAGGGAAGGGTTTACCCTCATGGTTTTACCTACTGGACAAGTGCAGCTCAGTGTTAGGAGGGGCTCCTGTCATGATGAAATGCAGAGCTTGTGCTTTGGAATGCTGAGTGCCACGGCACAGTGTAAGCTGGAACTATTGAACTGTATTGAGGAGGGACAATACCTGGTGGTGAAAGGGTGCAGCAACTGAAGCCAGAGAACTAATTTCCCATTTAGAGAGCATCAGAGCTATCTTTGGAAACCTACAGCACTTCTCAATTCTTGTGCAAGGTGCCTGATCTCAAAAGAGAAGTGTCTGTCAGCTGGAACCCTTATCTTACTGGGACATGCAAGACTAGGGACTCACGGCCACATTTCAGCAGGGTTTGGCAGGGCAGGCTTGGTATCAAAGGCTTGCAGAGAGTGATTGCAGAGGAAGGGTGGGAACATGTTCTATCACGCAAACACAGCTGGGATGGGAGTGGAGAGTTTATTTTTTATTTTTGTTAACTAATTTTCTCAGAGGGCCTAACATTTTCTGCCCAGCGATGGGGCTGCATTCTAAAGTGCATTACTGTTTGCTACAGACCTGGACATACTTACTCAAACACAAAATCTGACCAGTTAGGGAAAGTTTTCTTTCCCTTTTTTTTTTTTTTTTTGTAATTACTGTGGGTAGTCCAGAAACCAGGAGCAACTACTACAAAAAAAAAAAAAGAAGAATAACCCAACATTTTGTAGCAGAAGCATAGTATAGCAACACTGGTAAAGAAACACTTGTTGCATGTTTTCTTGGATATTTTTTCTCTCAGTCATGCACCTATACCAACTGCACAAGTTTAGTCCCTGTTCATGGAACACCTCCAGCAATATCCCTAGCTGTTTGCAGGCCTACACATGGCTTTGGGCCCTGTGGTTGACCCTTTGTCAGGGGGTTCAGAGCTGCCATCCTTACCTGACTGGCTCAGCACGTGAGAACATCACCATTTGTTCTGGTAGGAGCAGCACATCAAAAGTCCTCATATGTGGATTCTAGAAAGTGACTCAGCCATCCAAATTAAAAATGGCACCTTTCTTGTACAACCCTGACTTCACAAAATCTGGAGCCAGGCTTGATCAACCTTCAACTACCTGTTCTTGCATAGGAAGAATAGGATTTTAAGGGGAAAGAGGAAGAATTAAACTTGGGGGCTGAGGGAAGAGCCTACAGGAACAGTCATAGCTCTGTAGAGCATCGCATTCTGTGGGGATGTTCCACATTTCCTCATACACCTGATGGTCATGAGCCACCTTTGGGGCTTTCTGCTGTGAGCTCTTGAATCCTGATATGAATAGCAGAAAATTGGGCTCTAATGTTGTATTCATTTACCCCAGCAGGAATGAGGAGTCAGTATTTTTACAGATTATCTCAAATACTTGTTTTACACAAAGTGCCCTTTAAATTTCACCTGTGGCTTTTTGCCAGACACTGCTTGCGCATGGTTAGTTTTGTGTACCCAGCTGCAAGCCCTTCATATGAAAAGCTTTTTGTGCAACAAATTCAGGATCAATTAGCACAGAGGTCTACGTTTGCTTTCCTAAATCCTGATGTAGGCACATTGAGCATATTCAGTAGGACATTCCTTAGACCTGTTGAATTCTCAACAGTTACAGCAGTGAACTCAGTTAGCCTTATACCCAAAAAATCTCTCAAATTGTTACAGCTGGTCTGGCTATGAAATTTCTAGAAACTATGGCTAGACATGGCTTCTGGTATCAAGCTTCACTTCTGCAGCTTTTTGGTTTTATTGCCTGCCTGGGAAATATGGTGAGGTTTAACAAGTCCACTGAAACCCCTTTAACCTTGCAGCACAGGTAACACTGTCCAGCTGATGCCAACATCTTCTTGCCTCACTAAAAGCCTAGAAGCAATTCTGTGATACAACTTTATGACCCATAATGGAAAGAAAAAGAAAAAAAGCAATCTTTTTGATTACTGAGATACATTTGTTTTCGAGTTTGAGGAACCTGAACTGCACTGCCAGGTTCTCCAATAAAGCAGGCAGGGTTTTTTATCTCACTGTCAGCAGAAACTGGCCTTGTTCTATACACTGTACACATTATCTAGCTTGGTTCAGCTGCAATGATAAACATTGCAGAATCAAACTCACTGAAGTTTTCCTAGCATTGAGGGTCATACTCCCAGGTGCTCTGTGCATTTATAGTGCATTCTGGGAGCTCTGCTGAGGCACAGAAGTGTTTAGCTGTTGTAAAAGCAACAGAAGTCTCTACTTGTGCCCCTGTACACCCCTGTCCTCATGTGGAGGGAGTGGAGGTGGGATGCCACCTGACTCCCAGCTCCAGCCAGGTGCACTGCATGCAGGCAGTAGCCAAACTTGTTCTATATTTCTTACACTATGGTGCTCACCTGCACCTTAAGACTTTAATCACCTGTGTGACTCAGTTTTTACCATTGCAAAGTGATAATTTTGGTTACTAATAAAAGTGAGAATAAAGAAAGCTGTTCAGTGTACACCTTAGTAAATTCTTGCCAGTTAATCCCTTTCATCTACTTCCTATTTTTTAATCAAAAAGTTTTAAAATTCCAAAGACACAAAAGCAGTGATAGGTTCTGCATGATGGCCTAATGAATCTCTGGAGCCCAATGTCATGTCCATATCAGCTGCTGTTTTGTTCACTTATTTCCCTCCTGCCCTTTCTCCTTCTGCCCAGAGCTAGTTATCACAATTGAAAACCCCAGCTGAAAACCTAAATGGAGGAGATTTTGTAACAGGAGGAGAGCATACCTAACTGTAAAAACATTGTATTAAGGACAGATGAAATGGGTTAAGTAGGACTTGGGAAAAGCTGTCTTGACTTCCAATGCTCCATAGTGGTTCCCTGAGGCAGTAGTGCTAACACAGTTTGAGAGGAAGTCATTCCAGCAGAATTAGTGTCAGGATCAGGAATGAGTGACCATGAACCTGGCAGCAGGTTTGAGAGGAAGGTGGAAAAGCACAGGGATTCTTTCTGGAGAGTTACTCAAGAAAGGACTGTTGTTTAAGATGCCTCTGGATTTAAACAGCTTCTTAGAAGTTGCTGTTCACTGACCATTTCCTGCAAAGTAACAGTAATGAGCTGTAATGTGTTTTGTTTTTTCCAGGTGGAGTGCGTGGGATAGCACGAGGCGGGATCGCAGGTCTGACACTGACTGGCCTCTACGCCCTGTACAACAACTGGGAGCACATGAAGGGCTCCCTAGCCCGGCAGTCCCTGTGAGCAGGGCACAGGACACGCTTGCTTAGTCACCAATCAAATCAGTTGTGAGATCTATCTGGTGCCCCTTGCTGTTTTATTTACAATTAGTGTGAAACTGATGGAAGCTGTGCTGGGAGGAACCTCTTGACACCGTGTAGCTGGACTGGGCCTTCCCACCAGCCCATTGCTGGAGAGGAAACAGTATTTGTTGGACCTGCAAGTGAACAGAGTGGCCACCGAGACAGAGTCTCCCTGCCTTGCTCCCCAGGCAGCCCTGTCCAGAGCTGCCAGGCATGCTGGGCCCCCATAGCCACTCCTGCTCGCTGCCAGGTGTGTTGGGGTGCCTGGAAGGTCTGTCCATAGAGCATTCCCAGCACCTCGCCCGGCCAGCCTGGCAGCACAGCCCCAGTAGCCATGGCACAGGGCAGGGCTTGCTATTCTGACAGCACAAGGCAAGCTAGCAAAAGGGACATCATCAGAATAAAAAGGGTGGTACTGACTCAATACCATTTCTATCCTTTGCTCTTCCTGCTACAAAAGCCTGCTGCATCCAGTGACCTATTTATGGATTCATTTTAAAGGACCAGTGTGATGAAATGCTGGGGGAGTTGGTGGGTGAGGGGAAGTGGACAAGCAGGCTGATCATCTCCTGATGGGTGGTTATGGTAAGGCATACCAGGGCTTGACTTCACTCCCTTATTTGCTCTAACAAATAAGGACCTGGTTGTTCATGGATGAAATACAGTTGCTGTTGCACAACAGCTGCCAGTGGATTATCAAAACATTTGGGTGCTCCAGTATCTCAGAACCCATTTAGCCAACAGTTAGAAATCAGACACTATAAACTCTGCACTCATTACCTATTACAGGATTTTTAATTAGCAAGAAACTTCTTGCCTGAAGTACTGTTTGTAGGTTATGGGTGGAACGAAGACTCTGATGAACCTGCACGTTGTCCCGTGTTAAAATTAAACCATGTACCAAGCATCATTTGCAGCTAAATTAAACAGTAAGTTCGGAATTAGTTCAGCAATAAGAGTTACTGTTAAACAGGTGAATTATTAAGGAGGTTTGAAGACAGGGAAGGCAGAGCAAGGGAAAAGCAGGAAACTTACTGGTCAGCAGACAACTTAATGCAAACCAAGTTTACATTTGAGTTTTTGCTACTGAAACAGCTCTTGATAATTACATTGCACCCACCAAAATAAAAACAACAAAAAGCAGTAAAGGGAAGGTGGTAGCTCTTAACTTCTCTCAAGAAAAAATGCCACTTTGCTAGGGAGCCTCATTAGCAGTAAATAACCACAGACTAGCTTTTCATAGAGCAAGTGCTCCAGCTAACAAGCCCTCACAGGTGAACTCAGCTTTGCTTGGATACCAGGTCAAATGAGATGCTTTATACCAGCACTTAAAGTAGCATAAAGAAAGCAGTCCTTTTCTCACCCCCTTTGTCAATGCTGGTTTTTGTTAAGCCTTATGTTCCACAACTCCATAGTGCTCTGCATGTTACTGTTGTGGTGTGAGAGCTGGACTTCCTAGCATGCATTTCTTGAGGGCTGCACCACCAAAGAAACTGTCCCCCACTTGCAGGCTGCAGAAGGGTGACATGGGCTCCATCTGCACAGCGCTGTCATGTGAGACATCAGGAAAACGTGCACTTTCTTCTGAGCTTTTTCTCTCTCCACTGGCATCAGTGAGTTCCTCCCTTGCATGTTTCCTGGTCACCATTGGTTGGACTTGTGTTCCTGCACTCTTGACAACGCTGGATGAAGGATTGAGAACTGCTTTGGGGGTTGATGGTGGGCAAGGATAGCTTTTTAAATGTCAGGAACTCTGCAATGTGTCTTAGGTTTTCTATAGACTTTCAGGACTGAAATGTAATCCAGGAACTGTCTGCCCTAATTGAAGTGGGAAAACCGTGAAGCTTAACAAATGTATTTCCTTCTTCAGATGCACTGGAGATAATATAGAAACAAGCCTTTTCAAGTTCATAGTTAGCACAACCTTAAGGTTAGGCTGACTCTTGAACAATTTAGCATGTTATCTGGTCTGCAGTGTCCTCAGATTTCCTGGAACTGCTTGCTTCAAGGGCAGAGCTGAGAGCATTTTTCTGAAATAGCTGTGTTACAGCTGTTAAAAGTTTTTGGTTCATGATCTGTTTGTATATGGAGTAATCTGTCATAGCTTGAGCTATGAAACACAACCAGCAGAGGCAGCAGTGAGGGATATGAATTGTATGATACAATACAGAGAATGTGTTTACAATATTCTGTGGCATGACATGCTGCATTCACAGTTTACTGGCAATCAGTATAAAAGTTGCTACTTTAAATTGTGACCAAAAGTACATCCAAGTTCACAAGGAATAAAAGTATGTAAAATCAAGTTGAAAACAGGATTTGGGTCAAGTTAGAGCCTTCCCATGCAGTGTTACATAAATGTGAGCATGGGAGACATTGACTGGCTTGGAAGAGGGGGGTTTTGGTGCCAGTTGTGGTACCTTTGCTGATAGATCCAAGGCAGCTTTCCATGCTGGGGCACCAAGTGAGGGAGCTGAGACAGCAGGGATAGTGGAAGGGGTTTGAGTCTTGTGAAGCTGGTTCTGCCTCGTCTTTGGAACAGAAAGGTAAATCCACTTGCATCATTCCTTATCAGCAGGTGACTCCTCTTATGGTTGGAGGAATTTGCTGAAAAATCATTACTTAGGGTGGAAACCTCTGGGCACCCTGAAGCAGAAGCAGCTTCTGAAAACAGGAGGCAAATGCATGTTAGGGCAGAAAAACAATCCAGCATTCAGTCTGTTTCCTGTGATCTAACCTGGGACTTCAAAAGGAGGGGGGAAATCCTTTTGTATGCTTTAACAGAAGGCTACCCCTGTGCTTAATAAATTCTAGATAGGAAATTGGTATGTTTTAAGTGGAGCTTTGTGCACTCTGTGAGTATTGGTCTGTGCTGCTCAATGCTAGCCAGTGCAGGGACACGAGAGGGTACCCCAACCCTTTTTGGTACTTTCCCAGCATGATTAATACCTGCTGTGTGTTCCTCATGGGTATTTCCCCCTCTCTCCCTGCCCCGTGGGAACAGCTGCCCCACTCATTCCACAGCTGGTTTGAGGACAAGGAATTGAGGGGGGCTAGTGCCCAGGAGCCTGTGGCTACCCTGCTCCAGGGAGGTGTGGGAGGGACGGACACATTCCTCAGTACAGGGCATCAATCTCATCTCTCAGCTCGTTCAAAGAAAGTTCTCCAGCCATTTGAGAACCCATGAATAGCATTCTCTGTTCCTGCTACTCTGTCCTCTTTGCCTTGGGATAATTTTCAAGTATTTTTCCCTGTCTTTGAAAGGTAAACATTCAGGATACACATTCAGGAGTTGTGCATGTGACTACTTCTAACAAAGAACTTCCAGTCCACTTTAAAAATACATGTGCACAGGCCCACATGAAATTTAAGGTATCATGGTTGAAAGGCTGCCCAGCTGTAAATGTTCTCTTAATGAATAATGCAGGTTGCAGTTTAAATACTGGAAAATACTCAGTGGAGGAACCAGTCATGCAGGGATGCTGATGCTCAAACACCAGGGAGACAGAGAACTCACTTCCAATTGCACAGCCAGACCACAGATGTTCTTCAGCCAAGGGAGAAGAGACCAAATGCTACTACAATCCATGAATCCTCACTAAATATTCAAGAGTGTAAGAAGCAAATGGGTCATTTTGTCCAAGTGTCTATTTCTTCCAACAGCTGAGTGAAGCCCCAGTGACTGAGACACCCCAGCTACATGTCCAGGGGCTCACAGTGCACGGCAGTGCCTGACAGGAGTTTTCCACAACCTGTAGGGGTGTGCCTGCTCCCAGAGTTTCCCTGCTGTGGAGCTCAGTGCAGCTCCAGGCAGTAGTGAAATGAACTAAAGCACATGAATCCCATTGGGATGGAAGCACAACTGCAGCAACTTCCAGGCAGTTTTTGTTAACCATCTTGTAAATGAGACATAGCACACACTTTGGTTGCAGTTATTTTTTAATGGAAAAGACTAATCAATGTTTTACATAAATATCAATTAGTGACAACAAGTCAGTTGAGTAAAGGAATACATACCCCCAAGTTTTAAAGGCTCATCATGAACTGACAAAGTAGCACACAATGACAACTACATGGAATTAATTGGAAGAGGTGGGCTGCACATCAGTCATCTTCATTAAGTCCAACTGCTAATCACATCAGGCTGTTACTGGAGTTACTCACAGTCTTCCCATGCAGCAACAAGGACACGTGTGAAGGGGAAAGTGAACTCCTAAAACACCTCTCTGCCTCCAGCAGAAAGCCCTGGTTATGAAAGTACAAAAGCCTCAAGTGTTTTGCTGATGTTAAGCCCTTTCAGGGTCTGGTTTCAGATGTGCAGTCTCCCCTTCTCAGACTAAAAACTTATTCTTAAACGAACGCACAGGATTGATCAGACAGGAATGTGTTCACACTGCAAAGTGATACCAAGGTAGGACCTTAATTTCTTTTCTACAGGGTTGTGAAGAACTCAAATCACTTTTATTCCCAGGCAGGCTGCAGGGATGAGGAGAAGGGGGGCCTATTTTCATAGTCATTAAGATCAATTTGTTAAGTGAGTGGAAGCTGCAGTAGAAACTATGGAACTTCACAGTTTTTCCATGGAGCCTGACAGGCATGATCCACATTTCCATGTAACGTCTTTGCACTCTTTCCTACAGGCTCAAAAGACTAAATGTCTGAAGAGGTATTGCTCATATTATGTCCACAGCTTCAGGGAGATCCGAGTTACTGGACCCCACTTTCACATACATAATCCCATGGAAACCACAGATTAAATACCTTTAAACTCCATCAGTGGGAGCCAGAGTTTGCCAAGTTACTATTTCCCAATTAAACAGCAAGACATCAATCTGCTGAAGGCATCTAATTCCCCAAATACTATCTTTAAATATTATGTGGCTAAGATGCCTGCTTTCCAGTGGTTTAGTCAATAAAAATTCATTATGTATTATCTAGAACTAAGAGAAACAGAGATTTTACAGCTTTTTCAGTGACATTCAAATAGTTTGTAAATGCTGGGGACACAGTAGGGTCTGATCTACTGGTGTATGAAAATTAACACCCTACCCTGTTCTCTGAAAGGCTCAAAAATTCACAAGAAGAGTTTTGATTTAAAAGTAAGTTATCAATTCTCCTGTCACAGATTAGGTCCCATAAATTCCATGTATTTTTCAAAATCTGGACTTCACATATTTAGCTGGGAAATGCACCAACACAAGATGCAAGTGAAACCTCATGAGCAACTGCTCCATGAAACAAATTGCTTGCAAGTACAGCCTAAGTAAGCTGGAACCCAACGCATGACAAAGTTGTAGCAGCTGAAAGGAACAGCAGCACTTCTGAAGTCACTGTCAAAGGTGGACATTCCACAGCACCAGGAAGATTCTGCTTTATACCTGCACTGGCTACAATATACTTCAAGTGACAACCCATTAAGATCCTTCTATTCCCGTAACAGATAAAAATTTGCTAACACCTCTATAGCATCAGATTGCTTATGCTCAGTGGGTTTGCATTTCAGAATTAATGACAACGAAAAGGGATTTTCTGCACCATAACTCTGTTAGATAAGGAATCTTTTTGTTATGATTTTAGAAGAGAAAGCAGACGGCCAAACACAAAACACAAGCACTCAGCTGGCTGCAGTCACTCAGCTTGATGTGCGACTGATAGCAGGAAGGGGATGATTTCAACACTTCCAGTTCTTCACATCTAAACAAATTTAAAAGAGGGTTATTCTCTTTGATACACAGAAAGCAACACTTTGGAAAAAAAACAACTCTAAGATACCCTATGAAAAAAGTGATACATTCCTCCTAGAACTGAGTATCCTGCCTTTTAGGGTCTGAAGTACTCCTGCTAAGGACTATTTTCATTACTTTCAAAAACAACAATAATAATTGTTAATTATTAATTAACAATAATAAAAGGCGTGTTTATAACAATAACAAACACAGTAACAAAGAGTTATCATCAGAAAGAAAAAACATGATGTCAACTGTAAATACATTACTGAGCTAAGAAAGAAGCTGCCTGGAGATTGACAAATTAATTCCACATCTTAGTTACAATCAGAGTTACCAAGTGTCAATCAGTTGAGAGATTTACACAAGGAGTAATTCCCTCCCTGGCCTGTGATCAAAAGAGGAGGAACAATAACAAAGGAGAATGGTCCAAGCTGTTAATAAAGGTCTATGGGGAAGAAATTACTATGCTGTTAAACATCACATTTAAAGAACTGAAGATGACCATTAGCTGCCAGTATCTCTGTTCTGTACCCCCAAGTTACATCTAGGCTTAGCTGTTCTAATACATTCTGTATCCTACCTGTAAAGGAGATCGATACAGCCATTTTTCGTTATCTCCACTGAGTTTCATACAGGCAAAAAGGTCGCAAACTGTGGGAAGGCCAAAGTCCTGAAAGAGAAGTCACCTTAATTACCAACCCCAAACATAAATACATTCTGATGTATCTTCAGATTCTGCAAACAACCAAAACTGATTTTTGAATGAGATTAATGCTTTCTTCATTTAGTGTATTAACTTGTTTAATGCTAAGTAACTAGTAACTGTGAAAACATTAAAAGGGCCAAGAAACCTAAAAACCTTCAGTCAGTATTATCCAGAAGAGCTATGACTTTGGAAGAGAAGAAAGTCATTAAATGCAGTAAAGCAATAAACCTGGCACATAAGACACAAAAGTATAAAAAACTTATGCTCACTTGTGCTTTCTTGCGCAGAAGCCATTTATCTTCCACTGGAGGCAGGTTTGCATTTTCGAGGTTGTTTGAAGTCAACACCCAGCTGTTTACATTTAAGGGGAGGTGGAATGGAGCCAAGAGGTCTAGGAAAGGACTCTTGAAGCTCTTGTCTGCTTTTTCCCGACTCTCCTTTTCTTCTGTGCTTTCTGTTTTGTGCTCAGCCTTGGCCAACCAGCTTGTCAGAGGCCTCTCAAGCAATGCTTTCCAGGCTTCTGCGATCTCTGCTGAATAATCTGCTTTCTCTGCACTCACGGGTTCCCCTGGGAGCTGCTGTGCAGGGCTAAGCCAGGAGCTGGCAGCAAACTTGGTCTTCTCATGCTCAGGGTCTGGTACATCTTTCTGGCTGACTGGAACTCCATTTTTGTCCTTCCCATCTTTCTTCAGAAGCCATTTGCAAAGAGCCTCTTTTCCACAGTTTTCATCACACACACATTCTGAAAAGCTGGCACACAGATCATTAGCTTTGCACACATCTTCCACTTTAAAGGGGGCCTGCGGATGCTGAAGAAGCCAAGCATTTACAGCAGATGTAGTGGGTGATTTCTTTCCATCAAGATGCTCATTCAGGCACTTCAGATTTCCCAGGTTCTCAATTTCCACACCTTTGCTCTGGCTGCCACGACAACTGGTACATGTTTCAGCTTTGAGGAGCCAATCATTCAGATTGCATTCTTCCCTAAAAGGTTTAAATTCATTCTTCCATTTCTCATCTGAAGCAATACTTCCATTTTCTGTGTCAGGAGTAAGCAGCCAGTCAGAGAGGTCCATGTCTTCTTGTCCAAGGGATTCTAATTCCTCCACCTTATCAATAGTGGAAAAGGATGAGTTGAGAGTAGAGGTGGAGTCCCTGCGACCAGGGGAACCTGTCTTCCCAGCAACATCACGCTGCTGATTGTGCAGGAGCCAGTTCTCCAAATCCTTCAGATTTCCCCAGGCTTGCTCAAAATAACAGACTTTGGAAGAATTCAAATCCTAGTAAAGACACATTGAAATACATCTATTAAAACTAAAAGACAATGTTCAGTAACTGTTTGCTTAGTTAGAGCTCACAGCACTCAGCTAGTAAGTGCCAAAGCATCAGTTGAACGTGAGGCAGAATGAAGAGTACTACAGAAGGTTTCATTCCCACCACATTCTGCCTGCAATCAGATGCTGTGTTTGCCCCTCTGTTCAGATTTAGGTTAGTGCACAAAAGGTTTACCTGGCTGGGCTCTGACACACACTTCTGGGTGACCCATTCCTCAAGATTGGTGCTGGGAACATAGGGAGCCTGGCGCACAGCCACAGGCCTGCTTCCAAGTAACCAGTCAGCCAGAGAGGCACTCGCTGTCCCACACAGCGTCTGCTGCCAAGAGAGAATGTCCTTGGTTAGGAGAAAGACTGACTGCTGAGCCAATCTGTGGTGAACATCCACACAGGCATTCAGCACGCATCAATACTTCTGCACCAAAAGGAATAACAGTCCCTCGTAATTACAAAAAAACCCATAGGAATTGGATAGTTCCAACATCAAGGAACATTGAATTTAAAAATCCTGTCAATCACACTCCACATACACTTTCATACTTTGCTCCTGCCTATCTGTTCCTGGAGCAGCTGGAGTATCAGATCACCCTGCTCACCATAGCCACTGTTACTGGCTACTCAAGCATCTTAACAAACACAAGCCATTACTCAAGCTCACATAACATGCTTGAGTTCTCGTCTTCCCTCTAATGCAATTAAACACTCACAGACACAGGTCAATCTTACCTGCTCACAGTTCATTAGGGCACAATTCTGCCCTGGGAACCAGGGAGAAGCAACCTCTCTCTCTGAGGTTTGCTGAAAGAAAAGTAAACATTAATTTAAATCTCCATTTTTTCCAGTTTCTAGGACAAATTCTACAATAAAGCAAAAGTAAAGCTCAGTTACAAATGCTCAGTGCTTTATGGCTAACAATGTTCACAACATTTACAAAGAGAATGGAGAAAGTTTGACTATAAAAATACTACCCTGAGTCTGCTTCCTTTAAAAGAATTGTCTCCATTAATACAGGAAACATGCCGCTTACACAAGAATCCCAAAATACTTTTATCACAGAAAGCATCAAAATGTTTTAACAATTGCCATCTAAAGAAAACAGTAATGAATTTTCATTTACTGGAATAGAGTAAAAATGCAGCAGTCATTCCCTCAGCCTCTGCCAAAATACATTAAAATAACATGTACATAACTAAACTCAGTGAAAGTGAGAACTACATGCAATAATTAATAAACCACTGTGTATTTATTACACAGCTAAAATTATATGACTCGTGCAGAGGATCCATTCAAGCTGTCACTAAAAGCAAAAATATCACTTGGAATATATTGCACTACTGAAAAAAAGTCTTTGAGGCAAGCATTGCAACCCAGGGAAGTCCTGGTGCTTACCATTGTTTTAATGGAACCAAATGAGGTAATAGCTTGGCGAAGGTAAGATGTGTCAGCCTCAAAATTCAGGATGGAAGACTCTTCAGGTTTAAGTGCAAGACTTCCCAGTCTGAAAGAGTAAGGTGATAGTTACAGAAAGGAAAAAAATTACCATCTTCTTCATCCATCCTGTTTTGGAAGTCAGTCCATTATTGCATAAAAAGGCTTCCAAGCTACTTGGCAGTAATTAGGTAACAAAGAAGACTTCTAATACAGCATACAAGAAAGAAATGGCTATCCACAAACCAAGAACAGAATAAACTATCAGCAAAACACAAGTTTCACCTTCTTACTTCAACTGCCATCAACAACTAATATTTGAAATAATCTACATAAATGAGTTCCTCTCCTGCTCATTATAGTCCTGGTTTATCACCTCAGACTGCTTTAAAGTTCTTATTTCTAGGAACTATTAAAAATGTAGGAACAGTGAGATCTATTATTAGTTCTGTTAGAATAAAAAATGAGGTAAAATTCATAAGTTAAAATAAACTCAACTGTGTTCAGTTTCATCATAAAATATCTTTACCTCTCCAGGCAAACTGAGATCTGGTTTGCCAGTTCGTTACTGTAGGAGCGTTCCAGCTGATGAATAAGGCAATTGAACTGTCCCAAGTACTGCATGGAAGACAAAACACACGTTATTGTTTCAGCTTCCAGGATTAAAATCGAGCCAATACTTGCAAGCACAAGGTTTACTAGAAGATGCAGTGCAGCAACTGACAAGCAAGCCTTACCCAGTAGAGCTGTTGTGCCTGCTGCTGCAAGGCCTCCTCTTTGAGCTGCTGGATGAGATCCACCTGCTCGAAGAGCCACACCTCACGGCTGCGCAGGCATTCCAGCTGCCGGCTGATGTGGCTGTGGATCTTGGCCTTGACCTGTCAGGGAACACACACCATTTCTACATCTGTTCACTCTGCTTGGCATGCATGTGCTGCACTGATTACAAACTACTATTTGTCAGTGGCAAGTGGTGTTTTTGGAGCAATTTATTTCTCAAAAATTAAGCACAGTCACTCACAGCATTACATGACTCAGAGGTCAGTAACAGTTCCAAGGCTACCTTTAAAGAGGTATCAAAGAATAATGTTATTTGTAATCTCTCTATTCTGGTGTTTCAATCAACAGCTTTTGGAAATTCTGCATGCCTAAGCTAGTAATACAGGAATACCTTTATCAAGAGCATGGCTAAATGACACAGCAATGTGTCTGCAAATTGCTAGGAAAACTTCAGACCACCATGATAATATTAAGTATTCTGGAAAAATAGAAACTTTAATTGAAGTCATGTTATTTATTAAAAAATCTTTAAGAAGTAATTTAAAATTACCTCCCGCCAGTTTTCTTTAATCTGCTGTTCAGCTTTGACAATTCCAGATATAGCTGTTTCCAAATCCTTCTTTGCTTGAAGGCACTTTGCCAGAGTCTCACTGCTGCAGGAATTTCTATTTCTATCTTGTGGTGGACTCATTCTTGAAGTGTTCCTAAAACACAATGAAAAAAACGATTTCTTAATAGTTTCTATTCCTCTTTAACATAAGAGGAAGGGCATCATATGAAGAACCATCTGCTCTACTTCACTATAAAGGTGAACAAAAAAATCCCTAAGACCCTACACAGATGCAAGTTTTCTAAACATAGATAAAGCTCTCCTCCAGGAGCAACCACAGTCTCAAGCACCTCAGCCCACGGAATTTGCACAACCCCAGGAAAAACAACAGATATTTGACAACAGTTTCAGCCACAGGAGTTTAGGCAATCCTCCCCTGCCAGTCACCCTCCTCCAGCTTTTCTGCCTAGCCAGCAAACTCCAGAGCTGAGGGGCTAACTAAGGGAAGGTTCAGCAGCAAGGCCGGAGCTGGGGAAGAATGGCCTGGCCAGGAGCAGGAAATATTTCAGTCACCCTCTTTTCCTCTGCAGGCAAATCAGCTGGCTCCTATAAATGAGAAAATTCCAATACAGTTTCATCAACTGAAAACCCACATGTTGCTACAAAGATCACTCTTTTACTAAGCTGCAAAGGTCAGAACTTCTAACAGCTACCCATTATTTTGTCCTGGTCACAGCTGTTGTAACTTAGCTTCAGCGCAGCCTCAAGTACAAGGGGCTCAGATCAACATTTCTACAGACATTATACTGGTAAGAATTCTGCAAGTAAGGGGGAAAAGACAGGATGGATATTTAGTAAAAATAGGAAAGATCAGTGTAAGCACTTCTCCTAAACAGTGAGTTATTTTGTTACCGAAGAGTTTGAATTCTCCCATCAGTTCCATGGGATTCCTGAAGTACTAAACATTCATAGTATCTGTTCTATTTAAAACAAGTGCTCAGCAATGACAGCGATGGAAATTCCCAGCAGATTTAAAGCATACACGTGTAACAATCTAAAATGTCACAGATTTTACCACTGCTCGGGAGGGAACTGAAAGTAGTTTTGAATATAACAAGACAACCATGAGCTTATGCTACTGAGCAGCTATTTGGTCTGCAATTTCCAAGCCCCACAATCATTTAAACTGCAACGCAAAAATCCTTCTACGGCCAAGATCCACTAGACAGATATAAAAGTGTGTGTTTCAGACAGGAGGCTCAGAGTGGCTTGCAGGTGGAAGGTGACAGAAAAAGCAATGCTCACTGTGGGGCAGGAGCAGAGGCTGCACCACCCTTAGTTTCCTCAGCACCATGGGCTTCCGGGCTCTCCCGTGCCTCTGGACACAAGACATAGACTAGGCACAGAAGCCACCCCAAGACCCTGCACACAACTCAATCCCATCCTCACCATAACATCTCATCTTCTAGGAACTGCAGAGCAGAAACACAAGAGAACTCAAATGTCATTTTTAAGATGATGTTATTTTGCACCAAATCAGACAGGGTGCAGAAGTCCGAAATACATCATTCTCCATGCTGTGCTATGAATGCCAGTTTTGTCCCAGTATTTGCACACCCTGACTTGTTCACAGGTTCACTTCTGTAAGGTTTCATGATCTTCACCATGCTAGCAATGTGTAATAAAAGGTAAGCTAAGCTTTCTCCTCACAACACTCAAACTTTATCTTGCTTTTCAACCCTCCTGTACAACCTACAGGAAGTAGGAGCCAGCAGTGTAAGTGGGAGCCCTAGTTCTCAGAAGTAATCTAACAAGTAGATTACAGCTATACACCCAGCAAAGAAAACAAGGATATTAGATACTTCAAAAACTATCATATACTCAACAGTAAATAAAAAAATCATATTAGTTATTATTTCATTTATTATATTCTTACATAACAAGTCATAGTCTGAAAGCCTAAATATAACTACCATATTTGCTCACACAATAGACAGTGTACTTACAACTCCTGTGAAAATTATGTTAACCTACTTTATCACACTCTGCATTAGCAACTTTGTAATGGCACAATCAATTTTCAGAGGCTTACACATGCTCCTCTAATGATCTCTGAAACTACCATTTGTTCCTTTTCCTATTTTTCAATGATTGCAAGAGACTCTCTCCAGAATGCATAGAGAGAATGAATGCTGCCTTCCTCCAGCCAGCCAGCTCCAGTTAAAATGGCTGTTCTTAGGCTTTGTCGAAAATTAGCCAGTAAAACTCACATGTTGAGCATGAGAGCAAATCCACCCTTCTTTTCAATTTCCACGAGCCTCTAACAAAACTAAGTGGGGGCAAGCACCTATTTCCTTGCTTCCCAGTTACTCCCAAATAGCACTGAGAATTTAAGACGTTTTCAGGTCACATGCTCTGAAACACCCGCGATCACATACTTCCTCAACAGTAACAAAATACAATTACTTCTGCAAGAAGACACATGGCTGCAACACACTGTCACCCGCTCTGGCCATTTCCGTGCCATGAAACTGTTTCCAAGCACACGGGGGTCCCCACCAGTCCCCGCTATGCGCGTCACGGGATGCACAACCCCCACCAGATGAGCTCGCACTTACTTTCCGCGCTTAGGAAGCAACCCCGCAATGTCCTGTTTATAACGCGGCTTCCATTCCCAGGCACAGCCTCCGGAATGTCTTCCGGAATGTTCCCAACACTGCAAATTCCGCTCCGAGCCCTGGCTCGCTGCAGCGGCCCCGGGCCTTATCGGGGCGGCCCAGCCCGCGCCCCGCCCCGGCCACCGCGCCCGGCCGAGCCCGCACGTCNTTAGGTCCTGGAAGGACCAAAACGACACACACACATACACAATTCTAGTCACATCTACTCTTGCTTCCACAATTTCACACACACAGCTGAGGAGAGCACACAGAATGGCCTCGTTCCAACCCCCCTCCCATAGGCAGGGACACCTCTCACTAGACCATGTCGCCCGGCGCTCCATCCAGCCTGGCCTTGAACACTCCCAGGGATGGGCCACACACGTGTCCTTCCTGCATGTAATCAGTAAACATGTTACAGCCATGAAACCAAAAGAACTGCCTGAATGATGCAGGAAGATGGCATTATTGTTCCTAACTGTAAAATAACTACCAGTTTTTACAGGAAGACTTTTGGCTTGCTGGAGAGGTGTCACCACAAGACCCTGCAGCCACAACTCCTGGTCACAGATGCACTGTGCAACTTCCTGGCTGCCTACACTCCACCCCTGAGGGGTTAATTCCCACATGTCAGAAACTGCTGGACAAAAATAATTTTTAGCTTTTAATTAAGTATCTGGTGGCTGGGAAGCAGAGGAGGAGGAGACAACTCTGCCTCTTCCGCACAGTCTGCAAACAGGCCAGCAGGAAACTGGTTTTACCAGCTTTTCACTCTCGGCACAACCATCCCCGCTGCCCTTGGGAAGAGCATTGTTTTCCATTCCAAATGAGTGTGGAAAAATCACCTCAAAAACAGGGCTGTGCAGAGCCTTTGTTGGGGAAAAGCTTCTGAAGGGAACGAAGCCTCCCATCGAACAGGCTCTATTTATAAATGTGGAATGATTTCTTCCATTTGGCAGGACAAGACTGCTCCAAAGGCCTCTCTGACCTGTCTTTATGTGGCTTTAAAGCAGCTGGCTTGTTTGAACTGAAATCCCCATGGATTTCCATCTCACCCCACCAAGAAACAGTAGTTCCTCTTAAGAAGCTCTCCCAAATTAGGTACGTGGGAGTTGTGGTCAGGAAGTGAAGTACTCTAAGTACACGAGCAGAATCTGGGAACTTCCCATTTACATCCAAGCATAGAAAGCACTTTCTACAGTGCAGCATCAGCATTCCATGCCAGTATCTGTATGGAACTCCTGCTAGGGGGATTATTTTCCTCCAAAACAACTATATAACACACTATTTTTAAAATCACAAGCCATGTGAAGGAAAAAAAAATAATCTTTAGCAGTTCCAAGTAAGAGAGAAAGCAAAATAAACACCTCAAAGAATAGTAACAAAAGTTTCAGGTACTAAATTTTCTAACATTCAGGTAGTTTTCACCTGTCTGCACAATATATGCTCTGTGCCATGGACCTGAACACGTGTGACTACCTTTTCTGCCTGATTTAGCCCCAGAACAGCCCGGCCACTGCACAAAGCACTTGTACTGAGACACCCTCACAAAAACTGGGCTCTGAACACTCACAAGTCACTAATGCAGCTCTGAAGAAATCTGATCACCATTTTATTCCATATATCACAAATATATATTTTATGCACAACAAGTGTATAACTGAAATCACAAAGTATCTGAATATGAAGGCCTGAAATCTCTATGCTATAATTACTGACAATACCAAAGAAGATACTCCAGAGTGGGAAAGATACACACTTATCTTAACACAGATTGCACATTACAACACAAGTATTTTCCAGACTTTTGCACTCAAAAACCCTTTGGAAAACAAGTGACAAAGCCCTGGTTCTGCCTGAAGCATATGGCCCCAAAGATAGCAGTGCCACGCTCTCTGCACATTCATATATCCAATGTTAGGCACTTGCAGCGTGAGGAACAGCGGTTTTTACATGGCTGCCAGCTTTTTCCGCTCCCGTGACTGCATACCTTATCGAAAGTCTCGGGGGAAGACAACCTCGTTACTCTGTCAGCTTTTCTCTTTAATCCCAGCCAGAAACAACGAGTTTAAATACCATAATGGTTAGCAAACCCCCGCAAGCTCTGGCTCACATCACTTACCAGCATCGAACAACACAGGTCTGACAAACTTTCAACAAACACGATTCGACACAACCCCCGACCATTCCTAACCCAGACATTTACTGCTTATATAACCTCTGAGAAGCGCAACCGCTAACAAAAGACTTTGCCTTTGCAATGAGAGACGTGGCTTTAGGAGCGCTCGCGGCACAACCTCTCCGGGACACGAACACAGAGCGAGATCCGTACAAAACCCCGTCTCCGTGTCCAGTGAGAGCCCTGCGCCGCGGAGCGTCCATTTCCCGACCGAGCTGCCCGACCCAGGCCAGATGCCTGGGCACTGCCTGCTGCGCGGCACGGGGTGNGGGTTCGATCCGGTTCGATCCCTGTGGGGGCCATTCGGGGCTTAGACTCCATGAGCTTTGTGGGACCTTTCCAACACAGACTATTCTGTGATGCTGTGAGATTCCAGCCTTTCTGTGGCCACGCGGCTGGCACATTTGTGAAGTGCTGCCTTTTGTAGGTGTGTGCAGAGCACTTAAAGCTTAACGGAGAATGTGAGGGGCCTTCAAGCAGAAAGGACTTCAAATGGCAATCTAGGTAGCTGAGTACGTGTGGCGGCTGAGTCACAATTTCCTACCCATTTCCTCCTCTGGGCACAGACCAAGGAGCCGTTCTTTTGAACAGGACCTTACTCGCGCTTACAAGTACAAATTATTCAGTGCTGACATAAGAGAAAGTCAGCCACGTAATCCCAGATGTGCTGTTACCCTAGGAACAAGCATTTCAGGTATTTGGCTTCCTTGTCTAAACACGTAGGAGACACAGGCTGTGTTATATAATCCTCCTCTGTGTACTTGGTTTTAAGAGGAAAAATAATACCAACCCTGCCTGACCTTGGGAAAGCAGGAATGCTCATACACCTGCTGTGTCTCGCCATGCAGTTACCCAGTAGGACTTTCCCGAGAGAAGAACGCTGCCTCTCCTGGGCAAGCAGGGACAGTGGACAGGGACAGGTTTCATGTCGTTCACGGGCTTGACCAAGGCAATATCATAATCCAGATAGTCTGAGAGTTTTTATGAATTGCTTCACAGTGTAGACTTTCTGTGTGGATTCATTGTGGTCAAGGTCATGTCTTCCTAAGAGGATTTGCTCTTTGGATCTTCCATCTTACCCCTAAAGGAATATCAAGGTTAAGGATCCTCATGCATATTTTAGTTGTCTCTTTCCTTCCTCCCCTCATGGCAGTACACACTGCTCCTCCCTCAGCCATACTCTTTGCCACACTAGATGTGCCTTTTTACACAAACCTACATAGCTAATCACAAAAAGAAATTTAAAATTACATTGGCTTAAGCAAAAGGCAAATTGGTGATCTACTAAAACAGAGGCAAAAGATTGGGTAAAGATGCAGTTTTATGGTAGAATAAGCAGGATAATCTGCTCATGTTGAAAAGCAGCAAAATTGAGACTTAGTGGGCAGTTTCTCAGCACTGGATAAAACTGTGTATCAGTGTTCACAATAAGCTTCCAACTGGAGTAGGAAGAAAAGCATTTTGGATGCATAAAAGAGATCTACATACACATCAGAAATAGTTAATGAGGATAAAAGCCTCCAGCTTTTCCCTTCAGAAGCGTGTGACACCACACAATGCACGCCTATACCCAAGATTCAGAGCTATTTCTTGCTGAATGGGAATCCCACACACATTTCTGCAGCATAAAGCCCATCCTTCCTTGATTTGGCAAAAGTGCATGATGACTCCTTAGTCACACTCAAAGACGTTCTTCCTTGCTCGTCTGCAGTGTGGGAATGAAGACCAGGGAGAGACTCATCCCTTCGCATCCCCTGGAAACCTGAGCTTTCTTAGAGGACTGGAAGCTTTTTCTGCATTTCTTAGGTATGGGCCTGCAAAACTGTACAACTGTGCACCACTCAAACCACAAACAACTTGAAGAATATTCTCCAGTGCAATGATTTTAGAGCAAATTTCATGGGGTTTAAAGAGTGTTTCTGTTCTCTGTTCAGACCGTTCCTCTTTCAACAACTGCAGTAATGTAGCTGAAGAGCATCAGCTGTGTTAACTTGTTTGTCAAATGCCGCAGAATGTGATTTCCCGGTTCTGCAATGCTACCACACAGCTGAGCAGTCCGGCCCTGCCTCGTAAAGGGGGAATAAGGAAGCGTAGCAAGGCCGGCACAGCTGCGGGTGCAGCCGGACGCCCAGGCACACCAAGCTGCTCCTGTCAGCAGCAGCAACAGTCCTAAGGCGGAGCATGAAATTCTAGAAGAGTCGTGACTGTAGGCGTCAGGGTACCTCAGGCAGCTCCCGCAGGAATCGCCAGCTTCCTCAAGCTGTGGCGCTGGAAAGGGACTGTTTTCCCTTGGTCCCTGCCAGCCCGGGTGCATGACCCTCCCTCTCACGTATCCCCTCTGACGTGTGTCCTTGGTGCCTTTCCAGGCAGGCCGTGACCTGGCACTCGGTCCCACAGCTCTGCGCCAGATCCATCCCAGCCTTCTCGCAGGGCCCGTCCGCCCGTGGCCCCGGGGCGACCTCAGCCCCCAGCCCGCCCAAGGAGCCGGGCGGAGCAGCCGCCGCTTGTGCTGAAGTCCAAAGGCTTCGCTGCCCTGCGGAGCACTGGCAAAGCTCTCTTCACTGTTATTTACTCACCTTGAATCTTTGCTTTCTGGGTCGAGCTGCCTCAGTGCCAGAGAGGAACGAAATGTTTTTGAACTTCCACACAAACAGTTTAATATATAGACTGTAAACAGATGTTTTAGTAGCCTTTTCCTGCACACCACACACAGCCTTTTCCCCTTCTCTAGTTTAGGGATTTCTCATTTCTGCAAACTTCTAAATTACTATCTATTCTTGTATCCCATTTCACATTGAACAAAAGTACTGACTACACCTAACTCCACACTTATCTTTCATTTAAAGAGGTTCTCAGGAAGGTCTTCTGTAGCTTCTCCAGGCAGCCTAACCAAAGGCAGAACTTCTGGAAGCAACTGATTGCTTTTGTGAATTAGGGTCCCACCACAGATGTGAGCAAATCTCTTACTTGTTGCGGCCCAAACCTGTCAATGCAAACAACAGGCACAGCACCAAAGGACTCACACTAGAGGGAGAGGCATGTAAACAGTGCAACTAAACTAAGACTGTTTTTCCAAAGGTTCAACCTGCTTCAGAAAACTTGTTCCATCACAAACATAGATTGAGCCTGCAGTAAAACAGCGGTGTGATTTTGGTCACTAAATATTTTGCAGCTCCCCCCAATATATATACACACACATTTCAATCAAAATTGGAGCGTGAAAGGACTCATAGTGCAGACTTGGAACACAAGGGCTGCATTACAGCTCCAGGGTTTGCTCTCATGTGAGAGGGGAAGCAGTTTGTTGAACAACAGGCACCACACAATCAAAACAGGACTCTTCTGCTTTCTCAGAAACGCTTGTCTCATCTTTTCCCAAGATCCTTTTCAAGAAAGCAGCTATGGCAGCCCGACAGTACATTAACCCCTCATTCTACGGATAGAGTCAGATTGATGCTGAAAAAAACCATGAAGTTTAGAAAACACAGATCACTCTGTGAACAAGGAAGAAATTACAACATAACAAATTATAACTGCACACCATGGATTTAAATCAATGTAGAAGCTTTTCTAAAATTAGATTCTCTGAGGCAATGGCATTTGTAGGATGTTGTAGACAATGTGAACACAAGGCAGCATTAAAATAACCTGTACACAGGAATTCCTGCCCAGTTTCAATCTGGAGTGCATCAGTTTGCGCTACAACCAGCACCAGAGGCAGTGTGACCAAATTACCTACAAGCCTGCAAAAGGCCATCAGAGGAGGGGAAAGGCCTGACTTTTTATTTGTCATCACTGAAGATGTTGTGTCTGTGTCAGAGGAAGGACCAGAAACTCCAGCTCCTGCCAGTACAGCACAGGTCAGGTGCTGGCACCCAGGCCTGTACAGTTCTGTGTGCTTCCTGCACCACAAAAAGCAGCCTATCAGCAGGTGTGTGCTGGAAAGCACAAACAAAAGGGTGTTCTGGCACGATTCACTGCACCCTAAGCTGTGCCCCTATCTGTGCTTTACAGTTAAAATTGTAGGAGGTGAGCAGGGACCAGAAAATGCCGGAGAGGAAGAGCGGGTCTATCCTGCAGGGCTGTGCGCCGGCACTGAGCACCAGGTGGAGCTCGGAGATATTATCCTGGCCAGCAGGAGCGCACCGGAGTGCCTGACCCACATTCCTTATGTCCCGCTTCCTTTAACACCTCGGGGAACAAAATCTCCTCTTTATCACACCTGTGACACCATTGGTACTGGAGCTATCTTTAGTGCCTGTAGGCGAGCAGGAGGTGGCTGGAAGGGAATGGAAGTCCGCAGCATCGTTTCCTTGCCTGTATCCCTCCCCTTTGCTTTCTAAGCTTCCTTCACATGCCATCTGAGTGGCATAGCCTGTAGTATACTGAAAGCCTGATAATAAGACAGATGACATCTGTTTAGGTCACATATTAGAAAGGATTAATGCTTCCAAAGACTTACAAGCTACAGCTTAGTACTTTGCTATCTGAACACATTGGCCCTGGCACATGTGATGGCTGTCAGCTCAAGGCTCAGCACTTCTACAGCTCAACAAAGATGGAAGCCAGACATCCAAGCGACCATGGCAAAAGATATGCACCATTCACTTCACTGATGCAGTAAAATCCACAAGCAGCTGTGTGCCAAGTCTGGTGAAAGAACTCCAGGGGAAAGAAACAACTGCATGGCACTGGTTTTGCCTGTGGCAGAGTGCTGCCCCAAGGAAAACAGACACACTCATTCCAGCTGGCAGAAGTGAAAAGGGAGCACAACAGCAAGTTGCTTTCTGAGCAAGAAAAGGAACAAAATTCTCACTAATCCACATGTCACCCACAAAGCTTACCCATCTCTTTCCCTTTAAAGCCACATGGCTCTGTAGCATTGCCCCTGTAGAGGGCCAGGGGAGTGGGATGATCTGGACTATAGCATCAGTAGAAACTACCACAGCTCCCTCCCTCAGCAGGCATGAGGGGCTTGCAGGACACAAAGGACTTGGGGACAGGTAGGACTTGCAGACACGAGCAGCCCAGGGCGCTGCACAGGCTCACAGGCTTTAGATTTCCATGTTTTGCAGAGGGTCAGTTGGATCTTGAGGCCCGTGTAAATAACAAGGCTTTGGAAGGAAGCTGAATAGGATCATTTCAGATCCATAGTTCTGAATGGAGGGAAAAGAAATAAAATTTAGAAATCAATCCTAGACCCCCCAAAGTCCCCAGCAGGGGAAAGACAAGGGACTGATGCAGCAAATTCCACTAAGTTATTTGACTGGTACTGTGAGGGTTGATTAGAATGATTTATTTCCAACTCATAAACCCACATGCTGCCTCTTTCTCTCTTGCCAATTAACAGTATTACTTAGCACTAAATAAACTGCTTTCATTTTCAAGGGGCTTAAGAAGACAAATTAATCACCTCAACATGTCTGAAACGAACAGATGGCAATGAAGTATTAACATTGCAATTTCTCAGCTGGAAAAGCTCCTGAGAGAGAGGGCAGTAGCAGTGTCTGGAGGACACTTCGCCTTGTTCCCTCTGTGGAGCTCCATCTCACCTCCTCTCTGAGCTTCTGCTTTAACCCTACCTCACCACACATTACTTTTCCTAGAGCAAAGATGCACTGTTTTTCTTATTCAATCTTTAATAGTGAGTAATATCCTTCTAGAAGGCCTCTTACCTCAGCACATCTCCAGACAGGTTGTTACTTCTTTGGATTTAAAAGACTAAATGTCTATCCAATAATGCAATTAGTCGAGTCTGTCATTAGTCTTACTGGCTATAGGCAGAGAAGTGATCAGGAAGAAATACACTGCTCTCTGCATACAGCGGAGATGCTCTTTTTCCCTGGAACATTTTGGTTACGTTTCAGTACAGAACAGCTGTTTGCCTTTTCCTCTTCTCACTCAACCCTGTCTTAGAGGACTGTGCAAAAGTGTTGCTCTGTGGGGCCTTTTGGCTCAGCTGTACAACACAAACTTTCTTAAGCTACATCTGGAAGGAAAATGGGCTTTCGGTGGAACAAGGGTTCCTAAAGCAAAACATGTTCAGGTGAGGACCAAACAAATAAATACAATGGTTTTAAAAGTAACTGATATTACAATGACTAAGCAACTGTTTAGTGTGTTGTTTTGGCTTTTTTAAAAGACCTGATTTAACTATGGAAGATTTTAATTTAAAGCATTGAGATAATACCCTCTATTTCAGAATTTAACCCCAGTCAAAGATTATCTCAAATTGAAACTACAATGATAATAGTCAGTGTCAAATGCCTGACAGGTTTTGGCCTGTCCTCGAGGATTGGTAACAGTAAATACTGATTCAGAATGAATTATTTTAACACCTTTTCAGAACTATTCCAACAGCACACTGATATTAGTATCAATTCCCTTCAATCTGTGCTGAGCCACTGAGCCAAGCATCTCAGCCCATTATCAATCTCAGCCATCAAGCATCAATGTACAATGAAATCCTTTTAGAGACATTAGTTAGTGTCTAGGGACAATATAACATATCCAAAATACTGCATTAACTGGGGTTGTTCCCATATGTCAAGGGAAAGAAGGCACACTGAGGCAAAAGGGTTAAGCACCCAGTGTGCCAGTGCATCCCTCCCTGAGGATTCCTGGGAAAGGCAGCCCCAGTCTGCTCAGCTGTAACTGGTACCTGAGCATTCAGACTGGTGAGCACAGGCAGCATGATGCAACGCAAACTGGTTTTTGAATGGGCTTGAGAAAAGAATACACCGTGATTTCACCCTTGCTTGACAAGCATCTGTGTTCAGCATTGACCCACTCAGTTATAAATCTAGTGTGAGTTTTCTTGCTACTTTATTTATTTATATTTTAAAGTAGAATGTAAGGGATTTGAATTTTCCTAAGTTAGAAAACATTAAAAAACAGAGTCAGAGTTCTCACATTTACAAGAGTAACACTTCAACAGAGAATACTTAATGTACAACATGGCTACATTTAAATTTTTTTTTTAAATTGAACCCAAAAGCAAAGTGAATCCAAATAGCCCTTTTTTTAAGGCTTCGATTGTACAAGTGAAACAACTTGTTTTATCCCTGTAGATAATATTCAGATGAATGTTTGTTGTTGGGGTTTCTTCCTCAGATTTTCATTATATTCTTGTACTTTAAACGTTTCCAAAAGTGTAGGAAGTCCTCAAACATAAACACTATTTCTCATAAATAACAGCAACCCTGATTAATAACATGAAGATTCTGAGTGTCTGTAATGAGTGAGCATCTGTTTTTCTGAACTTGCCAATCATTGATATCCTTTACCTTTACTTGTAATTGGTTTTTCTCATCAGGAATGATAATCAGTGATAGGACTGTAGTAGCAAGTCATACCAATGCATAAACCATAAGTAATTGACACCAGGACTGTATGAAATATAAGAGTTGTTCCTGGTTTTATAGCGCAACAGCAAAAGAATTCAAGGGATTTTGCTGTATTATTCCAGTCCCTTCTGCAAATCCCCTCTTTCTTATTATATCATCTTCCTACAGTTAGGGGGCTTTATTTTGGAAAGGTGCTTGGAATGGCAGCGGTGGGAAGGAGAATACAGATTATTCCACGTGTCAAATAAAGTATGGGTTATGACGTCCATGGGAGGAAGATACTCTTGCTATTTTAAAGCCTTATTTTGACTCTTCAAATCTTTAATTCTCCTGCACACCTGAGGACAAGCTAATGGACAACACAAGGTTTTAGACCACTGTAGTGCTTAAAATTCTCAAAGTGTAATGTTTGAAGAAAGGAAAAAAATCAATGTTCAATATTCTGGACCATAAAATAAGCCTGTATAGAAACTGCTTAGCTAAACTCTAAATAAACAGTAGAGTAATTTTATTTAGTTACTCATTGCTTCCTTACTCCTATTAAAGCTTCAATAAAAGGAATTTTAACATCCAGAATCATTATCAAAACTTGGAGGCTCACAGCTATAGAGGCATCCTGAGTAAGGCATTATATTCCAGCGGTTTCAGACTTGGTTTGCCTAAAACTCATTTTGAGCTCAGACTTCATTGAGGCCAAAGTCTCAAAGAATGAAGCCTCCTGAACTCAAGGTGACTTTCACAGGAGCCAGCTCTGTCAAATCCCACTTTGTCCAGGAGTGAAAATTTGATCTTGAACCACTCTACATTATTAAATTAATGCATCACAGGACATTCCAGCTAGTAGGTCTTACATTTAAGGATTTTCTAGATGAAATTTTAAAGCTGTCCTAATCACCAGGGGGTTCCTCTTGATATGCAAATGTCAGATGAACATTATGTAGATAGCCTGCTAACTTACTGGAACAAAAACCAAACCATCAAAGCACAACCACACACATTTAAAGTAAGAGTGGGTAATTCCACAGCAGTAAGTTCTAAGACACTGCAAATTTTCCTTTGAGACAGAAATGAAAGTTTCTCTTCTCATAAAAAAACCATTGCAAATCTTGTTTCCCAAAGAATCTTAGGCATTGACCAAAGGCACATATGACACTGGAAACAGTATTCTTAACTTCTCGAGAAACCTTTCACTTCAAAGAGGCCCTGCATTCTGGCTGCATTACACTATCGCAACAGGTTTATCACTGAAAACTTGTTTGCAAAGATGTTACTAGAAGAAAGTAAATCTTTAAGCTGCCCAAATGGCCAAGGCACGCAGAACAACCTTAGGACTGTACTTTGGGGAAGACACAAGGTCTCACTTTCAGCAGACGCCTTACGTCAGACCAGAGAGGGAACACAAGACAGGCAAAGGTTACGTGCAAACTGTCCCCTGTGGCTTATGCAAGAGCCAAATAACCACTGTTCAGGATAGATACACATAAAAAGAACTCACTGGAAATTACTTTTAATATAAGCAAACCAAAACTGCTCATGAGTTGTAGGGTATGGTGGTGTCACAGACTAATCTGAACAGCTTCTCTTTCAGGTCTCTAAAACAAGCATTCAGTAAGTAATTCATATTACATGAGTCATCTTTGGTAATACTGTACATTTGTGTCAATCACTTGGTAAACATAAATTCTGGATATTTAGAGTGTAATTCATCATAACTACAAACTACTTGGAAAGTTGATGGGGCAACCTCCAACTGTACATGAGCTTGCTAAGGGAAGAGTTCAGACTAGCAACACTGAAATTACTACACATTTATGTAGAAAAAGGTTACAATTATTTGTTATGGAACATTACACTAGTTTGTTATTTTGTCTATAATTATAAATTATTATAAATTAACAGCAAAACAGCTGCTGAAACAATTCAAGGGAATGCAATTGAAAGCTAAGAACTTTGATTAAAGCATAATTTTCTAACTTTGTTTTCTAACCCTAAATTTTTAAAATACAGAAAAATGTCATCATTATTTCGAAAAGATACATCATTAAAAAAGAACTTACATTCCTTACAGTGTGGTTTAAAACTAACATAGAAGAAAACAGTGCTACATTAAATACAGTCAAGAGCATTTGGATGGCATAATTTAAGTATAATCTTCTGTTCTCTGTTATATGGTCCAGCCATGGACTTTTCCTTGCTTTAATGTATATTTGATGATCACTGAACTTTTCCCACTCATCATGATGTGGTCTGCCCACATACACTGTGTTAACACTTAAGAGTCAGCATTTATGTACACTTTAAAAGCAGCACAGCTATCCTACACCCTACAGCTGTGCTCACTCCACCGCAGTACTGGAGCGAGCACAACAGCTTGGATGTCTCAGGGAATGCATCATAGTTCTGAAAGGCCTTTTTTTCCCAGTTTGTTCAGGCGGTGTCCCCTCATTACTTTTCTTAGCTGGCTCTGTAGTCTCTAACTGGATTTGTTCTATTTGAAACTCAAGATGTTTTTGAATGGCTACCCCGAGCTCTTCTGGATCCACAGATGCCCCATACACTTCCCATGTCATTCCTGCATCATCCCACCTCACTTCACGAACTGGAGACTGGGAGGCCTCCAAGTCTTGCTCCAGATTCACCTCTGGGAACACGTGTGAGTGTTCTTCTGCTGCAGCTGCTGGGCTTGTTGCCACCGATTTGCATTCCACGGTTGGAAGAGTTTGTACCTCGGCATCTCTACGCTCCAGAGCTGGTTTCAGGCCTTTGGTAATGTCATTCATAGAAGTCATAGTCCACATATCCTTAGTTGTCACTACCATGTCTGCACCTCGCTGGCTGCTCAGGGCAACAGGGGCAGCCTTGGCTTCTGGAGGAGCTCTCTCCTGCTGAGCATGTTGTTCTCCAGGAACGTTACAGCACTTCAGGATTTTCTTGGCATCCAGGCCTGTTTCACTTACTGAAGACACCAGCTTAGGATATGTCAGAATGTCTGAAGCAGAAAAGGAATGCAAGTAGCCAGGTGCTGCCTGCTCTTTTCCTGTCTCACTGACGGAGCACACCAAGCGCGGGACGAGTTGTATGGACGGGATGGGCAAGGAGTGGCAATAGGCCGGGATTGTGGTGTCTGCCTTCAAGGTGTCCTGCCTGAGGCTGCAAGGCCCTGCAGAGTTGTTGTGAACTGTCATCACCATGGGGGAGTACGAAGAGTTTGGAATATTACCATAAGTCAGACCACCATGAAGAATCCCAGGGGCTTGACTGAACATTGTCCTGTTGGGGAAACCATTTCCAGGTATGTGGGGTCCTAGAACAGCAGTGTGCAATGTTCCAGGATCTGTGTAAACAGCAGTGTTACATGGAATACTGCCACGGTCAAAGGTGTTTGTGGGTACTTCTTGGTCTCTAGCTAGGACTGGAAGATGAGTCACAAGGTTTTGATCGTGAGATGCATTTTCATTTGTTTCTGATCCATATCTCTGTGTTTGGAAAGACAACCTAGCCACTGGCGGACCATGGCTGCAGCCAGAAGAACTTAGGCTGGAGTGATTAGCAGTGGTTTCTGTGTGAGTGATGTAAGTTTGCTGTTTGCAGGTTAGGTCTGAGTGGCTTCTCTGAAAGGCAGCTCCTGATTCTTCCACTTTACACATGCCTTGCTGGTGAACAAAGCAGGCTGAAGAAACATTCTGAGCAGTGCTGCTCTTTACACACATCTTAGTGTCTCCCACTCCCCAGAATGCTGAGGACTGTTCAGTGACAAGAACATGGTTTGATTTCTTAGTTCTGCTCTCTGAACGGTCACTTATGGTTTGGACCTCTGATCCAAGTCCCATCATCCCAGGCTGTGAGGAGGATCCAAGAGTCTGCACACTCCCTGCATCACTCCTGTTTTCCAGGATATGGCAGATAGTGCTACTATGGCTTTTCTTCAGCTCCTGTTTGTTTTGCCTTTCCTCTAAACTCTTCGAGTTCCCAGAAGAGGCCAGATTTGAGGAGCTCTTGGATAGAGGGTGACTGTTGACATTCAAGAGACTCTGACAAGTAGAACTTAGCGAGTCCTGGTAGGAATGGGTGTGGAGCTGGTCACTGTCAGCTGACATGGCAAAAAAGAGAGATCTGCAAGAAATGGTGGAAAAGAAAAGGAAGCAATTTAAGTAGGAAATAAATGTCCAGGACACTATAATCTCTACTGACCTTCTGCTTGGGCTTCTTGCTTTTTACAGTTCACAAGTACTTTTTAAAAGGCAAAGGACTTTAATCTACGTGTACTCAGACCAGTCCCCCAAAAGTTTTTCCCTAAATTAGATCCAGGACTTATTGAAATTCTGGTGGGGTTTTTTTCCAATTCACAAAACACAAGAGGAAAAAATCCTCCTTGGTTTTAACAATAACTATCCTTTTAACTATCTCAACATCACCAACTATCATCTCCCCAGATTCACTGGAGCTGTTTTTGGGACATCCAGAGATGTCATGTAACTTATGCAAAGACAGAAGTATTTTCAAGCTAGAGAGCTTTTCACCATTAAGCCAATAATATTAACTGTATTGTCAAACAAAAAAAAATTAGTTTTCAGTCTCTTAACATCATCATTTCAGAAATTATCCAGTCACTGCTGGAGCTTTTAAACCTTAAAGCCTCAACAACTGAACAAGTTCTCCCTTTTCCCCATACCCTTCCTAACAAACTTCTTGATCTTTTATGTTACACGAAGATCACTCATTTAGTCCACTGTTCTCCCAGAGCCCACACAAGTGTACAGTACGTATGGACAAAGCTGTTTTGACCCCCTGTGGCAGAGATTACATGAAACCCAAGGAAATGACCTCTGCCAGGCCAGTGTGGGGTCACTGCCAGTGTTCCCAGAACAAATAATGCTGGGCAGCACTCCAGCTCGTGCTGGCACCACAGGACGTGGCTGCAAAGAGGGATCCAGTGCAAGGTTGTAGGTGAAATTCCCCTCTCTCTGTAAGGAGAGTCTGCACCTCAGCACTGCCTCTGGTGAGGCTGCATGCTCTGGGCTCTTGGGCCACTCACCTTTGCAAATCCACAAGTTCATGCTGGCTGTGAAAGGTGCACACTTATGGCCCCAGAGGCAGGATAAAAACAAAATCTTTAGCCTTGCATTTCTCCTGTCCATATTTTAGTGCACTCAGTCACTTCTATTTTTAGAAACCCCTTGTTTCTACCAGTTGGTGCAGTACCCTATACGTTATTAACATTAGCAGTTTCAGATCTAAGAGAAGTTGTGATTGAAGATTTTGAATCTCACCAGATTTAGAGATCAATTTTTTGCTGATTGACCAGATCTTCCTCTGATTGACTACACATATTCCCTTGGTGTCACAGAGGAGTTGCAACATTTGTACAACTAAAGTTATTTTAATATGCTCATATCTACTCACACATAAGTCTTTTCTACAAGAACTCACTGTGTTGAACAGAAAGATCCAGAGTATTTGTGCGTTGCTTCCAGGCCAAATACTACTGGATCTTTTGTTGTGCAGATGTAGAGAGTGAAAGCCACAGCTTGTCATTTTAGACAACTTTCCCTCAGATACGCTCTATGCACTCTGCCTCCTTAGCAGGTGTCCTACAGAAACCTGCACAATTTCTTGTGCACTATATCACTAAAATAAAAATGAATGTGTGGAACAAGAAAGGTACATACATATGGTGAACAAAAGCACTCTGCAAATGTAACAGGGAAGTTCACTCTTAACATCAAGAACACGGTGGCTGCAAGGGCTCACGTTCAACCCTCTCACTGAGAAGCTTCTCATATGTGATCCTATTAATGTGATATTTACAGGCTCCAAGAGTCATGTACCAATGTAACTGATAAGAACACGCCTTTTGCTCCCTCTGACAACCAAGAGCTCTACAGCTGATCCAGGCACCTATCAGTGCTTGTAATTACATTTCCATTGTTAACTTTGGCAGGCTAACAGGTTGCAATTTTCCCATCACCTGAAATCCACTTGTGTTGGCTGTTGTCCATAATGAAATTAAATTGAGCACGACAACATTAAAAAATAATAATATTTGCAATCACATTCTTAGGAAACTTCTCATTGTGGGCCGTGTTGCAGGGACTTGTGATCAGCAGCAATATCCTCTAGCACAGGGTTTGCTCCAATTTGTACTGTATGCAAAAACAAGGTGATTTCTCCTCCTTCATATGTGTTACCTCTCCTGCAGCCACTTCCACACACGAGTATAATCTGCCACACGGAGTTTGAAGGAGTCAAGAGGATTAAACACCAAGAGCAATAGCTGCCTACAAGGTGAAAACCTTACATTTAATCTCTTTAGAAGATAACACCTGCAAAGGCTCTCACACACACCTGGATGAAATAACATGTACTAATGGAAATCCTCAGACACAAATATTGAGACTCAGGTGAAAGGAAGCTTCAAACATATCCCCTTACAAATGATACAAGGCTGCGGGAAGTCTGAAGGATTCTCCTACAAAGTTTACAAGATTCAAATATGAACATGTACACAGAAACCAAGGCCTCTATTTGCTTTCTTTATGTAGCAATGGACATTGCTGCAGAAGCATCTGTAACTGAAAGAAGTGATGCATTTGAAACTGATTCATCACCTCATACAAAACTCATTCAGATGGATGAAACAGTCCACATACAGTGACATCACTGAAAGCAACATCCAGGGTGATGTTGGCAATGAAACCTCCTAAGAGAACTCTGAAGAAATTTATTTTTGCCCCACTAAAGGTGACATCAAGACCAAACAGGGGCTGATGTGACATATTACACATGTACATATGGAATATTCTAACCAGCTACTCCCTACAGCATTTGAACATTGCTGCTCAGACAAAACAGTGTTCCACGCTAGCACAGCTGTAACAATTCTCCTATGGCCTTGGGCCTTCCCAAGCTCTGCATTTCACCTGTGCACTGCTGGCACTGATTGCTCAGGGTGCACAGAAATCCCCCAAGAAGAGGCCGAACACTGCACACACCCTCCAAGGTGCTGGACTTCCCACTGAGCCCAGTGTCCAGCCCATGGCTCCTGGGAAAGGCCAGGAAGCAGAAGGGTCTGGATGGTCCTTCCAACACCTCTGCCAGTGAGGGCCAGGTATGGGGAATGAGGTGACAAACTTCTTAAAAATCCAACCCCAAAACATGGAATGTCACAGCCATGCAACACCTTTGTATTTTGTGAATCAGCTAATCAGGAATGGATTACTCATGTGAAACACGGATAGAAACACACTGATTATGTGGGTATGTAGGCACCCAAACCAACTTTCTTTGTGTGTGCTGGGCAGAGCAGACTGCTTGGCTTAACTTTCATTTTTAAAACGTAAGAATATAATTTATAGGAAAGGAATTATATTCAAAAATATCTAGTTTAAGTTCTGAGTTTGAAAGATTTTGGTTTGAAATTTCAAAGGAAATTCTCACATGAATACACAAATAAGAAAGTATGAAATTTTGAGCAAAATACTCTGCTATGAATATACAGAAAATTGTTAGACAAGCAGAGAAAGGATTAGGATAGAAATGGAATTAACATCCACTATTTTTGGCTTAGCTTCAGATAGCTTATGAGGGGATCTAGGCTGCTTTCACTAATTCCACTGAACTACTTTAAAGCAACAAATGTGTATTTTGCTATGACTTATGATTAAAGTTGTGACCTATTTAATTCACCAGTAAATTTAGTCTCAAAATAATAAATATAATGTAAGTTATCAATTGAAAGACATTCACTGTAAATTAACTATTACTCCAAAATCCTTTGGTATTTTTGTATTCCACACATGTACTTAAAATTTTGACTACACTCTCATCTTTTGGTTTGAAACTGTTCCCCCTTGTCCTTTGTACCCATATAAAAAGTCCTTTTCCCTCTTTTAGGATTTTGTTACTACAATAAGTTAACAGACAGTGAGGCAGTGTGAATCACCTGACATGTTAAACAACACAAGTTAGTTGCAGAATCTGGGAAGTGTCAGACAAATTTAATACTATTTACTAGAAATATGCATGCAATGCCAGAGACTTACTTCTCTAAATCTGCCAGTGTTATTTTTGCTTTATATAACTCTGATGATCAACCCACAAGTGAACAAGATTTGTAATAATGACTGCAGACTGTTTCACCCATCTTCACTTGGCTGATCATACAATCAAAAAACCCTCTTTTTTTTCTTAGTAATATTTAATTTTATGCTTTCAAAACCAGAATCTGACTCCAAAAAAAGTTATAAAATCAGAGCCAGTTTCAGAGGTGAGAGCACTAATATGCAAATGTGGAATTTGGAAAAGCTAAGCAATCTTATCCATACCAGCATTTTCAGATGATGACTGTCATTTTTGGATGCTGACCAGGACCCTCCATAGCAGCAGTAACCCTTTCTGAGAAGACACTTTCTGAGAAGTGTTAGGGGGTTGCAAGGTCTTTGCCCTGAGTTTGCTCCTTCATTTGTATCATTCTGGCCCTGCTGTGCAATATCAGCTCCACAAGGCAAACATGGAATTTCTGCAATAGCATCAAACTCCAAGACAAACACAAGTTTATTTTATACAAGGAGAACAGTGTCATTTTAATTAACTTCAGAAATTTACTTGAATAGAAGGCTGTTAGATGGAGGTTCTTAACCTTATTTAATCTTATTACAAACTGCATGATTATAAATTTGAAAGTCAAGAGCAGTTTATGGCTAAAAAGACAGAACTTTAATTACATCCTAAGGGGCAGCTGTCAGTTAGCCATAAACACTGCTGACCTCTGCCTGGGCACAAGACAGCACATACAGGAAAACCTGCATTTCTGCCCAAACAGCCAAGCTCCCTTGGGTACCAGAAGCAATTCAGTATATGCACACTGGGATCCCTTTGGGCCTGGTATTTTATAAGCCATGTGGCTTCCTTACTGCAATCCATTACTAAACTTCTAAGATACATGTTTACTGTGGTAAAATGACACAAAAAGGAACTTCATCTAATATGACATTCGTTTCTTTAAGAGCTGTACTAATTTTTAAGAAACTTACACCATCAAAATAAAAAAAATAAGAGTGTGTTTATGTCTGAATTTGTCCTTGCTTGCCCACATTGAGAAGTATTTTCACAAGATAAGAAAGTTTTGCTTTAGACAAAGATTGGCATGATAACATTATGAGATTTGACGGCCCCTCCCTAGCTACTACTACTACTGAAGGAAATAGTTCATTAACAGTAATCACTAACATTTACACTGGGCCGGGGCGGGGGGGAGTCAAACCACTTGAAAGGCGCTGGCAAAACAGGATTAGGTATGGTAAAAAGCTTAGAGATTCAAGTGTCTGGGATTAGGAGTCTTGTTGTTGCTGTTTTTAATTGTGATTTTATTTTGGTGAGGTGTAAGTGAAAGGAAGAAATAGAGGAGTCACAGTAGGGGAAAAGGTATCACTTGTCAGGGAACACAAAAAAACTCTCTTAATTCTATCAATACAAAAAATAATTTCTCTAAATTCTGTCAACTAGATTAATAGAGATTCACGTTGAGACCTCAATCACTTAACCTTTAATCCATCATCTTTCCGTAGGCTTTCCATTTTGGAATAGCATATAAACAAACTATGCCTTGTTTAATCTGCTAATGCCCTTTTGTAAATATTTTCTATCATCCTAAGTATTGTCAAGTATCAGACAGATCTACAGGATGGACTGGTTTGAGCATCTGGAGACACCAACAGACAGACAAAACAGACAATGCCTGCTGTGTGTGCGAAGGAATGGGGTTGTTTTCCAGCTCTGCACTGCAAGAAGCACTGGTGACAGTGGGGCCATGTCACTGGGACCATAATTCATGAGCAGGAGGAAGAGTACACTTGACAGGCTAGAAAACATGAGAGCAGAGGAGCTGTGACCCTCAGTGCTCAAAACTGCCAAAGCAGAGGCCGTGTGTCTGAAGCCCTTACAAGGCCACTGGCCACAGCCTCATTTGTTTCTGCTAATTACAACTTCGGCTCAGTGTGGAACCACCAGGCCAGTGTGCCCACAGTTATCCCAACAGCTTAGAAGAGCCATGCAGGAAGGTCAGCATTCTCTTTGAAGGATCAGGGACAGCCCACAGCCCTGGCACAGTCCGAGCCAGCAAAGCAGAGCTGACAACTCTGAATTCCAAAAGTGAGAAAGGCTAAAATGAAAGTGCCATGAGAGAGGAGCCTGATACACACAAACCAAAGGAGACTAATTCAGTCTTCAGCTGAATTCCCAGGAAGGACAATTCACAGGGCTGTAAATAAATTATTGGGAAACCAGAGAGAGGTGCACTGTGTCACAAGGGAGGCATGTGTTGGGACATTGTCCAGACACCACCACATGATTTACTACTGCAACATGAGTCTTCTTTGCCACCTTTTTTATTTAATCATCTCTCTCAGAAACAAAAATCTCGTGGACTTCACCTTTTTTTAGAAGAATTTTATGAGCAAAACATTACTGCCACTATATCTCCACGTGGAGATCTGCCTCAGCATATAAACTACTCTACAACATACCTGACAGAACTAAAATATGAGATATTGTACAGTCATATTTGATGCTCACTTTTACTGTTTGACAGCTCTCTTCTTTAAAGCTCATGTCTTCAGTTAGAAGACTTAAAACTTTTTAATTACAAATTAAATACAATGACATGGTCATGTAATCAGCTGTTTTCACCAGCTGGGGCTCAAAAAAAAATCAAATATAATGACAGCAGGCAACATTGACCTAGAATCATGTTTCAGTGAATACTGCATGCCTGAAGAAGTGGTATATTAATATAGTTGTCTTTCTGGCTTAAGCAGAACAGAATTAAGCACAATGAAACTGTTAATTCAGAGGCGAGGATTATGCTGCTAAGAATTGATGGCTACTGATATCCACTGGTATTGCAGAAGTCCTGTGACAAAAATATTTGTTTGTTTCTTAAGGAATTAATCTTTAATGTAGAAAATATGCAATGGCCTATCTATATTTGGATTTATTTCAGAAAGACAGACATTAGTGAGCCTTTTCCTCTTCACATCAGGGGATCAAATCCTATTCCTTCATATGTTCCAACTTGGAGGAGACAGAATTGGTCTGGTATTGAACAACTCATGCTCCTCAGAGCTCCACTTTTGTACCCACTCCTCAGTCCTGAGCAGAGCGGCTCCAAAGCAACCCCATCAATCTGGAACTCTGCAAAAACACACGGCTATAGCTTTGCTCAGTAAGCCTCTGCCTGTCAGAGGCCCAGGCTTGCCAACTGTGTGAATCAGCTGTCTGGGCAGCAGCAAGAACTTAAAAATCATACAGAAAACCAGAAGCTCACTTATAGCCTCCTTCCAATCTCAGAGTGAGGGAGTGCAGCTGGATATCAATGCAACCTGCACAAGAGGCCAGCAGTTTGCACATCCAACAAACTCCATGCAAACTGGCTAAGTGATTAGAATATCTACTTGCAAATTCATGTGTTTTAGTAGAAAATATTCAAATAATCATTTTTCCTGTTTGCTTGAAAGCTTAACAGTGACAGTTAGAGAGAAGGTATGAACTTGACTTATCCTCCCTGCCCTGTGGACATCCCAGCTTTAATGGCACTGCACTTTTGAGTGTGAGGGCACTGGGATACCCCTCCTTGGCAGGTGAATGTGCCTGTGACAGCTAAAGCTGTGCCACAGCCTGTGCGAGTGGATGCACACTCTGTGTGTGGGCTCTGTGCTGGCTGGAAGGAGGCAGAGTTGTGTCTAACCGGCCCAGCCTCCCCAAGAAACTCACTCCCTTGCTCCAGTGTTGTGCCAACAGTGATAAAAGCTTTGTAACCAGCTGCAGTGGCAGACAAAGGAAGCTCAAATCTGCCTTAAAAATACTGAATGTATATAGTCACAAGTACAGCAGCTTTTCATGTTCACATATCATCCTTAAATGAAGGATGGCAATTCCTACAGCAGCATCAAACAGGAATAATACTGATATAAATAACAGTAATAGCAATCTGAAGGTCTCCACATATCTCCATTAGGATAAAGACAGTATTTTAGATTGAAGGATGCCTCACCAAGACAATTAAAGATGGTTCATTATTCTTCAACATGTAATAGTTTAATCTCTTTCCTACCTAGAAAAACCTGGCCACTTATCTAGCAAGACCTAGAAATTTACCTTAATTTCTTGTTGCCTTGTTTTTCCTTGTGATTGAACTTTATATAAGGGAAAAAAAATCCCCTTCAATTCTTTATTTAAATAACAGCATTTATGCACTGTATGCAAAACCCTGGAGAAAAGAAGAATTCAAAGAGACAATCCATCTACCTCTAGAAGCTGCTCTCAGTGGTGGCAGAGAAAAGACAGGCAAGTCTTTTCTGCAGTCCAGGCAAGGACTGACAGAACGAGAGGACACAGTCTCTTAAGCTGTGCCAGGGTAAATATAGGTTGGATATTAGAAAAAAGTTTTTTACAGAAAGAGCAATTAAATACTGGAACTGTCTGCCTGGGAAGGTGGTGGAGTCACCATCCCTGTATGAGTTTAGAAAGAGATTGGACATGGCACTTGGTGCCATGGTTTAGTGGAGGTGTTGGGCATGGGTTGGACTCGATGATCTTGAAGGTCTCTTCCAACCCAGTGATTCTGTGATTCTGTGACTTCTGCATTATGGACTGACAGAAAACTGACTTACAGAACTTAAAAAAACAATTGCTCAGTTATTAGAAAGAGGAAACAATTGCTTTCTAATTCTGTCCGTCCTCAATGACCTAGTGTATGACCTTGAGCAAGTCATTCCCTTTGTGACTCAGTTTACTCATCTGTGACTCACAGATTAAATGCAGAAGCCCCCGATGTAGGCAGTTAACAGCTTAATTCATGACTGCAGAGTACTCTCAAATCCCAGAATAAAAGATATCAAATATAAGATGCCAAAAATAATGTATACAATTTGTGATATTTGGATTGAAAGAAATAAATGGAGCATCTCCACAGGAAGTTCTTGTTGCACTTGCAGAAAACTCACCTTTACCAATAAAGTTCAGATGCTATCTGTGCCTCAGAAACATATGTTTAAAGGACTCCCTGCAGCTTTCCAGCATCAGGTGAGGATAAGTAAGCTCAAGGATTTCAAACACTCAAATTCAGCAGAGTTTCTCAAATTAGGTGTTGTATGTATATACTCTCTATGCAATATGCATGCTAACAATATGTATATTGTATGTGCATGGTATATTAAGTAGCAATGATTAATAATTATAAGCAGCTTCATTAAACCTTTCTAAGCAGGGTTGTCACAACTGCAGACCACATTGTCTTGCAGTGCCACATGCACTTGTAGCCTTTTATTTACTATGATGAACTTCTCATGAGAAAGAGATTCTGTGACTGATTTAAGCCTTCAGTTCATGCTGCAGGCTGTCTTTTATATATCCTTAAGCTGGAAAAGAGCTGGCAACTTCTGTCCAAGGGGCTAAGTGAGTATTGAAAAGAATTAAAAAGAGGAGTAGCTAATTGTGCTTCATAGCATTACATTTGCCATTGTAGTATACGGTAGCTTTGAAACTATTTAAACAAGGAATATGGGAGAAGTAAGTTTTCATTTCAAATTTGGTATTTTGTCATAAAAAAAATTATGTCAAAGTGCAATGTCTGTCTCTCAGAAAAGCAACTGTCCCAATTCATCTGTGGTCGAATCAGTCCTATGTGAGAAACTATTATCTATAGTTTTCAGAGAACATCTGAAAGGGAGCATCTCCCCACTCTCTCAGGACTGAGAGAAGAAAAACATTAGAGCTTGGCTAGAGAAGAGCCTCTGCCTCCCAAGGCTTGTTTGACACCAAAGACCTTAAGGAGAAAAAACCCAAGACAGAGTAAAGTAACGGTCCAAAGCGGCAGACTAAAGTCTGCAAATACTTTGTCAAATCCAAGTACGTGAAGAACTTCGTCTAGGACTAATGTTTACACCCTACTCTATGTAAACAAACTAATTTCCCCTCCTCTTGGTTAATCTCAATCATAAACCAAGCTGCAGAAGTCTCTACTTCTTTATTAACATTTAATAATGTCAGAATCACAAAGTTTTGAGGTATAAATTTGGAATAACTCAAGAGCTGCAAGACAATTCAGTTACCGTCAACATTCAGGTAGAGGAAGATCCCACCTGTATGACATGGATAAATAAAGAATAACTCTTCAGGCATCTGCTGTTAACTACTAGCAAAAAGGCACTGATTATAAAGTCTCTGCTACAGGAATTCTTTGTTTTCAAACATTGATTTGTTCATATTCAAGACTCATGCAGACAGAACCCTAAGAAATCCCACCTGACCTCATAGCTGTCCCTGCTTTGAGCAGGAGATTGGAATAGATGAATCCACAAGGTCCCTTCAAAAATGAAGGATTCAATGACTTTTCTTTATTCTTTTCATAAATACATGCTCTTATCTGTCAGTGCCAATGGATGTCATGTACCTTCTCAACATGAGAAGCTGAAATGTGCAGCCATTTTGCAATACTGAACCACTTGTAATTGATAAGTGGAACCTGTACCTTTTACTGAAAGGAGCTAAGACAGGAATGACTTTGGAAAGGAAGCCAAAGGTGATCCCTGTATTCTACACGCAAGGTGATCTATAGGAAGGAGGTAGTGACTCCAAAAGTTTCTTTCCAATCCAATAGCACCTCTCTTGTTACTAAATCAACAAAATCACTTCACCCCTTTCACAGTTTGGAGGCCATTGAGAACCAAATAAAACTGCTATAACAAGATATATGTCTTTCCTCGATGTGTCAAGAAATACTGATCTACCCTGCTCAGTCATAAACACTGAAGTTTCCCAGTAGATTCTCTGCAGAAAGCAATAATTTTAAAAGTCTTAAAAAACAAAATCTGTTTATGAGAGCTAGGGTGGCTTTGTACATTCATCATCTCTCCAATTTCCATGTCAGGTTTCTTAGTTTGAGCTGAAAAGGAACTGGATCTTTCACTTCAGGTCAGATTAACTGGGTTCTGTCAGTCTTCTGCACTGTTGACTGGAGAAAAGCTCTGCAAGTCAAATGAAGGTCCAACAATTGCTTAATCCCATTAACCTTCATTTGCACACTCAGGTGTGCCCTTGCTAAAGCTTAATTAGCAAATATTCTGCAGATGAAGGAAGACTCCTGCTCCTTTCTCTGCTTTGGATTAAATCCACACTGTGCACAAGTTAAGCCATCACTTTGCAAGAACTTCCCCACACACGGACAGGCCAGTTTAAAAATGATCTTTCTTATGAAGCTTTTTTTGGTGCAGAATGATGTTTGGCTATAACTCACATCCTTAATGCTCACAAATCAAACTAGGAAAGACCTGGCTGATGTCAACTTCATTTAGTTGGTCTGATGCAATTCCCATCCTCTGAGTAACTCTACCTAAGCAGCCCCAAAGTGATTTTTTTTTTGTGATTCCTGTTGCTGAAGGTAATTTCTCAGAGTGGAACTGTATTCTGAAGAACTTTAACAGCTTTCCTAAATGGAAGAGACCATCTTCTTCCCAACAATCCCCTAAGCAATCAGAGAATACTCCTAAAGGAGAGCTCTTAACACACATATGAACTACCACCTGCACAGTTATAGATTAATTCAGTTGTTATAAGGCATCCATAGGAAATATTGCATCAAATTTTCTTAACCAGAGAAAAGCTCAACAGTAGCTTTCAGTTCACTGCCTTCTCATTGTATCCCTTGTGCAGATATTCCTCACCACTGTATTTCTGTTCATTCAACATTTATTTTCATTCTCCCCCTCATTTTACTTTTACAGAAACGACCTCTCTCTCACCACCGAAACGCTGCCCCCAACCCTCCCATAAAAAAAAAAAAAAGGCTATTCAGAGTCTGGATAATTCACATCTCCCAGAATCCTGATATACTGTGTATGCATACAGCTTTCCTGTCTACACCAGTTTAAAACCTCTTATTTCTGTATAATGAAACTGCAAGAATTAACTAAAAGGCCAGTGCCTGCAGTCCCTATGGTGTGGCCCATGGCCATGGGAAATGATTTAAAAAAAAAAAAAGTTCAAGTCTGACAAGGAAAGTAAAGTGCAACATCATTGGCAGCCTATGATTCCTGCTGTACTGTTGCTCTTGGGCCACAATGGTTTTGAGTCTAAAAGCAATGAAGTATCAGACACACCTGCCAAAGATACTTGCAGCAACACAAATATTGATATGATAATAAAAATAAGATTTTTTTTTCTGATTAATTGGAAAAAATACTTGCAGAACAAATACCATTAACAGGTCTCTGTCAAGTCCCTAGCCTTGGAAAGCATCATTCTTAGGTTGCATTCTCCTCCAAACTGTGTAACAGCTTGCAATATCCAAATACAAGGGACCAGTGAAGTACACTCCATCCTCATTTAAAAACATTAACTCCAGGGTGAAGGAATGAACAATTCAGTCTCTCTAACCTTCAGAAGAGTCCACTGGAGAAGAAACAGGATTTTGCTGCTGTTCTGCTCAGAAATAACCTGCCTGCAGTCAGGTGTAATTGTATCTCACTGGTACAGCAAATACCTCTGCTCATCTGCAGTGGTTAAAAGCCACCTCCAATTTACCCTTTGTCATTGCCCTTAGGAGGCAAGAAAGAAAATCAAACTTCAAAGGTCTAATAATCATCAATAACAATTTTCCTCTGATCTACCCTCCCTCATACACTTCTATTTTTCAAGTGCAGTTTGAATATGCATATTTTACTGTGGAAGGAAAAATGTGGATTTGGCATGGTTTTGTAATGGAAATTTATCACATTTGGTGTTACAAACGAACTCTGACACCACAAGGCCACATACAGTTTACTGCTCTTGTTTATGCAGCCTTGAATAACTGTCAGATAAACTAAATTGCAAATGCAGCGTTCTCTGGAATACAGTTCAGATAAAATGTCTGGAGAATAAAAATCAACAAAACCCGGTGAGTGGAGAAGTGTTTATCGAGTAACCAAGACACGACATGAAAACATAAAGCCCTCACCTAATCCACCCTCCTAAATGAAAACTTCTCAAAACCTAATTGTTTTACACAAAGACTCCATGCAGAGCTCTCCAAACTCAGATCTTACTACAATCTATGTCCTGCAAACATTCAGACATACACTAAAACATGCAAACGACCATCTGCAAGCTTTCATCAATGTCTTGGTGCAAGAAAACCACTGATATTTTTATATTTTTGTACAAGATGATTACTTTGAAGCATGAGTCAATGGAAGAGAGGTAGATTTTGATCTAGATAAGGTCCATCTCATTTATGTACAAGATCAATGTCTTGCAAAATATATTTATCTCGTGGCTGCCTTTCCTATCACCTTTCATGCTTAGAGTTCTCTAAATGGAAATAACTGCTTGCTCCCTTTCCCTTTTCCCTCATCCCCTAAAATCCAGGAGTGCATCAGTACAGACTCTTGCTTTTAATCACAACATACACACAAAATAGTTTCAAAGGATTCTGATACAAAATATTTCATCTAGTGACAACAAACAGCCAAACCAAATCAAATTTGTGACTTTAGAAAAGACATGTTTTGGTTTAAGAGAAAAAATTTGTCATTTTAAATAGCAATTGATCATTTATCTAGGCAGGAAAAGTGTAAAACAAAGCTGATATGCAGAAAGCCCTGAAATATTACTCAGATTTTTTCTCGTGTTGGATATTCTTAGGAATTTAAAAAACACGTGGTACACATGGTGGAAAACAGCAAGGTAAACCATTCTGTGGCACACTGGTACTAAAAGGCAGAAATTTAAAGCAATATTATTTACTCTTTTATCTTTTTTTAGTATCCAAACCCTAACATATACAAAAGAGATAATCAAAAAGCATCCTCATAAACTCACAGATGTGCAGAGGAATAAGATGAACAAGCTTATGGGGGTTTTTCTTCCCCAAAGAAACAGTGACAGGCATATTCTGGAAACATTTACTAAAAGATAAACACATCCACATGTAAGTGAAAGATATCAGCACAAAAAACCCACCTTTTACAGAACTACATCAAATTCAATTAAAGCTCAGAGTCACAGTTCCCATCATTTCAGAAAAAAAGAAAGCTACCATTTCCTGGGATTTGCAGTCCAGCTATCAACCCCCTGCTGCCAACACAGCACTTACAGAAGCCTGGCTCTGTCTCTGTGCAGCTCCTCTCCCTTCCCTTCCCCTCATCTGCCTTCTGCTTTGTTGCTCTCCTGGCAGAGCAGAGAGGACTCGGTGTCCTTACAGGAGACAGAGAACGGGCAGTACACGACTTGCGTGGTCCTTACCTTCCCCCTACTCAGAGATGGCACATCCAGCTTCCCTGCACAAGTTACTTGGAGGGTATTTAAAAACAGATGCTCAGAAATCTGAAGAGAACAAAAGCCCAAAGAGTTCAGATTTCCTCTCCTTGCTCTGCCTGATGCTGTTGACACTAAGGTGAGCATATGATAAGGGGAAGGAGGTGGGATTGTTAGAGAGCATCAGAGGCAGGAGTCTGGGAGATGGGGTCCCCTCTGCCTCGACGTGGCGCTCGTTCCTGGCTCCCTCCTTGGCTGAAGAGGAAATAAAATGGAGCCTAGGAGGGAGGGAGAGAGATAATCCTGCAGCTTCATCTGATTAGAGAAACTGGGCCTGTGCAGAGCTGGCAATGCCGCCAGGGAAGCACAGGGAGGGGAGGCAAACAGGGGCAGGAAGAGGAGGAGCAGAGGGGGACGAATAAAATTGTAAGGGTTAAAGGAAAATTATAAAAGGTATACAAAGGAACTGACTCCTGGGCCAAGGCATCCTGGTATGTGTTCAATATCAACCCTCACACAAAGGTGAAATCACCAGTAGGAAACACCCATTGCTTCTGGTAAAGTGGAGCAACCAGAAAGAAAACAAATCAATCCCCAAGCCCAGAACACATCAGTCCTATAGGCATGGACTGGGAACAAGGATGTATCCATGGACTGCAAAGAGTGAGATTGTATGTGCTGAGCAGGGAGAAATGGAAAAAGCAGTATGATACAGATAATTATGTAATTTGTACCAAACAGGACACTATTTAGAACACATTTTCTATTGCAAGTCATTTTCCAGAACCTGTTTTCACTTACTTAAACACATCTTAGTTGAACCAAAGTGACTCTCAAAAAGTTCGAGTCAGCACACACATCAGGGTGCTCGCAGCTGAGGCTGCCCTTGTGCCCTGCTCCCAGTTGTGCCATCCCTCTCTCTCACACCTGGCACAGGTATTTCTGGGCTCACAGCTGTCCATCCACACTCCTGTGGTACTGCAGCCCTCAGGGGATCCCTGTGTGCTGGAGGCTGTGGCCACCTGCCCTCCCTGCATGCAAATGTGGAGGCAGCACCGTGTCCTTCCCCTCAGCCTCACACAGGGGCTCACCCAGGCACGGGCAGGGTCCCCACCCCAGCCTCACCCAGCAGGAATATCCTGCCTTGAGGAGACAGGCACACAGGTCCTCCAAGCTGCAGGGAGTGACCTGTGGTGCATCAGGGAACATCAAGGACAGATGTGACCAGAGGAGTCTTGTCCCCATCCATGGTGGCCCATTTTTGTAGAGAATCTCCTCTTTCACTCACCTTTACGAGGGGCTACACTCAGTCCTTTCCCAAAGACCATTCCAAGTTTCCACACTGTGAGCTGCTTTTATTCCTTTTCTGGCCTATTCTCTCCATTTAGAAGTTCACAGAAGGGAGGGTGGTTGGATCTCTAGTGGGGCAAGGAGAAGGATGCCAAAACATCAGAAAGGAGCCCTTTCAAGTTCTCTTTCTTTCTGTTCAGGAAGCAGTTGATAATTCTTGTAAGTCACTTACAGCAGTTCTCAGTTTGTTCCTTAGCCTTCACCAATACCCTCCCATGAGGCCTAGCTCAGCTGAGAGAGGGGGATCAACACCCCTCCCCAGTGTTTTTAGGAATGTACAATTGCTCCCTGAGTCTTCAGAATGGGCTGCAAAAACAGTAATTTCCTATGTGCTTCCAGGCTTTGTTCCTAAGATGCACACCCCCACAGACTCACTGAGCAATCACACCCTCGGGCTGCAGGTCAGGAAGCATTTCAGGGGTTAAGAGCCAAGCAGGGGTCAGCAGCAGCTTTCTATTTTACCTGCCATGTATTACAGCAGTGAAGCAGAGCAGGTGCTTGCAGTCAGCTCTTTTGTGCTGACCTTGACATCCTTCCTGCCAGGCTGGAAACAGAAGTTCCTTGAACCTGTCCCTTCCAGCACATCCTTATCAGCATTCCTGCTGGCCCAGGATCATGCCCAGGCGACTCTTCCCTTCCCATGGTATAGGACTACAGTGATGCTTCAGGGAGAGGGCAACTCTACAGCTTCCTTTCTTATTCCAGCAGAAGACCTTTGGCTGGCACAGTGAGACTCATCCCTGGCACTTGCAGCTACTCCAGCATTGTTCCAGTGCCAGTGGCCAGCCTTGAACAGCTCAGTGTGACCCTTCCACTCCAATGCATCTCCCAAATGAGTCCCAAGTTGCCCAAATGACGTCCCAAGAACATATAAAAGATACAATGAGAGAACAATACTGCACTTAGCTTTTCCCCTAAACCCTTTACAGAAGGAAGTTGCAGGGCTCTCTTGTCCCAGATCTTCTTATTCAGCAAGGTTGACTATTTTCATTAAAAGCATCAAAATGTGCTTACTGGAAGATACTAGTGACCAACTCCTATGTCAACAAGTCACAAATCTGGGCATCCATAGTGATGCAATTGGCACATAGCTTTCTCATTCTATATTTGATGAGAAAAGGTGTAAAACTGCCTCAAATTCAGATTTGGAGAATTTATTCTTGTATCTTTCTTTAAGAAAGTTGATAGTAAAAGGAAGCTGAGAAATCAGTAGCCTACAGATCCATGAGGCCAAATCCAGACAAAGCAGAGGAATTTCTTTGGATACGAAGGAAAGCATTATTTTTCAAGAGAATTATTTCAGAACAGATCTGCCACTGTGGCTCAGTCTGACTAGCATTCATGATTTCCTGAGAACTCCACCCAGGGCTTAGACATGTGAGAATGTGTTTAATTTCATGAAATTAAAATCCTATGCCCAGCCATGGAAGACAGCTTTCAAAATTACTGATTTGGGTGCTTGAGGGTCATATGAAACCAAGCCAGCAGCCCCTTGACTTTGAGTCCACTCGTGTGAGGAAAGGCAGTCAGCTCTGCTTGCCTGCTGAAACAGGGCACCACCAGGCAGAGCTGTCAGACCTGCAGGCCAGCTTTTGTCAGTCTCCATCCACACAACCAGGGCTTCCACATTCAAGAGAGAAGTCCAAAACCCAAAAGCCCTTTATCTAACCTAAAAGTCACAGGAACACTTTGCCCATCTAATCCTCTTCAGAAGAAGAAATGGGGTAGGAACACCATCCTGATAGCTTGGTGCCTCCACATGAGACCTAAAACCTTCTACTGAAGCCCTTCTGTCACCCTTTCCCATTTATTACCCACAGTCTTTTCCTGCACTGCCTGGTCTGCTGTCATTTAGAGCAACTTCTTCCTGCCAGGTGGGTGGCCTGGACCTGCCCAGACTGTGCCTTCTGAACTCCTCCATGAGCCCTGAACCTGCTGAGCTCCGCTGCTCTTTGGGGGCAGGTTTGAGTGCCCACAAACACTGCTTGCAATTTGTTTACATCTCTGTCTGGGGGCTCTGCATGCAAACCCTGGAAGGCTGATAATTGTTGTCTGTTGATTCAAAGCCACTTAAGCCAGTGAAACTGCACCTTCATCCAGGCAGATTTTATCTTAATGCATTTCTGGGATATGTTCTAGTCTTCCACAATAAGGCAGCCCTCCAGGAACAATATGCTGTCCTATGGGTAACACTGCACATTTGCCTGAATGTCATCTGCCACAGCCAATTTGGATCAGGTTTTGGATATCTCCATTGTAAAGTATTTTTGAGTGTTTCTGAAGAATAACAGCCCCTTAGCACAGTCTGAGAGAGCCTTCAAGACAATAACTAATGCACCATGGGCAAATTTAACTTCTTTTATGCCTATAACCAGTCAGAAGCTCTCCACTCCAGATACTGCTTGTCCTTTATTGAAATTGGCATTCTGTATGCAGTGCCAGTTTTCAGTTTTTGCTTATACTGAAACACCCAAAATAATTCCAGTCATTCTGGTGTAAGGAGCTAGCATAGCAAGTGTTTGCACACACACTTGAGACAACTGAAATGCACCTGAGACTGTTTAAAAACATGAAACTGACCATCACCTTCCATTTGACATAAACAGCAGAGTTATTTCTAACAGAGTTCTATAAAGAAAGCGATTCTGTCAGGTAAGTGATACCACATTAACTTCAAACTGTCCAATACATCCTAATTAATCACCACAAATATCATTCCATTAGGCTACGTGCCACACGTCTAACACCTCTGTCAACCTAATTTGTCTATAAACACTCTGTATAGAGTTTTGGATATAAACATAAACACTATATAGAATGTTTCTGTCCAACAAGTATCATGACAAGTTCTGCTTCTTGTGCCTGGAAGAAGGTAACTGCTGGTTAGACATCCCAATTATAGCAGGCATGGCCTCTGAATAAGTCTCTATTTTTTTTCTGTGAAAAGGAAGATGATTTGTGTGGGTTTATCCCATAAAGTCTCCATGAAATCTGCCAGGTCACCTACATTTATCTTCATGGGAATAATGCTGTAACACTACTGACAAGACTTTTTACAAGGAGCAGCATAGATGCCGTTCTCATCTTTGCAGGATTAATCTTTTTGAAAGCTGTTGGAGTTTTTAGACCTGTGAAAACTGGTGATTTTGAGCTCTATCATCTCCTTTCTTTTTCATCTTGGATATAAGAGCAGCTTTCTCAACAAAGCAGACCAGTTCTTTTGCCTTTATGTTACCTTGGCAGTTAGCAAGGCAGCCCACAGATACAAACAATCTCACACATTGCGAAGACCTAGCAAATCTCTATACAGCACTATTTTTAGTCTAGTTATCAAACAAATAGAACAGTTACTTATGGAAAATGAAAACAGCTCCCCTTTTTAAGCATATTTTGCAATAAGCCAAAGATGTTATTGCACGAAACCTTACATCTCTTAAATCAAGGGACTGTCACATGGACTCTCTGCTCTACTTCTCCTTCCCCCAGATGTAATTTCCTCCCATGCACAACCAGCAGAATATCTTCCCTACACCTCCTTAATATCCATTAGCAAAAAGCAATAAATAGTTGCAACAAAAAAAAAAGCAACTCTTCAAGCCAGTTTTGGGGTAGCTTTAAGCTGCCTTTCATGCAATGAGGGCTTTGGCCTTTTTGATAATTTAATCACATGTTTAGCTTTGCCCTGCATTTGATTGCTAGTCTTCCATCTGTTCTGTACTCTCAACTGAAAAGGAGGCAAGCCAGGACCACATAAGCAGGCAGGGCTCCCAGGGCCTGCTTCCAGGAAAAAAACCACTACAGAACACCACACTTTGAGAAGTCACCACTAATTCTGTCCTTACGTGACTTGCCCACTAAGATAGTCTTGCAAGTTTGGATCTGACTTTTTTTCAAAACCACATTTATGTATATACTAAACCTCCTTGGTTTACTTTTGCAAATGGTATCATTAAAAAAAAATTATTTGGTCTTTGGACAACAAAGTATCAGGGTCTGTTCTAGACGTTAACTGGTGCCCAGGGCTGAGGGCTATGAACAAAGCCTGCTGTAGAGACAGTTTGCTTTACTTAATGGGAGTTAAGCATCTAAATAAAGACTTGAGTTTTGATGCCTCAATCCCCACATGTAAAATGATTAAATAGGATCAGCAAGAAGCTGGAGAAACCACAAAGGAAACCACTACACAAGAGGAAAGTACTGCAGCCTGGGAGCATAATTTGCCCTCATGCAGTTTGAAAAAATGCAGCTCTGCAGCTCCAAGACAGGCTTTGTTTTCCCATGTGACCTGCAATATTCCCAAACAACTCAGGCCACAGCCATCGTAATGGAGGTGTGAGTGTCACAGCCTGTGGATCAGCTCCAGGCCACTCAAAATTCCTGATCCACTCCCTTTCCTTGGACAACAGGCCTGGGAAACTCATCCATCCCCATTTCTGCCCCATGCAGCAGGAGCTGCATGCTGCTCTCACTGACTTCATCCAGGATATTCTGGGGAGATAATATGATGGTTTGGTTAGGGACAGAGGCTTCAGGAAAGCTGGGGCGAATTTGAAGGGGATCTGGATCTAGTCCCTGTGGCTGCCTATAGTGGACCAGTCTCATAAGAGGCATGATGATCCTTGGTTAAATGAAACAGACAGAATTACTGTGCAATTAATGTACCAGAGTGACATCCCAAATTAGACAGGAGCTGAGAGCAACAGCACTGTATATTAAATAAGGCTTGCAGCACTAAGACCTAGATTTCAGAGGAGCCCCACAGCAAGAGAACAATGCTATTTCAAATGTATCCAGTGTCAGAGGCAGTCCAGCAAGATGGACTGACTGTAAGCCCCAGGCTAGCTCTGCTTGCAATAATCTGCAGGCTTGACTCTGTGACAGATTGAAATGCAGTAACAGTGTTTATGCAACTAAATCTTGTCCTAATCTATTAGTTTATGTAACCTTTGCTCATGGACATACTGACTCATAGGTCTCAGGAATCTAAAGAAAATCTCCTTTAACTCTCTCCCATCCTTCAACCCCAATAAACAGATTGTCAGAGATCTTGCTCATTCTCTTTGAGGAAAAATTATGTTAGCAGTGGGAAAAGAGGTATCAATTAAATTTGTCAAAACCAGTGTACTTCTTCATACATACAAATGAAGTTACATAATAACTCACCCACAGTCTGCAGGTGTCCTTCAGGTCAGCATTTCCAACCACAGAATGTACCATTTGAGCCCCAGGCTGGGAAAGGCAGAGAAATTGTTTGTTAAGCTCCCACAGAGAAAAAATACTGCTTTCTAGCATTTAGGCTTTTTTTTTTTTCTGAGTAAAGCAAGGCAACAAATCTGTGTCAGTAACACTTATTCTTCCTAGCTTGAAAGATTTGCTTTCATCCTTCTCATATTTCTTGTATTCCCTAGAATATTCTCACATCTATTTTAAGTGAAGAGCTAACCACAGGAACAGTGTGCAGCATTCTTTCTGCAGCAGTCACAACTCTAGTGATTACCACACAAAACGTGTCCCCATCAGCTTATTTCATCCCTTCCTGGCTAGGCTCTTACCTAGATTTTTGAAAGATTTTAATATAACCTAGATTTTGAAAGTCAAGTTAGATCAATCCTTTTTGAGTATTTTACATTGTGGGGGGTATTTTTGTTTGGTTGGGATTTTTTTTGGTTTTGGGGTTGTTTTTGTTCATCTGTTTCATTGTTGTTTGTTATGGGGGTTTTTTGGGGGGGGTGTTTTTTTGTTGCCACTGGAATAGTTCACACAGCTTCTGCAAAGTGGCCCACGTGACGCTTGTTAAGTACCCCATATCTGATTTAATTTCTAACCCTTTGTACTGAGGATTCATACACAGGCCAAACCTGATTGATATCAACTGGAATTGAAAGTATTTGGAGGCAAACTCCATGGTACTGGGTGTATTTAGGAGAGATCATTGTGTGTTTTTGATGCATGCTGGACACTATCAGTACCAGGTAAATATTCTGTAAATGGATCAGGCACTCCGTATTCCTTGTTGCAAAAAAAGCAGCGTAAGAATGGGCAGAGTGCCTTTTTCCATGAAGTCCCTTTACACCTGGGATGGAGCCCCAGTGGATTGCTGGCCGTGTTGCCCTGGCAGAGGCAGAAGCTGTGTCCAAGTGAGGATGGTCACGTTCCAGCTCTGCCCTCTGAGGCCCCTTGCCAAGGAAATCCAGCAGGGACAGCCCCAGGATGGCACCTGCTGGCCACCTCCTGGCCACTTGGCAAAGGCAAAGGCACCACTTACCCATCTGAAATAACCACTTAATTATATTAAAGGTTTACTCTTTTTCCCCTACACTCAGCATTTTATATGTTTTTTTCTTACATCTTTGACTCTCAGGATCTTCCTACAGTCTTTCCCAGGCTTTTGAGCAACCTTTATTTCTTTTTAAACACAGACATGTATGGGATGCCACCTATAGATCTGTTGCTGTTACACAGAGAGTGGTTTTAGGTGCACGTGCCCGCAGAAACATCTTTAAGTTAGAGCAAACAGATCTGTAGCTTTCAGTGTCTGATTCCAGATGTAAATCCTTCCAAAAAGAAACATCACCTTTTGCTCTCTGTTAAAAGTTTGCATCCCATAAGGCTGTACCAATTAGGGCTGTATTACACATGGTGTAATTGCTATGCCACACATATGATTTTGTGCTTCCCTGCAAATCTTAAGATGGATTAGTGTCTATGGATTCACCTGTCTGCTCAGCAATCCCTCCCCCTTTGTCTTATTCACATTATGTCTGGCCTCAATTCATTATCCTTCACTCAGAGAGGCTTATGAAAAACTGTCTAAAATAAACACTAGTCTTGCCTTTGAGCAACTTCTGTTGTTCACTACAGCTGTGTGAACAGCTCATTTTTCATATGTACACACATAACCTTGCAAGGCCCTGCCAAAGCTACGGGGTTTAGATTACTCTTATCAAGGACAGGTGGTGTAAAAAACTGGAACAAAAAGCCAGATATTGCCCCCAAAAAGCTTTAAAACCACACAAGCCAGAGCTTAACAAGTAGTTTTCTCTGCAAAAGTCTCCACTTGTGCCTATTATCTCTGAATTTGAAGTTTATTAATAAAGTCATTTTAAAAGGAACACTTTTTCCTTAATTTCTTAACATCTTAATTTCTTAATTTCTTAAAACAGCAACAGCCAGCTGTTTTCTTAATGCAATTACATTAGCAAAACACCTTTGCAACCATAAGAACATGTTCTAGTAAAAGAAAACTTTAAATTCCTATTATAAAACACAGGAAGGCAAAGCTATTTGAAAGGAATAAAAGCTCACATTTTTCCATTTTTCTTCATACATTAAAGAAAGGTCATCTTTAAGAGAACTTTTTGCTTTGCTCTATTATTTGCACCAAAGCCCAGCTTTGGACAGGAGGTGGTGCTATAGCCTGTGTACATTTTGTTATTAGGCAACACCAACAACTAAAGCAAAAGGAAAAGGTAAAAAAAGAAAGATTCTGAATCCTGTAGAGGTGCTGGCATGCAGACTTTACCTACAGATGCTTTCATATCAGTAGGTATTCTGTAACAATGCTAAAAAGATTTCTTAGAAGGCATTGAAGTGTTCATCAGGGATTTCAAATACCCAGCAAAAGATGACTATCAAAGCACAGGAAAAAATCTGTCATGCACAGCTCTGTGCAAGCTGAAAGAGTTTTTCATGTGGCCAAGGCTCTGTTAACCAGAGCCATGAGGAAGCTGATGGAACAGTGGAAGGTTTTTGCAGGTCCAGAGAGAGCATTCTCTGTCTTCCTCTCCCTGAAGAATGTCAAGGCTAGCTGCAGGGTCAGGAGTTTCACTGGGCTAAGATAAAATGCCAAAGTAGGAATCCAAACCCCATGACTGGGTTAATGCTGTTTCCCCCCTCCCCTTTCTTCTTTTGCTTTCTCCTCATGCCCATCTAGAAGTACCAAACACGGCATCTTTTGAAGATTTTTTTCCCTGTTGCCCATGTTACCCTGTCTCTACCCACATTCCATACCATCTCCATCCATACTGGGAGAGCTATTCTGGAGGGCAGTGTGCTTGAAGGTGACCATCAGCAGCCAGGCTGAGAGAAAAACCACTGTGGAAGACTCGTTCCCTTCTGGGTGCACTTCCTCTCCCATTCTCACCTTTTCTTTGGAAAGGAAACTAACAAACAATCCCCAGGATGGATCCAAAGGGTATTTTGTAACAGAGTAGATCTTTCTTTCACATACTCTTTTCTGAAACAGTCAATTATCCATAGCCTACTAAGGCCAGGAACTGGGTGTCAGACCAAGGCCAACAGCAGTTTGTGGGAGAAATTCTTATCTCAGTTACACAAGTGTGGATCTGGAGGACCTCCAGTTATTAAACAATCTATAAAATAAGGATAACAATAACTATTATTTTAAAAATGTTTGTGATGGTTAATTACCAGTAATTAATGCTAGTATAGAAATCAGGAAGTGATTGCCTGGAAATGAAAGGCACTATAGAAATTCTAAGTACTCATTATTTCTGCCATTTGCAATTACACTTTTCAATGTAATCTATTTATTGTAGTCATCAATGCTCCCTGCAGACCCTAATCTATTGTTCCTGAATAATTCACCAGTCTCAATAACCTTAGTTCACATTTAATTAGGAAGAAAAGAAAAGTTTACCTCTTTCTAGGTGCCATTACAGCTGAAGGTACCACCAACATGGGAGTCAAAATTCCCAAACATGGGGGAGTGGGTGTGAAGGCAGAACAATTTGAATATATTTCACTTGAAATGACTGGACATAGAAATCATTCAAGGGTAAAATGGGATTTAAAAACTGAATTAAAATCCTTTTATTGAAAGGGATCTGTTGAAACTTAAAGACTATTAATAAATTATAGTAGGAGTTAGACCTCAGTGTAAAATGATGCTATAATTACTTATCTTTCTAAAGATCTATTGATGCTTGTGATCCCACACCTGTATCTTCTTTAAATACTTTTCTATCCTTTATCAAGGGGTGTTCCTACAAACAGTACCAAGTAATTATATGCAAATTAATTGTAAACCAGAACTGGATAAAAGGGTTTATGTTTCAAGCAACTACTTCACAGATTTTTTTCAAAGACATCCAATTTAAAAAATACCTATGTTGAATTTCACCCAGTCTGGTGGGAATTACATGAATATATGTTAACGAATTATTTGCTGTTACTTAGATGTCAAATGAGCAATGTGACATTGCTGTTTTTAAGGGAACACACTTTGGAAAATTGTTTTGTGACAGAATTTTTAAGTGGTCTTTTAAAGCTCAAGGTTTGACTGTAAGATGTCCCTGGATAGGGACACTGAAAAACATGCATGTTATAAAATATGCACCAGAAACACAGAACATTTACAGACAGTATCTAGGTCCACAAAACATTAAACTCTCAGCTGTTCCAGGGATTTAGGCTCAGAAGGAAGCTAGCAATCAGAGAAAAAGGAGGGTATGGTTGTGTTTCATGTCCTGTATTTACGCTGATTTCCAGCTGTTGCAGGAGCTCAGCACAGAAAGACTGGAGAACAGGAACTTCACAGTGGAGCAGAGAATCAAAATTAAAACTCCTTGCTCAACAGTTTTGCCATTAACCCTTCACAGGAACTTGGGGAGGGTGAGATCTGCCCCTCCAGGTCAGGCTGTGCCATGCCCAGGCTCACTGGAACAGGAGCTGAATCAGCAGATGGTTACTGGGTGTTGCTTCCCAGATGTCCAACTTCCCATGGCTCCACCAGCAGCATGGCTCGGATGGGAGACTGCATCTGGCACGGGTCATTTTGCTGCTCAGCAGGGCTCTGGAAAGCAATCAGGTGTTCAAGGCAACTGCAGCACTCCCCACACTGCCATAAAAGCGAGCTCGAGGGAGAATGCTGCCAGAGAAAGCAGACAGTTCTTGTCTTGCCACGCAACTCAAAACTTTTGGTTGCCTCAGACTTGCTTACAGACATTACCCTGACAAGTGCAAAACTGCTGAGCTAAAAACCTCTACTTCAGTGTTTACACTAATACAGTGGAGAAATAAGAGTAGCAAAAGCACTGACTGTGCAATATTTATTTAATAATTAACTATCTTTCAAGCATAAAACTAAAATATATGAAGCTTTTTCTGTTTAGAGTAAAAATTATCTAAATACGTTTTCTTCCAGAGGACTCAAAAATTAATAGAAAAAGCATAACCATGCTACATTTACAGCAGAATGTTTTTAATGCAATGGAAAGAATTCGAAGATTCCACTGAAATAGAGAATATTTAATTAGGATACTACTGGGTTTAATTCCTATGCATTTCCTTGGCTTTTAGATTAAACAAAGCCATGCACAACATGCAACAGTTGTGAGGAGAACATGTAATACAAACAGCTGTTAAATTTAAGGTATAGGTTCTTGTCATACTGGCTGTGAAAGAAGCGTTAGCAGACAACAAGTGACCACAAATACTTTGTCTCTGAACTATGCATGTGTAATTTTTTTGATTAAGATCTGTGTGGTTGTGTTTATTACACACTTCAGAGATTAAAGACCATTCTGTTCACAAATACAAATGGGAAAGGCAGTAATTGGAACTGGCTGAGGAGATACATGTTCCTTTGTGCTTACATATTTTGTTAAAGGCATAAGGAAACGCATGCTACTTTCTTGCCCACACGAAATACTCAGAATTAAGCTACTAATATTGAAGTATTTTTCGGAGCATAACTGTACTTTTTGGAGCTCTCTCGCGCAGTCAGTGTCGCACAGGTGCCTTTTTAGGGTTGGCAGAAATTCATGCAGCACAGCGGCCACTTCCCCGCCCGATCCCAGCCCTCCCTCCCCAGAGGATCGGCAGTGTCTGTCCCTCGCTGGCCGGGCTCGGGGAGCCGGGGCGGCGCGGAACCTTTCCCGAACGGCTCCTTTTGCTTTTCTGCCGACAGGAGCCGGAGATGCTCCTCTCTGAGCTCCTGCTCCCAGCCCCTGCCGTGCTGACCCGCGGGGGCGGGCCGGGGAGGGGCTGCGGCGCTCGGGCACCGGGGCGGCGGCGAGCGCTCGGCCCGGGCTCCAGGAGCGGCGGCACCCATGCCCGGTAAGTGCCGGGGGCGCACGGAGGGAAGGAGGGAGGGATGGAGGGAAGGAGAGGGTGCCCGGCTCCTCCCGCAGCCCCGCAGGCGCTGGGGAAGGCTCGCTGAAGCATCAGCTCAAACCTGTCCGTGCGCACCTGCCCGGCCAGGGAAGAGGCAGCCTGGAACTGCAGGGCTGGCAGGCACCAGGAGCGCCTGACAGGAGAGCTCGGCTTCGGAGTCTTGCCTCCACCCCCCTCAATTATTCAGTTTGTACTGTACATGTACTGAGACCATGTCTTTTTATGGGGCTTAAAACTCTTGGTGGAGCACGGGCTGCTCGTAACTCCAACAGGCTTACTGCAAAGTTTAAGCAAAGCTTATTAAAAGCATATAATCAGACAGTAAGCAAATAGGGATGCAATCCCAAAGGAGACAGAGGATGCCTGTCAACACCTCCTCTGTGCTAGGACAAACCTGGTACCTATCAGCAGGAGACAATACCCTGGCTCAGGTGGGGGGAGATGAAGTGGTCCAACTTCATCTCCTGCTGCCATGATCCTGTACCACAGCAGGACACAATACATCGATTTCTCATGATGACAGGTAGTTATTTTAAAAGATACATATTTTCTCCCTGCACACAATGGATGCAACTTATCTCAGTGGTCAGTTTTGTGACTAGTGCTACATTGTGCCCTAAGCCATTGGTTCTGCTGCTGATCTAATCAGATAAGAGGGTCTAAAAGTGAGCCAAATTCTCCTTACTCTCATTAAATTACAGGTAACTTCAGTGAAACAGTAAAACATTACCTAATATCTACAACCGTGTAAAGTTAAAAAACCCCCAGAATTTTAGTCAATGGCTATGGGTGTGTCATATAAATAATATCATTCTGTAGTGAACAAATTCAGCACATACAAGCTCATTAACAAAGAGATTGTAAACTCATTCTCTTACTCCAAAATCAGTGCACACCTCATTTTACTGTCCTTAATGGTAAATGGTGACAAACTGGTTGTAAGGGAACACAGGACTGCTGCTGAGAGCAAAGACTTGTGGATGAAGAGGACAAGTTAAACAAAGACCTGCTGAGCTTGCTTGAAATGTTAACCTTTCAGATAGTCCTGCCAGACAGTGAAACTCCCAGCCATATAGACATTTGTGTTGTTTATAGTGCACCTACACAAAGGAAACCATTAATATCTATGGTGTTCATGGGCATTAAACTGAAGCATTTTTTCTGCATCTGGCCTTCTGAGCTGCAATAAAATGTCAGTCTGACTAAAGATGCATTTGAGCATGCCTACAAAACTAAAAGGAACAAACACACAAAATTCCCATGCTCATATGCATTTCCTCATACTGTGCATTCTTATCAAGGAAAACCAATTTACCCACATGGCACAGTCAGACTTGTCTCTGTATTAATATTAACCCACACCAAATAGGTGCTTGTTTCCTGTTCCTCAGAATAAGGATTGTAGTAACAGTCTGGCTGAATGCTGGAACTTATTCAGTTCACCTGGCAGCTGCAAGGACAGCAAAGTGCTGTTGCTGTGGTGCAGCCATGAGCAGGGTGGCTGCTCCGTGGTGGTGCTGGGAGACAGCAGTGATTGTGTGACTCAGGGAAGCAGCCAGCCAATTCCTGCACAGGGCTCAGGCAACACACCTGGAGGGAAGCTGCAAAACCAGCGTGGCTCTGGTGAGCCACCAGGATGGTGGCTCATTTTCATGCAGGAAAATGAGTCAGGATCAGATTAAGGCCTTTGAGGAGTTATGGCCAGGTTAATTTTATAGCACAGGGTAATTACTTAAGTGTTCTCTAGCTGAAGGACATTCCATGTCACTTATTGCAACAGGGCAACACTGAAAAAGATCAGCAATACATGTATCTGCAACTCACCTCCCTTACTCTTTATAGCTCTAATCAATGAATTAAATTACATGAAATTAGTTTTGAATAATTTTGAATAATTTTGAATAATCACTAGTGTTGACTGATGACAGACAGAAAAAAAGGAATAAAGCATAATCACAGTTATCTCTACCTAAAAGCAGAGAAGAGGAAAAAATTCAGTACCATCTGTGAGAAAATGCCAGGTCACTTTGGTACTTCATTTTCAGGGGAGACCTTGAGAACTGTCAGCACCCAGTACTCAGCTGCTTCTGAGCTGCCTCCCATGGCTGCAGAGTGGAAGATAATTCTGGAGTTTAGGTACAGAACAAAATAAGCTTTGCAGCCTGTCACTCCAGCATTCTCAGCACACGTGTGAAAGCAATGAACTGAGCCCATTATCAATTGTCTACCCTTGGTCTAATGAGAAATTCTCACAACATAATTTCTCATATTCCTATTAAATAAATTTATTAAGTGTTATTTGGGTTTTGGTTTGTTCACAGTAGTTATACAAGATTTTGTTGTATGTTAAGTACTCACGATTCAGGAAACTGTTTAATGGATATTTAACTTTGACTTCACAGAACAGGAAACACATGCATCCTTAGAAAGAAAACAACCCATCGCTTTACTTTGTTCCTTGTGCCAGGGTCTAGACTCAGTTCAACATAGATGAACAGTTGGAAGAACAAACTAAACCAAAATAATGGTACCTTTCATGTTGGGTGCTCCTGGGTTCTCTTTCTCTTCTGTTATGCAAGTTTGAGCACTTCTGCCATGCTGAGGTAAATGCTAATACAAAACAGGAGCCTGAACAATTCTTTGGGGGTAGTACTTTTTCATGTCTGTAGTCTCTTACATTGCAGTAACTGCCAGTGCATGTGAACACTGTAATCTATCACTGCCTTTGTCATATGTCTTCAGGTGCTGCACCATGCTGTAACCAAACAAAAATGTGCATGTGAGCTGAATGCTTCATTTAAAAATCATTTTGGAACGTTTTTTGTTAGCTTTAATATTCCTGTCTACACCCAAAATATACTTAACTTTGATCTTCCTATGATGTTTTATGTGCTTTTATGTTTGAACAGAACAAGCAGTTGCTGTGGCTGGAGGTATAATAGGAGGGATCCTTTTATTTGTTCTCCTTGGAATAACTGCGTATCTGCTCTGGAAAAAATTTTACCACCTTTTTTCTTATGAAAAGCTCATTAATCCTGTCAAAACAGCAAATGCAAATACCATTTTCCAGGATCAGGCAAATTCTGAAACTCAACTAAAAAGCACAAGGTACATATTTTCATTTTGTTTTTAAAGCATACGCTATGAATTTGTTTAAACTTGTCATATCTCAAATGAGCAGGTGATCCAAATATATGCATGTACAGAAATAAAGGAGATCCCTAAATTATATGAAAACATCACTCATGTTCTGCTTCGTTCCTTTAGGAAAAGGATAATTTAACTACAAAAGTCATGATTATTTCTGATTTATTTAAAAAAGAGAGTGTATTCAAGTATAATTGGTGCACAGATAGCTTTATCTGTTACTTAGACAAACTCAGCCTGTATTCCAGAGTAATTTCTGGTTTAATAACAAAAACAATAGGACTTCAGTTCAGGAAGGAGACTCTCTTAGAGAATTAAGCATTGCAGGGGTTTTGGGCTCTAAAACAAGCAGCTGCAGTTATATCTTCCTTTTCTCTGAAAGATAAATTCTGAAGCGAAGGAAAGAGGGAAAGAAGAATCTGTCAGAAGAATTAACAATGTGCCTCACTGGATTTTTATGCATTAAACAAATAAAATCAACTGCGAGACAATGGATATTTAACATTTTTACATTGTTGCATAAGAAGAGGAAACTTAGTACTGTTACCAAGTTTGGTCTGCCCTTTTAAACCAGAAGAGTCAATAGGTGCTGTTGTCTTGAGCAGATCCAGAAGTGTTCCCTTTATCATTCCACCAACCCTGCATGGGCGAGACTGGATCCACCTGACGAGTGAAGAACAGGTTCAGGAAGACAGGGACCCCTACATGACCCCTCAGTCTGGGCCACGGTCATCATTTCATTCTCTGGGTATGGCATTCCAAAAAGGGGACTATTTTTAAGGGTAATCCTTTAAAGGATGGGTTTATTATTATGAAATAGATTTCTTGGGGGCACACCAGACATAGCATTACACAGCACAAGCCCTAAACGCTCTATGCATTTATATATTTTATATATAAAAATTGGGCAAGAATGTAGTAATTTTGGTCCCAGTGCTGCGGTACCTCACACATTTGGCAGACAAAGCAATCTCCCCTCTCATGTTTTGTAAAGGCCAGGAAGTGTCTGCTGTCCCCAGAAACAGCAGAGTCACCAGTAGCAGACTGCAACAACAAATACCTAGAACTAACAAGGTACAATCACAGGAGTAAGAGGAAGAAAAGTGGAGCACCCTACAATTACTCCTCCAAATTTAAGGGAAAAGGAAGTAAAATATGAAATTCTTACAAAAAACTGTTAATGACGAGATTAATCTGATTTCCCCTGTTTTCTTCCTAGCAGTGGTTATAAAAATGCCTGCAATGGTTCTTGAGACTAATCTGAGGGTGTTTGTTTGGTCTTTTCTTGAAGCTGGAGCTTATGTTGTGGGGACCATTAACCCAGATCTGTACAAGTTTCCTGAAGACAAAAGCGAAACAGATTTTCCTGATGGCAACATTGGCCGCCTCTGGTTCTCCATAGAATATGAGCAAGAGTCAGAAAGACTCCTCGTCTCCTTGATCAAAGTCAGGAAGCTGCAGCCTCCTGCTGATTCCTGTAGTCCATTTGTGAAAATCTACCTGCTGCCTGATGAAAGAAGCTACCTGCAGTCCAAAACAAAACGTAAAACTCTTAACCCACAGTTTGATGAAAACTTTGTATTCCAGGTACTTTTCCTTTCGATGAGGCAGATTTTTGTTTGCTAATATTAACTTGTCAAACAACAGTATGTGTTTGTAGAAAATTAATGTTCACAATGCTTCTATCAAGACAGAAGTTGTTTCCACCAGAGACAGGATTATTTACTGGGGCTTCTGGAGAGCCTGGGCTACAGAAGTGTGTGGCTCCAGAACTGATCTTACATCTGGTCTGTACCAAAGTTAAGGACTCCAGAACTTGCCCTGGGAATAATGAAAACTCTATTTGAACTACAGCTGAGCAGTTCAGCCCAGCAGTTCTAGAAGTCCAAAAGGAGCCAATACTGATCTGCTGCTTTCAAAGCTTTTACTTTCTTTGCTGTGGAAGTAGGCTAGACAGCAGAACCTGGGCTGCTCTTTGTATAGTACTGTAAATTTTGGCTTCCTATGCTAAGAGGCCTTCAGCACATGTCACAAGACAAAAGCTTTAAAACCAAAAAAAGTTTGTTTCAGACAACTGAAAAAATGTTTACAGATTCTAAACAATTGTGTCTGAAAGTGAATGCATCACACAGCACTAGATCCATTTGAGCTAAAAAAACACCAACTAACTTCATAGCTTTCAAATGAACTCATATTTTAGCTTGGATCTTGACTTCTGCACAGCTAAAACTTTAGGCAAATTTAAAAACTAGACTTCAAGTAATTAAAGGAAATCTCCACCTACACTTAACACACTTTGAAAAATATTTCCTTTGAAGTCCTGCTAGAGTAGAAGAGTGTCAGATATTTTATAATTATTAACATATTCTTCCTTTTCCTGTACAGGTTTCCAGTAAAATGTTGCTCCAAAGGACACTAAAGTTTTTGGTTTATCACGTTGATAAACAGAAGAAGCACCATCTCCTAGGCCAAGTTACCTTCCCACTAAAAAATGAAGCATTAACTGAGGACAACAAACTCGTCATATGGAGAGATCTGGAGAAAGAAAACTTGGAGGTATGTGATGCCAGGCTGCTTGGCACTGTGGAACTTCTGTCATCTTGCAAGTATTGGAAAGATATAGCTGAAGTAGAAGCATGTCCTACCAAGTACCTCAAATGCCAAAGTACTTCATAAACGTTTGGAATCTAAATTCCCATCTTACCAACCTGCAGAGCCGTAGCTGTTGTAAAGGAATTACCCAGCTGCTTAGAAAAAGCACATGAGTTAGGAGGTAGTACCATAATTGTTATTTGCTTCTCTTTTCAATTAGTAAAAGCAGAAAAGAGCAGAAGAGGCAAGGAAAGAGATTATCACCTGGAAAAGAGTAATTCTGAGGGTTAGGAAGGCTGATTAACTGGTTCCATCAAATGTTACAACAGCATAAAGCCATTACAATTCATTCACATGCCTTTGTGTGACAGACACCACTATATGAAAAAGGATTTTTCTCCCCATTAGTCCATGTGACAAGATAGCTTTCCAGCCATATTTGACAAGTGTTGTTCTGCTTCCAAAGCCTCCTTCGGAGCACGGGGATATCCAGTTCTCCCTGAGCTACAATGACTACCTGGGCCGTCTCACCGTGGTGGTTCTGAGGGCCAGGGGATTAAAGCTCCAGGAGGAGAGCCCTGCTGTGGGTAAGTGGGACTTCCTCCCTGCTATCAGCTCCACAATTCCTGTTGTAATTTGCTCCTTCCTCATCTGTCTGCCCAGGCTTGTGCTGTGGGACTCTGAAGGAACAAATAAACATCCTGGTGATTTGAGTGGAAACAAGCCATATTTTGCCCTGAGGCAATTAGATTTTGATAGCTTAGTTCTGCTGTGTTTGGAGTTTGTTTCATAATAAGTAGTTTGTCTCATGGCAATTGGTGGTAACTTTTCTCTCCTGTTTTAGTGCAGTGAGCAACATCTTTTTGCTTCTCTCCAGTCCAGAAAAGGCAGCATTTCAGGGGATATTGACATTAACAGTTGCCTCCAGTCAAATTCCCAGAGGTAACAGCTGCAGGACAACTGCTTATGCTGAACAGCTGTCCTGGGAAGAATTGACTTGGGAGAAAAAATCCCAGTTTAGCACAGCCTGGCTCTTGTTCAAATTGGAGTCATAGTTTTCTCCCTTAGTGCAGAGGGCTTTTTCTGGTACATCATACTCATGTGTCCCTGGTCTCAGAGATTACCTCAAAATGCTCTTTAAAATCTAAACACTCAAAGCAAAAACTGATGAAGAACCAAACTTGTATTTCAGCCTGTAGTGATTTCTTGCAGGGCTTTGAAGCTGAACAATATAAATGCAAAATACACGTACCATTTAAAAAGAAAAGAGGTTTATTCCTCTATATACACACATCAACTATGAAGTTTTCTTGACTAAACAAATTAAGCCTTAAAAAAAGTCTCCATCAGATGAAGGGAAGGCACAGAAATATAAGATCAAGGATGCAGAGTAAGAATATGACTGCTTATTTTAACAGCACTTAAACTGGAAAGTGCACTGCAAAACTGCACCCTCAGCACTTTATGTACTCCCTGCTTTGTGTCATGCTGTCATGTGTGTCCAATGAATCTTTCACAATACATGATATTGACTCCCAAAAGAAAATCCCTAAGCCATCTCCCAACTGCTTCTTGAAGATGTATTTTCCTCTCGAATTTCTTTTTCTCCAAGGTGTGTATGTCAAAGTCTCACTAATGAATCATAATAAATTCATCAAAAGTAAAAAGACTGCAGCTCTTCTGGGAACTCCCAACCCTGTGTACAATGAAACCTTCAGTTTCAAAGCAGATCAAACAGAGCTGGATACAGCAAGCCTGAGTCTATCTGTGCTCCAGAGTAACAAAGGAGAAAGTAAGTTATATAAATTACTACAGTCAAGGTGTCAAATCTCTCACATATTTGAGACATGTTTAAACCTTGGAGGAATTAATTCCTTTCCCGCAATAATCATAAAACATTTAAGAGTTTTGGGGTATTTCAAAGGCTATATCTTTAAAAGCAAAACAACTTATTTGTAGCATATGTCTCTCTTTCAGAGGCTAAATTTCATGGAAGACATGAATAAAATCACTGTAGACCAGTCAATGTCATTACAAGGTGCTGTGCTTTTGTTTCATTCCAGTACCTATTAAGACAAGCTTATGTGAACACGTGTGTATAACACACAACCTTCAAAATTTTGAGGCCATTCACTCTTTCTAAGCAAATTGGAAAGAAGAATAGGAATTTTAATTGCCCCAGCAGTGAGAAAGAGAGATTAGCATCCTCATTCCTTGGCAGAAAATGTGATGCTTGAGGCCACTTGTTACAGATTGTTAGAGAACTCATTAAGGAGTTCTGCTTAGAGAAGCAAGTCAGAATTCAGTATTTCCACTGCTCACAAGAAAACCATCTTCCCTACAGTGCAAATATGATCTCAATAATTTTCCTCATTCATAGCTGAAAAGTCCAGGCATGAAGAAACAATCTGCTCCTTGGCAGAGGGGGGTCAGTGGCAACACTGTCTACAGCTACCAGCTGTCTCAGTAACTGCATTTATTTTTTCCCTAGCCAGAGCATCATATGAATCCTACTGAGGTTCCTGATGCCCAAAATTAGGGCACACTTCCCCAGTAAACCTGAGGTGAAGGGGCAGGGCAGATACACATATTTGTGCCTTGAACATATTTTAGTTTAACTGCAGGCAAAAGGACAGGCCTGCATTGACTAAACACCCACTTACTGTAGTACCTTGCAATGCTGAACCTCAACAGGTAGAGGCTACAGAACCTGAAATCCAGTGTTATTTCCTTGATAAATATTTTAATATTCAAAAATAACTTTCAGAACAGGCATTACTTGGAGAAATACAGGCTGATATTCCAATTTAGGCAAGGATTTCAGAGAAGCATCACAGGTGTTGATCACTAACTGCTTTCTTTTTTTCCCAGAAACGCTTCTGCTGGGACGAGTAGTGGTTGGGCCTTTCATGTACACACGGGGAAAAGAACTGGAGCACTGGAATGAGATGATCAGCAAGCCCAAGGAGCTGGTTAAACGATGGCATGCCCTCTGCCACAGCACGTGAACAGCACTGAGCAAAAACCAACCCTAACATGGAAAAGCTCTTCCTATCTTTCTCCTCTAAAGGGTACAGAATGTTTTGCTAAGATTTTGTACCCTAAGTGGAAAAGAATAAAATTAATTATTTCCTTGACCAAACACAAATAAAAGATTTGGTCCCTGGTAGGCTGGGAGTCTCTCTTTCCTCTCTTCAAAATATATGTTAAATTTAATTAACATGCACCTGAGCAAACAAAACAGGAAGCCAAACATGATCTCTCAGTATTAATTGACTAGTATTTTCCACCTCTTGGTCACGAGTTCTGGGCACAACTGATCACACATCATGTGGACAGAGCCCAAAATGACCCAAGAATTGCCAGTGATGACACCAGGCCTATCTGTTCACTGCTCCACATCACCACAGTGGCTTCACCAAAGGGGAGGGAAGCCCAGTGAGCATGCCAAAACAGACAGCCCAAAAGATACTGACTGACTAATACATGTAGAATTTATTCAAAACAGCAGCATTATATTTAAAACCTCTTTTGAACAGGAAGCGTGAAGGCACAGTTTATTGGCCACACACCTAGAAGCAGCTGTCCACATCCCTCAGCACAGTGTATTTCCTGCAGTAACTCAGCTCAGTGTTTTCAGCTGATCCCAACTACAGCACTTGGTGTTGACATTAAGGGACAAGCAGAGAAGTCACAGAGTCACAAGTGACTGGAGGCTATTTCAGTACTGGAGCACTGGAATACTCTGAGACAGTAAGATGAAGACCTGTCCTTATATATATTTCTCTCTAAACACATCTTTGCTGGAGACAGAGCATTGATTACAAGAGCCTTGGGTCTGACCTAGTATGACCATTCTTACACTGAAAATCCGATTAGCTTAAGCCCCCTGGGCATGTGTCTGCTTTAGTAGTAGAGTCTTCTTCATTAAGTAAATTACTGCTCTATAAAATAATCCAGAGCAATTATTCTTAATCAAAATAAAATAGGACATTCTTCTCTTCTTGAGTGTTCACTGGGGACCTGAGCTCTGTACCCTTCACACTGCACAGTCATAAACCAGACACACAGACTACTGCAGCAAAACATTTCGCACAATTGTGTTCCAAGAGGATCATTACTTCTACAGCTGAAATCAAACCAACTTCCTTTCAAACAGGATACTGTATTAATTAATTCAAAAGCTTTAAAAAATTAGGCTTCTCTGGGGAGATGAAACCACTTTTCATTTTGAAAATATTGTTATTACCTAAGGGAAATGTTATGAGTGAGAAGATACCACAGAGGAATTGTAAGATTAACAGACTTCCCTGATCCACCATCTGATATGTTACATGGTACCCCTCAGTCTGTCTTGCTAATTGCACCACTGGATACAAGATGAGCCTCAACTCATTACATTAAACAGGATTTTACAAAGTGCTCAACCCTCATTACATCTTTGCTAATGGAGTAATACCAGCACCCTTAACCCCAAAGAGCTGTATTCAAATTTCAGTCCCACAAAACTACTGCCAAATCAAACCAATCTGATAAGCAAAGTTATCGTGTTTGTTGTGAGAAGAAAAACTACACAGTTATCATACAGTTTACATATTACTAGAATAAAATAATTTTACCAAAAAAAATTTTGTCTTTTATGATTTGTCATACCAATAAAGATCTTAAAAGTAAACTGTTAGTAGTGTTTCAGACAGTTGGTTTATGAGCTTGTGCAGGAAGATGCATGTAATGTACAGTCTGTTAACAAATACCTCTAAGGTGAGAAGTCACCTGTCTGAATTGATGGACAGTATGGTCCTCTTTTCTTTTTATATATTAAAGTAACAATACTTCCAGTTTGTGTATTCAGTAATTTCAGCTAAATTGTGAAGAAACATATTCTAATGCACTTACCAATATACTTGTGCTCATGGTCATCCAAGTGAAGCAAATGAGGAAGGTCCTTTGTGGCTCTTCCTGAACACAATCTATTTCAAAGCGAGAAACACCATCAAATAGAGTTCTAATACATTGTTTTTAACTGTTTCATAATGAGCAATTTTTGTTACCTACTGCCTTTTATATAACATCGATCTGATCTTGTGCTTGAGACTTACCTTGTGCTGAAGGAGGTGGAATGATTACAAAACAGTTCTGTTTTACAAGAGAAAAGAGCAGCAGCGAAATTGCTGAGGGTAAATGACAAAAATTCTGCAGTTAAAAGAAGCAAAGCAAACACAACAGCAAAACAAAAAGATCAAGCTACAGACAGCATATGGGATAAGACAAACAAAAACTGTATAACTAAAATATTACTGAATTCTGTCTTTCTCTAATCTGCCAGGTCTAAGGAAAATTCAGTCTCTCAATAGGAGTGAACTTTTCTGAGGAGAAGAAAGAAAACAGATACTGAAGAAATTGTTGGAGTTTATTAATATAATTATTAACATTAAAATACATGTATAAAAATATACTTTATGAAAATTCATCCATATTACTCCAGCAATATATACGATTAGCAGATATTCCCTACTAGTCCTTTTTTTATAAGTTAAAACAAAAATCCTTTCCTATCATTTTTTCAAGAGATTTGCTTCCTTGAGCTAAGTCATTTTTCTTCAGCTTCCCATCTGTGTGTCCTTATGGTCCTCGTTACTCAGTTAGTGCAGAGGTCACAGATCAAGATGAAAATTTAGCAGATGGAAATCCTTTTGCAGAGGATAGCTGTTCTCATCTAGCACAAAGTGGCTTCTGATTTCCAACAAATAGGATGCTTCTGTATCTGCCAGCAGTGAATGACACAGATCTGCAACTATTGTGCTGTAGGTTATATCTGAAGAGGGCACTGCAAAACACACAAGAATTCAATTTACACTTGTTTTTCACAATAGCACCTAACATTCAAGTTCTACCACCATGCAAGCTCCACCGAATTACTGGAAGTGTAGTTCAACATCTGAATAGAAAATTAGCTTTTATTTTTATTTACTTTTTAAAAACAATGAGCTGAGCCTGTTTCTCATTAAACTGTTAACACCTGTGAATGACATAAAACACCTCTCAAGTCAAACAGGACTTGAGAAAGTGAAGCTTGTCTGAGACACAGCTCTGTGTTTCACATCCTGAAAACATGCCAGCTACTGCTAAAAGCTCCTAAGAGATTCTATTTTGCACATAAGGAATCCATTCAGTTATTGAATACTAAGGTATATAACTACAACTATTTAGTTATATAATAGGCATTCACACCATCTCACCTCCTGCTGTTGCAACCTCTCCTCTGAAATTCTGAGTTTGTCAGACAGCCAACAAAATATTCTTTGATGTTGGTTGTTTAGGGGTTTTTTAAACTGCCAATGATGAAAAATTTTGCTTCCATTGTGAACTTTGTTGCCTGTTTCTATCACAAGTAATTCATGAATCAGTACCTACTAATCTCTTCAGCCAGTCTGCAGGAATATTGAGGAAGATTTTTTCCATCAACTCAGACACCACATGAACATAAATTTCATATCCTTCGTCTTCTACTGTCATCAAAGCAGGTCTAGATCAGAAAACAAAGTTTCATGAAAGCTAGCTGCTATGGTTTGTTTTTTATTGAAGCAAAATTTTAGAAAGCACTACAGTTTAATCTTACTCTGCAACGTAATACCAAGAAATAGAAAAATGAGAAAATCTCTATGTATTCATCTGTCAAACTGGTAGCACTGGAATCAGTTTGAGGAACATGTAAGGAAATGGCCTTAAACTGAGCCAGCAGACTCAGATTAGACATTAAAAGGAAAATTTTCACTTTTAAGATGGTCAGGGTTGCCCAGGGAGGTGATGGAAATGCAAAGTAGGGAGATAAGCTTAGGTGTATCACTTGAAATTGTATCATCTGTATCACCCAACATTATCTGTCTTAATACATCACTTTATAGCCACACAATACCAAGGTATATCCCTTCTACTATAACAAATACCAAATGTTTCCACAAACCACTGAACAAAAATCCTTTCTTGGAAATACTCCCAAGGTGATGCATTCTTACTAAACTAATCAGATCAAAATTTCAGTGTCAGACATTTCTCTGAAAAAGTCAGACTTTTCTCTGAAAAAAAAAAGGGCAGGTAAGATCTACATCTAGATATGTTCACATGCTGAGAACACAAACATGGGAAATCTTTATCATTTTTCTACCACCTTTTGTGCAGGAGCAAATTGAAGCCCTTCAGGCCCACTGAGATGTTATAGTCTTATGAAAGACTGAGGGAACCTTTGCAGTTAATAAAAAAAGCTGTTTGTACTTAATCCTCCCTCATAGGAAAACAAATAGCACATGAACTTAAAGATGCAAGACTGTTTTGCTTAGAGGAAAGATACTAAGTCACTACTTTGTTAGATAAATAGGATAGTAGTATTTAAGTCAATGAATCATTAAACTCACTATGAAAGAGTTTAGAAAGACTTTCAGAAAAAATTTAGATGGAAAATTTAGATATTCTAGAATCTATTATGTCCACGGTTGTCTCAATTAACGTTCTCTAGCAAAATCTCTTTCTAGTCACTATGATAATTACATTTCAAAAGCCCAAGATAAATGTGAGAACTGAACAATCAGTTAATAAAGATGTACCTACATCAACTGGATCCACTTAGTTTATTTTCTCTATGTGTGACTATATGTGTCTCACAGTGCCATCTGGTGATAAGTAACTATCTCTGCTCTCCAAGAATGTTCATTGAAAACATTTGGCAATATCAGTCCTGCACAGCTGAAACTGATTTATCAGTTTAAAAGTATGGCTGTGCATTCACATGATTTCAAATTTAAGCTGGAACAAGATTTTTGAGCAGTTTTCCTTTGTCCTCAAGGTCCTACTCCATCTTAGCTTTATCTGACACAGAACTGGGGAAACATCATCCCTGTATGACATAGTAGTCAAAGAAAGTAAAACAGATTCAAACGAAGAATATAATGTATCAATAATGACAATATAATACAGCAATTCAAGAACAACAACTTGAAAATTCATTAGAAAGACAGGGATTGCTAACCACACCTTAAATAAAGAATTTTAGATATGGGGAAAATTAAAATGGAGAAAGTTTACCTCCCTAATAATACACATTATTTTAGCTCTATTTCGTTTACCTGTAGAATGCTTTTACTTTGTTGTATGGCAAACATCTAATACATTGCTTGTAGATCATGTTCTCATCTGCCTGTAGTTCCAAACCACATTTGGCACAACCTGAATACGTAATCATAGGCAGGGAAGCCAAAACACACTCCAGGGAAGTGTCAGCAGAGAAGATGAGTTGCTTGTACTGACCAGTGGAAATGGTAAACTTCAATTCTAAGATATGGGCTTTCACTTGAATCACTCCTACAAAAACAATTCAAAACTGAATTAAGTTTTATTTAGAACTGAAAGCAAAAGCAAGGGCTACAGCTGATTAAAAACCAAAATTGCTATCAAAAACTTCCTTATTTTCTTCCCTTTTGTTAACACATGCTCAAATTTTTAGAGATACTTTATGCAGTGAAGAATCATTGTGGTCAAATACCATTTTAAAACGTATAAAAGTACCACATTTTCAGGTACTATTTCAGTAGATGCCACTATAGAAGGTGCCGGAATAAGAGATTAAAATTGTGCAAAGAATTTCCAAGTGATCTTCTTCCCACTGTTTCAGAGGCACTGAAAAGCATAGCTTTAACAACTTAGCTTTACACCACTTACATATAAACTAGAGTTAAATGCTGCAAGAAAAACTTTAATCACTTCCTAAAATTTAACACCAACTATAGCAATCTTCTAAGTTTATCTGGGAGGGGATGACTGTGTAAAATGTCTTCTTTGTTCTTCTGTAAGAAGTTTTCACTAGCAGTAGCTATTTTACTCTTGCTTTAGAGAGTTCCAGTTTTGGAGATACATTGACAAACTTTCAGTAATTAGTCACATCTTTACTGGACTGGTTGGTGTGGACAACAAAAGTCAGCATTTCTCCCTGTGTTCCAAAGCTGTCTTTGCATGGCAGCACACACCACACCTATCTCTCCCCTGGGCTCATGGCATGAAGGCTGCATTCAGTTTGGCCAAGTACAGAGCAGCCTCCAGAATAAATTCAGAATCCCAGACCTGGCCTACCTTAAAAAACAACTGTTACTTCAGAAACAGAGGATCTGTTTTGCCTACTTATGCATGGCACAACAGACATTACAGAGCTATGGATAACATTTACCTGAGCATTTTTCTTCCAGGTGTGCTGAGAGTCTTGTCAACTCCATGAGGGATGTCTGACTTTTCTGAAACTTTTCTTTAAATTCAACTGCCCTTTTGTCATCATCAAACAAGCACTCATAGGATGACCATGGAGTTGTGTGCAGTTCCAAGTCACCTGAGATAGAACTACATTGGACCAGAAGGTATTTGAAGTCCCATATATGATCTACAGAACAAAAAAGCAAACAGAAAAGTTTACTTTCTATACTGTAGTTAATTTATAGGAAGCCAAGGTCACTTACAAGATTGAGAAACAAATCAGAAGATGTTCTCATATGGTCAGCTCTGGCAACTTTTTAATTTTAAATGTGATGGCATGTAAGGTTTTTCCTTTCCCTATAAACTTGGCGTAAGTTGTCCTATAACGGAAATTTCATTTCACCAAATTCAGCTGTCAAGACAACTCAGCCTTTTGAAAAAGAAACCAGCTTTGAAATTTATTGTCAGCTCCAATGCTGGCAATGTCTCAGACAAAAAAATCTTCATGTTAATAATCAACTTCCATTTTTTAATATGTCCACAATTATAAGTTATCCTAGTTTAACTTATTTTAAAAAGAACAAGACTAGGAATATATCAAAATTGCTGAAACACAGGCTATGTAATTCTTGCAAGAGATGCTTGTAGGTAGTTACAGCTGGACTTGATCTCAAGACCATCAGCATATAAAGCCTGACACTAGTAAGGTGGAAAGCAGAAAATGAAAATAAGGAGTAGAAAAAACCCAGCAATTCAAGCTAAACCAGACAACGATAAGGACGACCCTGCAAAACTGCTAACACAGTTAACACTCATAGGTTTTTATAGTTACATAACCAAGCACTATGAAAATAAGTGCATCTTGGATACAGATTCAAGTTTCTAAATATTTATGCCTTCTCAGTCTTCTAAAGTGCATTCAAATTCTGCTGCTGATGGCACTGCTTCTAAACAGAGGAGACATGCTAGAATTAGCATAAAATGTTACCCCTCCAAGGGAGTATTTACAGGTTGAATGGATAAATGTTACCAGTATTTATATGTTGAATGGATAAATGTTACCAGCTGAACACTTAAAAGGCACTAATGGCATCACCAAAATTCTTTCACACCTACCAATAGGTAGCAGGACCTTACCTTTTTTCCTCTGAAGCTGAGGGCACCAGGAAGCCCCTGCTCCCCACAGAACCATCCTGTAGTGTTGATCTCTGTTCTGTTCTACTGTTAGAATAACTTTTCTTTGGTTGCCACCTCTGTAGCTGTACAGAGATTCTGAAAAGAATGGAAATTACATTACTTCTACAGTAAAAAGCATCCAAGCACACAAACCTCTCATGCCTCAATATTAAGGTGAAATCATGGTGCTATCATTTTTTATGGTACAATTAAAAGCAAAGAAGAATACACCTACAATTTCTCCAGGACAGAAAATAATCTGATTCCTTCAGCAACACGAAATCTAGCTTGAGGGACTGCATAAAGTATATTAATTTACTTTTATCCATCTAAGTGTTCAGCAACTGGGCAGCTCCCTTTGAAACAGGAGATATCTGAGCATCTTTCAGCTCCCACTCATCCTGACCTGTACTGAGTGAAAAGAAATTGTACTCAATGTCTCAGCAACTGCCATCATTGGAAGTTGTTCCCATAACTTCTGTAGAATACACCTAAAGAAACATTTCTCTAGAAGTTTCCACACCAAAGAAAGCCATAGTTTGCAAAAGGCACACTAAAAGTACTTAATAACCATAGATACAAACTGAAACAATTAAGATCTCTACGCCACTCTTATCCTGCAAGTTTCAGTTCCACACTAAAACAACAGCATTTTTCATAAATAATTTTTGAACAAGAACACTTGCATGAAATATCTAACACTTCCAAGATTTACATACTAGAGCAAATTATGAAGATTTCTATCTTCAAAATTCTGCATGTAAAACTAGTAAACATGATATTGGTGATGTGGGTAGAAATCTGTTATCTTAATAATTCAAAATGAGAGTGCAATATGATCAAATTTTTGTGTAAAGCTTGAAGTCCAGCAGCGAGAAACATTTTGTCTTGCAAAATATTATTTAAGTTCCACCTATTGCAGAAGTTGAAGTCCAGTGCAGTGCATGAACTCACCTGTTAATACTGAAATATTGATAATTTTCAGGATTGAGTGCACCAAAGTATTTGGCTGGAGCTGATCTAGCTGCACATATTGAACATCATCCAGCCTCTGAACTTGTCTTTGTGGAATGTCTCTGAAGTGTGGAAATTCTGATGATATGTATGCCAATAAACCATGGAGAACATCACCATCCACTATAGGATAAACTTACATGAAAAAAGGCAAAGTCACATACTATTTTTTATTTTTAGCAGTATAAAACTTACGACTTGGAATATACACACTGACAAAATCAAAAGATTAATCAAAAGATTGTTCAAGAACAATTTTAAGTTTAGAAATTCCTGGGATATATAACACTTGATCTGAAATTAAACTGTACTTCAGGATATTATCAAGAGGAGGCAGATGAAGTTATGCTAAGTGCAATACTTTAAGATACACCAAAAAAATTTTGTATCATAGCTTGGTAAGAAGAAAGCTGTTCTTGATCACTGATGTCAGAATCTGCCTTCAACAGCTGGCAATAGTGGACATCACAAAGACAGTAAGAATAATACAATCATGGTGATACTTCCACTCTATTTTTCCCTTAGTGTCCAACCCTCCATGGCCTGCTGTCGCCCTAATTTTTGCAGTGTTCTATGTTTTCACTTCTGTAGTAGAAGTTCTCATGCATTTTCTATAAACATAGTCCTTGTTTTTGTAACCAGCCTACATTGTTTTGAACTTCTAGATTGTTTTTCATTCCTTTCTCCTAGGTGGAGAAAGATGATAGACTATGTCACTATCCTGTGAAATTGTAGAGGTGGTAACCTCATTGACCAATCCACAATAGTCTTAAAAAATATATAAATATGAGAAAATAAAAAAAGGCAGGCTCTTTTCTGGTCCTGCCTAGTGGTTCCTGACCTGCTGTTGAGAAGTCCACGAAAGTGTTTCTTTCGTAACCGACAGTGCGACAGCCTGCAATGAATTACTTTCCCCGAATGGATCTACTTCTCCATTTTGCAAAAAAAAATAATCCTCATGAAATCTCAGACATCACATGGCCAGGTCCTGGGATAACTACTCTTTCCTAAACTAAAGGAACTCAGTTTATTTAGAGTTTGGAGTGGTAGCCACTAAACTTTACTATGATCTCCACATGCCTATCTGATGTCATCATGTCCACAGGTGCTGTCATACTTTTCTATCGTGTTTTATACCACTCAGCTGCACACATTTCCATTTTATCCTGTGTGTGAGGCATGGAGTACTTGAAATAGTTCTTTCAGTGTTTTCATGAAAACTTAAGCACTACAATCTTACATTCTTTTGGATTGAGAGCTAAGCAGTTCCCCAGATTCAGTAACTGACTGGTAAATGTAGACTGCAGCATGACTTCTCCACACCAAAGATTCTCATACATTATTACATCTGCAAGAAAAAAGCAAACTTATCAACTCATATATCAACAATACTGAAGTGAATAGTATTTTTCTTGACTATATAACCATTGTACATAGAGATGTGTAAGGCACAGGGTTTGAAAGAGATCACTTGGAAACAGTGATTATTTTTTTTAATCTACGAACGCCATTTAACATGAGTTAATAAAATTTTCTCATTAGTTTGATGTAATTCTTAAATTCCTTAGCCTCCTAGCAGACACTGCTTAGGTCTGGTTTGTAGTAGCACTTGTACTTTCCAGGAACAACTGTTTTAAAACACTGACACCTTACAGAATACCCCTGACTCCCTGTAGCTGTGTCTGAGGGCAAGCTTCCATGGGATAGTCAATGTTCCACTGGCAGGATGACTGAGATTTCAAATGATATAAGTGATATAAGAAAGCTACTTACAAAGGCTTAGCCATAGTTTCAAATTACTTGTTACATTCTCCTACTTTTAACAGGCATTTTAAAGATCCATATTTTAAAAAGGCAAATAAAGGAACCCTCACCTGTAAGCAGTACAATGTCCCCAGGAAACACAGTGAGGGACCAAAATGCAGCACCACGCCACAGCACCACCTTTCTCTCAACTTCTGACTGGTCAGTAACAACAACTGTTGCTACAGGAACTTTACGTGAAGATTTCGGTTTAGTCTTCATCTGTATTTCTTTGATATGACAAGGATGTACTACTGTGACCAAAATATTGTACTTTTCATTTTTTCTGCAGCAATTCTTAAGTAGTGATAGTTTCTTTCGGAATTTCTTGAAATCTGTCATCCTCTCTGGATCTACTCTCATCCCAGAACCAGGTGGAGAAGAATTCAGTTTAGCTCTCTTGGATTTCAGCTGTCTTTTAAGTGCTGAGTGAAAAAGATGAAGGGAATCTTCATACTTGTGCGGTCTTTTAGAGGAGTTCTTGGGAGAACAATTCCCTTGAGAGCACAGTATTCCAGAGCTCAATGGCTCAATGTGGATTTCATTTACAAATTGCTCAGCAGGAACATTGAGTTCTTGAAACTTTTCTGAATTTTCCTGAGCACTTTCTTCTTGTTTTGTAGCTTTAATCCAAACATTTTCCCCATCATCCTCAGAACTGAAAAGTTCAAGAGAACTTGCATCCTCATATTCATTTTCAGTCACATTAGTAGTACAAGTTCCAACACCAGAATCACATTGGAAGTGATCATGCTGCCTTTCTTCAGCTTTTTTGCCTGCTTCTATATCTGACAGTTTTACAATTCTTTCCTGCATCTCATTCTGATCCTGTGCAAAAACAGCCACGTGACTCGAAGTCACTACACTACGAAATTCAGTGTCTGCTGACACTGCACAGTCATTTGGTTCTTTTGGTTTGGACTCCTGACTTTTTTGGAAAAACACATCCAGACAGTGACTTAGATGTTCACGATGCTCACTTCTGTGACCTGCCAGAAGTCCCACAGACCGCAGATGGATGCTAACCTGCTCAGTGCTGGCAACCAAATCAGAAATGTCAGAGCTGTTAACTTCTGAATGCCTGCCTTTCCTCTCAGTGGGGTCTGGGCAGCAGGCACGGGATGGTTTCTCTTGTCCAGCAGATTCTGCACAGCTCTGGGGCAGGGGTTGATCTGCATCCTGGTTTCCATCTGCAGATGAGTATCTATCTTTGGATACTTGACAAGCAGAGCAAGTTAAACTTGTGGTCTTTTTAGGTATGCTGGTACAAGTTGTTTCCACAGGGGCAGGAGATGCCAAATCTTTTCCTTCTTTTGCCATGAACCTGCCCTGCTGAGCTCTGTCCCCACTTGCAGGGACTCCTGTGACTCTGCAGTTTTCTGCCTGGAGCCCTGAGGGGGCAGCAGTACCCTGGACCTTTCCACAAACAAATCCACGTGGATCACACACGCAGTGGAGTTCTCTCCATCTCTCAGCAGTGGGTGCTGAAATACTTTGCTCTATCCCCTCTAGTGGGCTTGGAATACTGGGTGCTCCCACAAAAATATGAATTTGAGGTCTTTTTGACATTTTTGAAGGCTGTTTAAGTTTGACTTTAAATAATGTGTTTTACGCAATAAGCACAATAATAAATATTAGCAAATGCAAAAAAAAAAGATTTTACTTTTCCTAACAATTTTAAAAATACCTTAAATTCATAGGAATATTTCATAACTTAACCAGTAAAAACACTACTCTACTACTTAAAGCCTATAGAATAGATGTACAAAATCTAAAAAAGAGAAGTTATTTTAGAAATATTTATCATTCATTTGTGTCAAACTTGCATAGAAAAATAAATTTACAGCAACACCTAATTTCTGATTCTGATACTTGGAAACACATAATAGTGAAGTTAATTTTAAGTTTAATTATTGACCTATTTGTCTTCATTTATTATTGCTACTTAAACAGTCAAATGTGAATTCACTATTCAGTACTTGACCTTAACTCATGTGAAATAAATGTCTGTAAGGAATCTTCACAGCATGGTTAGGAGATCATTTCATCTCCCAGAAAATTACAGTTTCAACTAAATTATTAAAACACTAGAGCTATTTAAAATTAAATTTGCTAGAAATGCAATATTTTACATGCTGTTTTAGCTACTGTTTCAGGCTATTACTGATAAATTATAATTATTTAATAACCACTAAGGGGTCAGTAAAACTTGAGCAGGCAATTTAGGATTGGCTTTAATTCATTCATGTAGTATCAAACTACTCAAGAAATTCCTAGCTTTTCTAGCTAATTACAATTAGCCCACTTACACAGCACACAAAAAAGACCTTTTATTTTTTAAAATTTCTGCTGTATAATTATAATTTTAAAATATGCAGAAACAGCTATAACTGTTCATTAAAATGCTGATTACAGCTACTTGTTTTGAGAGTGCTGTTGCTAATAGAAGTTGCTGCAACAGGCAATTCTGCAGATGTAGAGAACACCAGAAAAAATTTGAGATAATCCAGCTGTAAATAGAAGGAAAAGACAATTGAAACAAATACAGCATTGAAAAATACGCAAATTTTTTACTTAGCACTAATTAAATTAGTAACCATTTTCCTAAAAACCCCACTAGGGGTCGATAAATCTGCACATTCATAGGGCTTGTTGTAACATGGAAAAACCATAAACATCCTGGAATACTGACCTCTGGTATATCATTGCTGTCACTGGAAAAGCAAGATACCACCACTAAAATTAGACAGGGCAAAATACAGAGAAGCTACAAACCCCAGTGACAGGTATTGCTCACGTTTATGCTCATAACAAAACAAATGCTACTTAAAACACTGGATTGTTCAAACTTCTGCAGTTGTACATTTAAAGTTCGTCCCATAAGATGGTAACTTTTAAAGGACAATAGCCAAACCCATGAAAGCTTTGAGCTATATAAAGAGTGGCAATATACAAATAACCAGAAGGACAGAATTTACAGTTCAACACTAAAGTAGTGGATCAGGTAAGGGAAAGACAAAGCAGTGATAGTAAAGTTGAAACCCTAAAGAAGTTAATTTTAAGTTTAATTATTGACCTATTTGTCTTCATTTATTGTTGCTAATAAGTTTTGTAGATAAAAGGCTACCTAATACCTGATGTAAAAAGTTTAGTAACAGATCTATGACAAATAGAAAATGTCACTATCAGTTTAAATGAACTTGGTAAATGCCCAGTTATATGACAATTTATCAGCCCCTCATTTTAAGTATCACTTCTCTTTTGCTTTTTGTCATGTTTAAGATTTGTAAGTTACACAAAAATGAAGAAAGGTTTCCTTAACTTTCCAGTTCTGTAACTTCTCTAAACTTATGATTTGTTTTCCTGATTAATATTTTGCAGTGCCAGTATATTCAAGGCCAGGTTGGATGGGGCCCTGAGCAACCTGGTCTAGTGAAAGGTGTCTATGGCAGGGGGTTTGGAACTCGATTTTTAAGAACCTTTCCAACCAAGCTGTTCTATGATGCTATGATCACACCAAAGGAATTGAATCTTGGTGTTATGTAATGAATGTTTGCAATTAAAATATAGTTTATATTTTCAAAACATAAATTACCTTAGGAATAATAAGTGACCTCTGCTGACTTTCTGATTCATGTAATAATTCCACTACCAAACGACCTGCTTTGGCAAGTTCCAAGTGACTTTCTGGGTCAAAGATGTCGAACTCCTTCCCATACTAGGAATCATCAGTATCTGAAATAATTTAACTCTGTAAATCAGAAAGAAAAAAAAAAATCAAAGTTTACCTAAATTCCATGTACACAAAACTGTTTAAAGAACCTTTGTTTTGCTGCTTTAGAACAGAATTATTACTCACTTAATGAGTTTTGTTAGTGAAGTTCTGCTCATTGTTTTACATAAAAGTCTGAAAGAACAATTTTCTAGTGATTTTAAAAAGATGAGCAAAAAACCTACCAATTGTTTAGGCAAAATTCCACTGCCACAAAAAAATCCATTTTATACTGTAGTTGAATTACCTGTGGGCAGACAGTGGGTTAACTACACCAAAGATAACAGGAGCTAAAACTCATAAAGATACACCTGAAACCTGAATGCACATATCCATTATACCTGTTAATTATTACACCATTTCCTAATTTGTGGAAAGGTGCTCTATTCCCAACAGCCAATGAAAGCCAAGCTTTTTATCTCTGAAATGGTCAGAGTCTGATTGACGGGTCAATGATCTATTAAAAAACAGTAACTACATCAGCAAATTTCACATTTGCAAGACACTGCAACTTGAAGTTTAAGATACAGAAATGTATAATGCTACATAGTGTATTTCCTCCAATCTAGACAGTAAGACAGGAATTCTAATGTAAAGGTTGTTAAAACAAACTGTCATTAACAGATTGTGAATCTCTAGGGATTTGCTGCACATAGAACAAAATCTAAAACAGCTTTAAAAATCCTCTTCCCATAGTTACCCTACAAATGTTCTCATGCTACACACATGACCTTAAAGTACCCCTAAAATACCCTAGAAATATTCATTACTTTTATTCCGTATTTTACTACTCATTATTAGTATTCACTCACCAAGCATTATGCCAAGATAATTTAAGAGGGTGACACAGCTTCAGCTTCCTATCATTTCTGAATATTCACAATAGCCAGGTGCCTAAATCTCTGATTTGAGAAGTTACATCCAAATAGTCTTATCAAGTCTTTATTTAAGTCCTGTGCACTAAAAGTAAACCACACTAATTCAACCTCTAGTTAAGAGTTTCTCTATGCCTGTTACACACTACAGAGCTTCAAGCTCCACATAAAATTACAGAAATAAAAGACAGCAATGCAGCAGAAGACAAAGAACAACAGCAATATAATGCAAAAGTGTACTTTCCTCTCTAGAAACACTGAAGTTTTAGAAGATAAACAGTGCATTCTTTTAGCTTCCTACTTTGATTTGCTGCAGCTTGATGATGAAAATCCTAAATGGTAAGTAGTTAATTACCTGATCCCTAAATAGAGAAGAAAACATTATATTGTCCTTTCCCTGCAGAAAAGCTAGCCCAGTAACTAATAAATACATAAAGTAGGATATTCTCTTAATTCTCAATTTTAACTTCTATTGTGAACTTTCCCCTCCCTTATTTGCACACTTGATTTTATATTCCTCCTACATGTAGTATAAAAAATTATAGGATTGACTCATCTACCTTAAACAGAGGAAACTGAATTATTCATAGCTGTCTTCAGAGCATTTGGTTTCAGTTCAATTCAAGCTGTAGGGTTCGTAGGCTGGGCTCTTCTTTTCTTGACAGCTCAGCCCATGTGATTGTGGAGTAGAAAACCTACTAAGACACTTGCCAACCAAAGGAAAACCAGAAAAACTTCCTGATGCAGAATTCTGATTATATCATAGGAAACTCTTCTGGCACTTCCACCATGCTGCTCAAATCTCCCTCCAAAATTCAACGTGGTCTTTTTAAAGAGCCAGTCCTGTAGCTGTACAGTAACTTTGAAAGAAGAAAAAGCAAGCAGTGTAGTAAGTTTCATACACTTAGAAACTGAAACATGAATGCATTACACGTTTCCTTGCAACTTGGGCAAGAAAAAGAAGGGTGATCCTTCTGCCAACAACTCCTGCTGGCACTGCACGTGAATCAATATACCTGCAACAGCATCTGTCTACTAAATCAATAAGCTTGGTCCAAATACATTTGTATTAAGGGGAACACAATGGAAAATAAAAACTGACAGAAGAAATCAAGCCAAGCAACTTGCAGCTAAAGCAAACTTATTCTACGTAAGAGTGAGGGATGTATCATGTGGGCTTAAAAGCAGATTATACGTGTAAGTGAATGGCAGTTCAAGGAGACTGAAGTGGAATGTATTAGCCAAGGTTAGTGGGACCTAGCAAGAAGTCAGGGGAACACAGATGTGGGAGAACACACATGTACACATGGGCAACTGGGGAAATGAATAGGATAGGTCTTTTTTCTGTCATCTGTTGTTTGGTGATTGTGACAACCACCAAATACCTTTTATCTGAACTTTAATACAAGGTTTCAGGCAAAGACTGTAGTCTTGTCCATAACTGGCCTGTTTAACCAAATGCAGTTTTACACCAGGATGGTTATTTGGCTCACATAATAACATCATGTTAGCATATGGAATACTGTGCACAGAGGCTGCTGTCAACCAGACCAGGTGGTATAACAAGAATCCTGCTAGCTGATATCAAAATTGACGAAAATCACAAGACTTCATTTGCCTACAGCAGTACCTGTAATTAGTATAAAGTTACTTCCAAAATGAGGTACTTAGGTTATTATTGACCATAAAATAATTTCTATTAGTGCTTACTATTTAAGTAAAATGGCAGCAATACTAATCCATTCAGTATTTAGTTCTTCTCACCGGCTGTTACCAGAGGACTACAATACCCTTTGGCCTCAAGATAGGTACAGCTGGTTTACAAGTACATAAAACCTGTATTCAGCAATATGCAGCCATAAAACATGAGGTGTCCGATTTTTTTTCCTTGTTTGGAGCACTTTTAGAAACAAGATGATTTTTAGAATATGGAACATCTATGGTATAGGTATCACAACAGAAATCTTCCTAAATACTCCTGCAGCAGCAGGGAAATAACTTAAACCAGAAATCAGTGTTCTAAGAAGTTCCACAGCCTGACACTGTAAAAAAAGTTGAATCAAAATACTGAGTAAGAAGAGGCAAGTTGTTCTTCATAACTATTACTGAACTATTAATGTACACAAAGAAGGCAAGCAATTAAATGGCACTTCTATTGCTAATATTTAATGTGCACCTACTTCCTGCAGGATCAGGGCCTGTGGTTTCTAAAGTTGTGCTCTAGAAGGAAATAATTCCCTGGATCTGATACAAAGACATTTCTTCTGTAAAAACAAACTTAGATCATATAAAGACATCTACTTAGCAGCTGCATCAGCCATTTTATTTTTAAATTAGTATTTTTTGGAACCAAATGATGCAAAAAATCTGAACACTGATAAGACACTTTCAATTCAGCCACTGAGATATCTTCATTGTGTTTGAAAATAGGAGTAAAGGTAGTAAACTTTTGTGATTAACTTGGTAATTCTTTCCTCACTGCCTTTTGAGATGGCCCCTTAAGTAAATGCTATTTATTGATTTTTGTTTTGCAATACATAAAAACATATAATTAAGGAGATATGAGCATCCAGTGGCTGCTACAAACAAAAGAAGTTAAAAGTTCTAGAGACCACTGACCTTTTGAGTAGACAAGAAAGATAAAGGTAAAAGGTCAAAGATACACAAACGTGCCATGCACGTTCTGTTGAAGAACACTCATTCTCCAAACCTTTATTTTTGAGAACTATTTAAACAACTAAACTTATATACCCTCTGTCAAGAAAGATATTGTTCCACGTATTTCAGCATATTAAAATACATTACAATATTAGAATGGCAGCATTGTGGCTTTTTTTAGAAAAACTATTTAGTTTGCAGAAAATTTTCCACAGGTATCATTACCAATGAAAATCTATGTTGGGACTGAAACCTGACAAACAGAGGTGGATAAAACAATACAGACGAAAGCAAGGTAACTGGTTAAAGGTAATATGTAAATCATAATAGTCTGATTTACATCTGATTAACTGTAGGTAGATTTGACTTACTAGGAACAAAAGATAAAAATAAATATATAAGAAATATTTAAAATACAAAGCCACCACTATTATGTTCTCGTCTTTATAAAAGCCTTACTCAAAAAAGATAAAGTTTTATAACAAAAACCTGGATACTAACTGCACACTCATAGACAAAAATGGGATATTGTCACTGTTTTGGACAATAGCCATAGGTAAGACTGTCCTTGTGTTTTCATACTGTGGGAGACAGGGTGTTGAAAAGGTCTAATTCTTAAATTCACCACATAAAGTAATCTACTTTTTTTTATTACCATGTAAGTAACCTACTAGTGCCAGGAAAATGTCTTTCACTCTCCACGACAAGTGGTTATGTTAGCAATAGACCTTAACAGAAGCTGCACTTCCTTTTGCCTTTAAGACAAGTGGGATACTTCTCATTTGTCAGCATCACTAAACAATTCAAGTTCACTGTCTGTTAACTGAAAACAACAGTTGCTCACTCCAACAAGTCATCTTGGAGCACATAAATCATCACTCGATCGAGACATGCTCCAAGGCTCTTGAAAACTACAAGCTACACAAGGAGCTCCAGAAGCAGCCACGTGGCACGCAAGGCCACAAGATGCCTTTTAGACTAACAGCTCAATCATGACTTCATTTACTTCATCCCTGTTTGTACAGGATCCCTTCAGAAGAGCAAACCTTTAACCTTCCTGCAAACATAAACAACAGCAAGTACTTTTTGTCAGGACTGAACCTATGGCACCAGATTTATCTACTCCCTCCCCACACCAAGCCTCATCGTGCACATTTTATCTGTTCCTGTAGTGTGCAGCTACAGCCTTTATGTGGTATCATCAGCGTATTTCTGTGAGGTTCAAAGGAGCAGGCAATCCAATCCAATCAATAGCTGATCTCAGTACTTTCACATCTCAGCAAGATGAAAGCTGGCTTTACACATTTCTATAGAGCCAGAGTCCCAAAAGAAAAGTTCAAACACATGCTTTGGATGTGAGCATTGTAATTTAAACAAAACCCCTTGAGAGATGTTAACTACATGACAGTACTGACTTTTCTATCCAAATGTAGACTTTCAGCTCTTGAAAAGGCAAAGGATTTTCAAGGTTATTTTACCATTTCCCTTTTGCACACACCCCAAGAATACATTTCAGCTGTAACTAAAAAGGGTTTGCTCTTCTATCTAGAAGTCAAGAGGTTTAAGATTTTTTTAAGACATAAAGCTCCCTTAAGGAAACATAACCTTCAGACTTGGGCCAAACTGTCTCTGTACACTGGTGAACAGCATTACAAAGATCACAGATGGTTCACTGCCCACACTGGCTCCTTGTTGTGGCCACAGAAGGAACACACCTACCAACTTGTCTGCAGAACTGCATGAACATCAAACACTCTTTCACATCTATTCCAGCTAAGCAGTAAAGTTGTTAATTTACCAGGCCACTGCAGAAAATCAAGACAAAAAATTCAGATTATTTCAAGTGAGTGAGAACTGCAGTGAATCTTCTGGAAACAGAAACAAACTTTTCAAATCTTTTGGCATTTACCTAGGAAAAAATTAAGATATGATACATAAAGAAAATAAGCATTAGCTTTTTAATATATAAGCCTTTACATTTCAATGGTTTAGATGGATGTTAGTTCAGCAAACTGGTTAAGCTTTAACAGGGAACAGGTGACACTGAGTAACTATCAACACAGCTGACTGAGCTAAAGGTGCCTTTTAGATGCAAATTTCCTTATTTCGGAGGTAGCTTTTCATTCAGACTTTAGGGCAGCAATGCACTTTGACTATTTATTAAAAATAATTTGACTGATTATATTTCAAAAAAATCATAGATCACAATTTCTATCCTACTATGCCCTGAAAAGTTAAAGGAAATCATCATAACTGAACAAAATGTGAATGAAGGGTACTAATTAAATGCCAGAAACACTGATTTGGCCTTTTCCATGGTAATTCAGCCATCTGAAAACACCTCAAGCAAAATCAAAAAACTCAAGGTATGATGTAAGAAGTCATCCTGGGTCTCCCTCTACTGTTCCAAGTCATAGTGTGTAGCAGCAGGGCACAGCAGCATAATCATTGATAAAAACCTTCTTGTACCTTTGTTCTCAGTCAGGGCACATCATTTTCTGCATTGTTTTTGTCAGAGGGAATACTTCAATTATTGTTACAGCTTCATTCAGCTGCCTTTAATACAGTAACTTTTATAAATGTTTTTATTACTTGCAGTAATTTCACTTGCCTGTGAAATTTTAAGTTAACTTTCAAAGCTCCTGAAGTATGAAGAGTTAAGGATGGAAAGCAAAGAAATTTATCTATTTATTCATTTGTCTTCATGCAGAAGCTGCTCCAATCTGAAGTAAAACTATAAATTGCTTCTTTCTGCAATATAATGCAGAAAGAGTAGAGTTTAAAGAAATGGTCACCTCATGGTTTAACACCTTGTGTACTGGAACCGTAATCCTGTTTACAAATGTAATTTTTTTTCTGTCTGCCAAACATTGCAAGTTCTATGCTTGATTTTCACTAGAATAGAAACAATAGGACTGATGTACACAAGGCCAGTATTGGCTACTAGTATATTAGCATATTTTTTATCCTGAAAACCATGTGAGCTGCTATACAAAGCTATAATCACAACAGTCTTCAAAAATATTTTAAAAAAACCTAGCAGGAAGTTTTCACATAGAAGTGGCAGTGCCAATGTCAGAAATCTATCTTTTTAACGAGAGTGCTGTTTAATGCCTCAACACACAAATGAGTTTGGTACTAAAGTAGCTCTGAAGAGTGTTTTGTAACCCACCCTTATTCCATGTCCTTTACAGAAAGACAGTTACTGCTCTGTGTGACTCGAGGTGCTTCAGTGCCACATGCACACACTTGAATTTTACATTCTGTAAAAACATGGAAGAGGAAAATCAGAGGTGAAGAAACACAGGGAACTTGCTTCCCATTCCATATCAAAGTACTTTATGTATCCAGCTAATGATTTGAGTAACTCCAGGTTTAACTTGCTTGTGTTAGGAAGTACATGGAATATAAGTGATCAGCTACTGTAGTACTGAGCATATGACAGGAAATGAGTAAATACATATTGGTTTTGCCCTTCCCATGAATTTCACATTAAAACCTGTTTATATGAGCTTACTCTAAAAGATTTGAAAATTAGCAGATAAAGCAGAAACCCCAAAAAGCTATTACACTAAACATGTGATCCATTATCTTTCTCCAGAGATTAGTAACCTTTACAACAGACCAGAGAGAAAGGAACTCAAAAAGCAGTACAGTTTGTTCTGTCTTGGCTGATGTTCTGAGTTACTTGACATTGCATTGCAAGAACTATACCTATGTTAACATTGCATTTCGTATAAAAATTTTATCTTGCAGGTAAAACTAACATACCATCTAAATGAACGGCAGTTTAGGAGCCATGTGCTCATAACAAATGTTAAGTGAGGTATGGCAGCATTTCATGTTAACCATAATGAAACACTGGAGCAGAAGAAAAATTTGAGACAAATAAAAGACATAAAACTAAATCACTAAGACATCATATTTGTCAGCACAAATCTAAAAAGCAGCAAATGGAGATTTAGCTTATATGATGGAAACCAGATTAAAAATTAATTGAAGGCGTCTTTTTGAAAATACAGTATTCATTCAGTAAATACAAGGCATTCAGAGACAAATGAGAACCAAAATACTAACATACTTCTCTCAACAGGAATTTTATGACATTACAATATATAAAATATATATAATGAACTTCAGCTGCCAATAGAAAAACCATGCAGAAAACTGAACAGTCTGATCACATTGAGAAAAAATCTAGTAAGTGACGGGTATGGATGGAAAATTTCACAAAATAAGCAAGCGCGAGAATTTGATTTTATGAAGCTGAAAAGAAAAACATCCAAAACAATGTCCACTTAAATTGCATTACTCATTAAAAAAGGCAAATACAGAAAAGGGAAGAGGTAACATCATAGGAATTAAGAACTGAGCAATCATACTGTGTAGTTTTTAATTCCTTCATATATTATGATGTTACTTGATGCTTCTTTCTCCATATGGCAAACAAAATAAGTTTTACTTTACCATGAAAAATAAGTTTTACTTTGCCAGCTCTCAAGGAAGTTAAGATTCCAATCCCAAATGGGAATCAGCTGTCAAGTCCCTTTACCTATGCTTATCCCTTTACCTTGGGAAACATAGTGTTTAGAAAACAAGCACTTGCATTTTATATCCAGCTAAGTTTAAAGGATAAAGTTCTGATCCTGGAACCTATTCTATGTAGTTCCCTTCTCCAGGCAGCCCTGAAATGACACACTGTTTAGTGGGCATCTCAGCTTTCCTTGGAGAAGGAAGCTGTCCATCAGCAGCATTCTCCACTGCTGAGCATTGTAAAGCCACCTACACTTTACTGCTGGATAGAATGGTGGTGTTATGCAAAGTTTTTCTTCTCCAAACAGAGCCCAGTTTCTTAAGACTATAAATATAAAAAAAATGAAAGCCCCTTAAAAAATGTCTTAACTCACATCTACCTTACAAAAAAGAAAATTTCACTCTTGCAGCCAACATCAGTATTTTAGAAAGATGTGGGGAAACTTTACCCAAAAAGTACAAACCCTATTCTTTTAAATTCTCAATATCTCATCTTACATAAATCAAAATCCAGTTTAGTGGGGACTGAAGCTGTTCCAATGTAAAAGTTATCTAGGCTTTTCCACATTATATTGGATTTCCAATCTAGTTCCAGGCTCCATAGCAGAAATTTGCCACCACATTTCACATTAATAAGAATACTCATGCTTCTTCAAGAATAGTTTTATCCCATTATTCTAAAAATTAAATAGTGACTTCTCACCTCAAGAACTAGATGTCAGGAGCAGAAGTACTGGCAGAAAGCTTGCCACTGATCTTTAGGATTAGTGCTGCTTTACAAGCATTGATGCAATGAGGGGTTTGAGCTTACCATAGGGATGAAAGTCTCAGGCCTGAGAAGTCAGAGCTCTGCCTCCTGGGGTTCCACTGCTGGACACAGGAAGGGTGGGGAACAGCTCAGCTGCAAAATCTGTGTTCCAAACAGGTCCATTAGAATTAGCAATCCATGCAGTTACAGATGATAAAGTCACCTTCCTCCATCTCATCTCAATTTCATGCTCTTTTATGATCTAGGGTGAGAAAACAGAAAAACAAACAAGTCAAAGTTCAAGAAACCACACTGCTTTAAAGAAGTTGATCTGGCATTCTCAGCAACAAAGCACAATCATATCTACACTGCGTATTCCCAAAGAACTCATGCCAACCCCAGGATTTATTTTCTTTGTTTGATGAGTAATTCCACTTTATTTGGCATTTCAGAAAGTTTTAGAACCAAATAGAGCCACAGGTCACATTATATTACCTACTCTTCACTTGCCATCATCCAATATGCTGGATGAAGACTTGCTGGAAGACTGACTTCTTTTCAGACATACTAAGCATACAGTATGAAAATAATTGAAATAAAATCTGCTGGCAAAACACGTATGTGATGTATTTGACAACCACTCCTTTTATCCAAACGGACCCATTCAAGTAGCTTTCCATGGATTCTTTTAATCTAACAGAACCTGTAAAAGCCTACATAACCTCTGTTTTCAACATCTTCAACATAAAATTAATGAACTACAGTTCCAATAGACCTCACTGTTTCTGTTCCTAGGAATGAGTAAATTGAATATGCTCTGATAAAGGATAAACATTCAAGACAAGAAGTATTTTACTTATTACTTTGAAAGATAATCTAAGACTTTCCTATCTTTCTTGAAGAAAATCAAGTCTGATAGGAAGGAAAAATTATATGAGTTTATTAGAAAAGCAAATTCCAGGAGTTTCTCCTTAAGAATAAATACTGCCCATGCTCCATAATTTCTGGCCTATATTCATTCAGACACCAGGACCTTACAAGTTTGTATAACCAGCTCAGTTCCAAACAATATTTAATGTATTTGTCCTTCCCATATTTTTAAGAAGTTGGGAATAACTTATCACCTATTTTTTTCATGGGAACTGCAGCGATGAAAGGTTAAGTAACTTACTTTTGCTTGCATAGTAAATTGAACCAAACATAGAACTCACTGAGTGAATCTTACATACTCATACCTTAATCATTGCACTGCCATTCCCCAGTGCATAATCCTTCACCTTTTTGATAAGATATAAAACTACCCTTTTCACCTCAGCTTTTCACCCTACCTATTGATATTTTAACAGTCATCATTCCTGGTTATATCATTTCTAGATCCACAATTCTCTCTTCCTGCAATATAAAATTTATTTTCCTGCTCTGTTTTTATTCCTTACTTGAGGTCTCAGGTGCTAGTTTAGAAGCACAAAGTAATAAAATGATTCAAAGTCACGATTAACACAGGGCATCTGATATGACTATTTTTTTGTTTAGTTCCATAACCTCATACACTAGGTGAAGGAAGTTCCCTCTTACCTCATATTGTGCAGAACATACTCACAAAATCAAGCCTTAGTTTTCTAAATGTTAAGAATTACTTTAAGTCCTGAGGCAGTGCCCTATATTCTGTTGTGACTTTGGGACTCACCCTGGGAAAAAAAAGATGAGTGTTTCAACACAAAACAGACTTTTTTTTTCTTTTAGTTAACAGGCCCATTAACTCCTTTAACTTAAGTTACCTTCACTGAATTAGCCATCTAATAAACAAGAATAAATTGCACCTAAAACTGAGTAATATTAATGGACTTGCACTATAAGCATGGGCTCAGTGTAGGGGAGGGGTAAAATATTTAGGGAGAACAGAACAGTGAAGGAGAGTGGCTTCTAATTCCTTCACTTGTTGATCTATTAGTTTCATGAGGTTTTTGGTCACATGAGGAAGAAGCTCAATTTCTCTTTATGTATCCCAATGTTACATTTCTGTAAAAGCCACAATGATAATGTAGTCTTTAAACCTGAGGTGAACATACAGCCTGCTTTGTTCAAGAAAGCTGATCTCTAATGATAACTGAACAATCTAAAAGCATACATTATTTAGATTGTCATTTAGTGTTCCTTTACTAAACTAAAGAAAAGTACCAGGCTGATAAGACAAAAGAAACCAGGAAAAGCTTTTACAAACTCCATGGTGATTTTAACTCTTTTAGTCAGAAGACCACAATATAGTAGTCCTTCTGAAACCAGAAAATCTCCTACTAATGATATGCAAGACCCTATCTTACTAGTACTGCAAAATAAGCTTAATTTCAACCCACTGGCTTCCAAAGGAAAAAAACAGAAAAGACGAAGTAGAACAGGTCAGACATTATCCTGCCAACATTGACAAGATTAGATAATAAACAATAATCAAGAAAAGCTTGATACAGTGTTTTCAAAAGTTATTCAGGTGTGCTCAAGAAGGGACAATTTAATCAAAACAGAAATATTTCCTTTTCTAACCTATTTTCCCATTCTGAAATTCCTCTGGGATGAGCTATACAACAGTGATTTTGTGCTGGATCTCTACATCCAGTGGACACCATGAACAATCTTGAGGTCTGTGGAAGATGACCAAGAAAAGATATCACATATACATTTTTACATCCAGCATAACCAGCAATATTTTTTTAAAAATTTTTTTCAGAAAATCCATAATGTGGTGAAAAATACCAGCCAGTGTACTCTTGGACTTTTCTGATAAACAATACCAATTTCAATTGTACCAACAAACTTGAATGGCAGTTCTTAATGTTTTGTATCTGGGCTTTACCCATCAACACATTTCACAGAAGATTTAGGCATTCAAACATATTTTAACAATCTTGATTTCAATAACCACTTCCAAAGTGAAAGAGGCTAAAGTTGATTTTGCTAACAGAAATGCAAACAAAAGCACTACAGGAGACTAGTATTCTCTAGTTCTTAAGAGCTTTAGTGTTTGTTATTTAAACAATACACACTACGTTTATGTCAACAACTTCTGATTGTTAATTGAGTATTAAACCAAGAAAAAACTGGTTTGCAGCATCTGATGCTGTGATTCCAGGCTGGAAAGATCTCAGGTAAAATTTTCAGCCAGACAGCCAAGGACACCAAGAGTTGCAAAAAAGATCCATTTCAATTCTAAATGTTACTTTCAAACAAGTCTTATTTCACTACTGGCAAACCACTTTCTACTATCTATTATTTGCTATGTTCACTGAAGTAGACAGGAATTTTCTAAAAAACAAAAAAAAATAAACTGACTAAAGTACTTTCTTTCCCACCTAACCTTATTTAAGAGAACAAAGCCGGCATGCTCACAGTGCACCTGTGGAAGAATTATGCTTGTATATCTACCAGCCTTCCCATTACCAGCTTTTTCACCAGTTAATTCCAAACACATTTAACAGTGAGATGAGAATCACAAATATTTCAGGATTGGGTAACTATATCATGCCCTCTTTTGTCTTTTAAATTAGACATGAGGAAATTCCAATCATAAGCTAAAGATTATGCCACAATGACACAAACCAGCTGCTTACACAGATTCTCACTGACCCACAAGCCTCTATCATGAAGGGACACTTTGATGGAAAGGTCACTGAAATCAGATTAATTTGTTACTGACTTCAGCAAGTTTTGGGTCATACCTGCACAGCCTCCAGAGAGAGGACTTTTTGTCCTACCCATCTGAAAACCAGAAATGGTGTTAAAGGAATAAGTGTCATTAAAAAGTGTATTTAATATTCATCAGTTAGATTATCTGGCAATACTCATCATCAATATATTGATAATAACAGCACTGAAACCTGGCACTGAGAATTTCTGTATATCTATAGACTGCCTGACCAAGAGATGAGGGCATCAGCTCCTGTATACATGAAGAGCTTTTTATATCTGTTCTGTCACAGTGCTGAAGTAACCAGTTGGCAACATCAGTCATCATGCACAGCAAATATATAAACAGATGGAGACAGAATATCTTTAAAGCTAATAAACGTAAGCACCACCACTTTTCATAGCAATTAAAAATATTTACCTGTCAGGTAGTTATCAATTTATTCAATATTTTGATTTCTTCAGCAGAATTATTAACAAGCTAAAAGCTCAGAAAACTGCTCTGAACCACTTACCGAGGGTTTTTCCAAGTACCTTTCACTTAAGAATTAGGAATCCCTGTCAAATTCACATCCCAAATAATGGTCTAATAGATCTATTGCCAGAATTTCAAAATAAGAATGATATCTTGTTGCAGAAGTTCTGGAAAAGTAAAAAAACCCAACAACTCAACCCAACAATTATGATTGAATAAATAATAAATATAAATATTATTTTACTCAGCTATAGATTATTTTTGTAGCAATGCCTCAGGTGAAAAGCAAGACTCACTTTAACCTAGTCCCTACTAGGCCAAACCTAGAACTTCCTACTTTACTTGCACAATTATGAGTTTCGCTCCCTACTTTTACAGCGCTATAGACAAGCAAAAACATTACTATTTAAAGATGAAGAAAATGATAGCAGCTTATTACTTGAACTTAGCAATCAGGAAAAACTTCAATTTAATGCAAAGCAATACAAAACATTAAATAATCAGGCCACAGGTACCTAAGCATCTCACTAGTAACACAAAGTATTGAAAGGTTTAAAGCCTTTATCTCAACAGGAAATAATCTGGATACCTCTTCTCCAATTTGCAATACTGCAGAAAGCACATCTCAAATTTGCAGTATGTGCAAATTAACTTCTGCAGCCTGCCTGGAAAACCACCAAATTCAGGTTCTTTTTTCCCAAGGCAAAAGGAGTAAATGAAGAAAACCTGCAAGTCTGCTCTCCAGATCTGCTCTGGCTCAATACAGCTGAAGTTATTTATACAGGAAAGTCTCTAAACCAATAGATCTCAGTATTGATATCTTATGCTATCAGTAAAAGGGTTTTAATAAGCTTTGGTCTCTAATTGGTTGTAAAGAGATGACTGAAATGAAGATTTCTAGTCAAGTGTTCATTTGGTAAAAGTGCTCATATAGCCAGTTCCAAAGTAAGGGAATCTTCTGGGGTTCACCTAATTCTTGTGCTGCCTGTAACAGCATCCTACTGGGTCAGCCCTTCAGCAACACTGAAGCCAGACAACTGTTCCACACATCCCAGTTCATTCCTGTTACATCATGTACTGGCTTGGCATAGAAAGGGAAGAACATAATCAAGAAATGTGGCACTTAGTGTACAACAATTTATTCATGAATTTGGAATTAAAATTATTAAGCTCATATTACATTAATTATTCCTTAGACTCTTTAATCCGTAGTATGTTTGTTTCATTAAAAAATACATCTTTGAAAGAACAAATGCTGGATCAGCATTTCCTCCCATTACTCTGAAGACTGAATGCTGCTACATTTTCCTGCAGATAAAGAAACTGCCATCTCTCTTTTCACACCCCATGCCAAAACTAATTAGACATGAAGTTTTTACTTTAAAGCATTGGGAAGGTGGAAAATAAAACACATGAAACTTGAGAACATCTCAAGCTAAACATCTAGAAAATAATTAGATTGCTGTTTGGTACTATTTTAGTACATTTTCCCACAATACGCAGGCAGCTCCCATGTAAGAGGATTTCTGTGAAGTCCTACACACTTGCTGCTCTCCTGCATCGTCTCCTTTTACCACAAACACACAGGATTTTAGCCAAGAGGTGTGTGAATAGTACTACACTTAACATTCCTGTCAGATCCATATCCTGCTATTGACCCAGTAACTATTAAGCAACTGTCCAGAGATCTGTTGACTCAGAGGCTGAACAGTTTCTGCAGCACTTTGGGGTAAGAAAACAACCCCAGTTCTCATCTATTTAGTTACACTACCAAGGTCTACATAAAGCAGTGCAGCATAACATTTAAGTACAAGGGAAAATAAGCATTTTTTTGCAATTTATGGTGAAATGAGGAAGGGAAACATTAGATGCTCATACAGGCAATTCAAAGGCAAACAACTTGCTTTAATTTTTATTTGGAATTTATCTCAATCAATTCTTTAAGCAAAGAACTGTCAAGTGCTTCATGTGGTGTTGCTCACAGCCTACAATGAAATTTGCTGGAATAACTGTAATTCCATTTGCAGATTATTTCAAAAGCAATTTGTCTTCCCAGAAGACATTTTACCACAGAAAGGAATTGGTGCTCTGTGCACATCAATTTTCCTCCTGTGTTGTCTAATGGATGCTCAGAGTCTGCACTGGAGGTAACCCCAGGGTTACCCTGGATTTGAAAGGCTCAGTCAGACAAGGGCAGAGCTACCCAGAGCCCTGGGTGGATCCCTGATTTGCAGCTTCTCTGCTCGTTCTCATCTGCTCTGGTCAGCTAGTAAGAAGACTGGGATTTAAACTGGGAATAGCTATCCTAATTCCTGAGGGAATTCAAATAGCTAGTGCTTCAAATAATATAATGGATTAAAGCAGGAAGTATTTAAATCTTGCCTTAGATCCCTTTTTTTCAATAAAATTTTAAAATCTGACCCATAGAAAATTACTCCACTTGCTATGAAATGGATAATATACACCTTAAAACAGTAGATTGTTTTAGGAAGGCACAACACAGTGTTTGTTACATTGTTCTTATCTGTAATAAAAATAATCTGTTAAAATTTATATGTTTTAGAAGCAGCTTATGAAGTTAAATTAAGTTGTCTCCCTCAGTTATACTTCACAGATTTTAAATATAAACTGATACCTATCATGTACACACAGTTGAAAACAACCTTGCTGCAAAGTCCATCAATCACACAGACAGTTCCTACCTCACAGGTATTGAGTTTTCACTATGTATCTCTCTCTTCAGATGCAGTCCTAAGACCAAAACTTCATATTAAGGTAATGAAGTTAATGAAACTTCTGGTTATGAAGACAAAAAGTTATCTCTTAATCCACCCAAGTGATTTTTTTAAACGGATGCTACTCAAATGTGAATCTTCTGATGGCACCCCACATGCTATATGAGAGTAAAGAAGATACAGTTCCTCTTTTATTATTGCAATTACCACTTTCAGGCCTGCTAGAACTCATTCTAAAGCATGCCATTTTAATTTCCTCTAGCAAACTGACTTTGATTCAACTACTCACTGCTTAGCACGTAAGAATACTGGAATGGGGGACACAGACAGTGTCATTACTCTGGCCTCCAGAAGGGACTTAAATCACACAGAAATATGGTACAGACCTGCTGAGTTTGTTAAACTGCTTGTAAACCGTACACACGAGTTCAGTCATAAAATTGTGCAAAATAAAACTCCCTAGTTATCTTCTCTCTTACAATATTTAAAGACTAAGAAATTCAACATGCTGATTTAGTTATTCTCAGCACTCAACACACAGCTTGTTGAACATTTTGCCAAAATCCAGTCTTGTACTACTCCAGAGTGTAGGTATGGGACTGCCATTGCTTCAAACACAACTGTGAGACTGAGCCCCTGGAGAGATCCACGTGGTTCTCACATTGTCCCGTCCCATGCTCAGTCTCAAATGCATCCACACACGAGTGCTGCAAATATATCCTGATACTGTGAGCAGCTCATAAATCAGAGAGAACACAGCTGAAAGCAGGACAGGAGCTAAGCACGTTAACCTTAAGATCTAAGTCTACATGCTTGAGCAAATTGGCTAATCACATTCTTCATTTAACCTCTGTGTTTGCAAAATGGCATTCCAACCTACAGAACAAGGTGGAAATAACTACCTAAGATAAGGGCTAATCGACACAATACCTCTCACCACCTTCCTTCCTATGCACTTACAAAATTTAAGAACTTGTACAGAAATTAAGCTCTAGCTAGTGAGAACTTGCAGATGACTGAAATTAAGTAGTAGCTCAAAGCTGATACAACCACTGAGAACACTGCAGTTCCGTGAACTGAAAATTAACACCAAAATAGAAGTTTCCCATAAACCATCCATACTGCAGACTTACAATCAGTAAGCTTGTTTCTGAAGCTCTGTGTGAACATGGAAAGAACTGGCCTAAGAACCAGCTCCTTTCTTGCTTTTTTTTTTTTCCATAGCACTATCAAAGATCTTTCTTCTCTGGACTACAATTACAAGCCATCCTCATTACAGATAAAAATCAGCCTTATTAGTGGTTCTTAAGAGAACTTATCACAATCTTAGGACAGAAAGCAATTAAATAAAGATAAAAATTGAGCATCAGTTGCCTGAAGAGTTTGAGTTAAAGAATCGATGACTAATCATCCTGCTGACAAATGCACACAGAAGTTAAATTACTTTCCCTCAAGCCTTGTAGCACAGCCCATAGTGGTTAGAGAGATTCCCATTGCGATAAAGCAACTTCCTGGTTATTCCTGGCTTAGGGGCATTGCTCTCCCACAAGCCTAAAAAGAAAAAACCCACTCTATTTTCCAATTAGCAGCCCAAACCGACAGATGAAGAAGTCACTTAATTATTTTGAAATGAACCTGGCTCAGTAGTACAGCACACTCTCTCTTATGCTCTGAAAGCAAGTCTTACACAATTTAATGCAATATTCTTAAGAGATGCAACCTGAATTACACAAAAAAATGGACTTGAACGGACCAAGGCCCAGCAAAATGAAGAACAGAGGAGCACACAAAGTAGATAAATGTCAAGGTGTTTTCGAACCTCAGTGATTGTACGGTTCTATGAGAGCAGCCTTGTTAACAGCTTTACTCGAAGCCTCTGTCCCCTCTCAGCAGGGCAGTCATTTCAACACAGTGGAAGAGCTGGGCTCTCCCCGCAGGCGCCTTTCCCTGTGGGTGCTGAGCGCTGTGTGAGAGCGCGCCCTCACTTGCCCTGTACTTGCGCTAAGAGAGGCCTCGTGTTTCGCGCGGCTGAAGGGCGGCTGTGCAGGCTGCTTGCCCCGGGTTCTTCACGGGCCGCAGCGCACGCAGCCAGCGCGGAGGCCCCGGGCCGGGCCCTGTGGCAATGCCGCACTCCCGGCACTGCGGGCGGCGGCCCAGCCTCGCGGACGGGAAAAGGAAAGGGAAGGGGAAGGGGAAGGGGCGGCGCGGCGGGTTCGCCCTGCGCAGGCCCAGCCCGACCCGGCCC
>VZTZ01014523.1:286554-327486 GCA_013400955.1 Drymodes brunneopygia
AGCCCCGGCCAGCGCCCCCTGCCCCGTCCCGCCGCGCCCGCTGCCCGCCCGGCCAGCGAGGGCAGGCGGCTGCCTCCCCGTGCCTCCCGCGGTATCCGATACCCGAGGGGAGGTAGGCGCAGGGCGGCTCCTCCGCAGCCCTCCAGCGCTGCGCTGTGCCAGCCCGATGCCGGCTGTCACGGCTGCTGGCCGGGCCTTCGCCGCACCCACCGCCGGTCTGGCCCTGGGCATGGCGAGGCGAACCCCCGCCTGTTTTTAACTCGGTGTGACTCAGACATCGATAGTGTTTGTAGGGAAACGTGGGAACACCATGCCAGAAGTGCCTGCTCGAGTCGGGAGCCAGAAGAGCCACTGTCCCTTTGCACTCAGCCTGCTGTGTCCGCGAAACCCTAATGCTCACACAGAAAATATCCGTAGAGAAAAATAACAAGTTTTAATAATAAGTTAACTGTGTATCCAGTTACCGGCTGGATACATAGTTAGACAAAAGTGATTTTTCCGGAAGTAGCTAGTTCAACAGAGGTGAGACCAACGACATGCCAAGGGACCGAGAGGGTGAATCCCACTGGAGCTGAGCAGAGCTGGGCTCTCGTGGGATCGGCCGTGATCTCACAGGAATCAGACTCCCTTTTAGTCTGGGATAGATGGCATTTCCTTGAAAAACAAATGCAGATGTCCTTCGGCATAACTTACTCAAGAGCTCTGATCTTTGTGGACATTTAAGAACTGGAATCCATTTCAGGTCTGTGACTCAAACCAGAGCTTCTGTAGTCTGTAAACACCTTTTTTTTTCACTGTAAATCAGCTTTATGGTAGATAATGATGGTTACAGAAAGCAAGTGATTCCTTATAAATGAAGTCCTCCAACTTTTGAGACTAGAATAGGAACGGTGTACTTAGGTAAATGTATTTGTGACAATCAGTTCAGCTGGTGTATCTGTATGATATGAGGATTTCTCTCTGTAGCACAAGTGGTGTGTCCTGTTAATGTGATTCCTAGCATTCCAAAATCAAATATCTAGTAAGTGTCCTGTGACATGCTAAATTCTTACCCAAAAGAGGCTAACTCAACTTTTGGTTGTTTACTTGAAGCAAGAATTAGCATCAGACTTAGTTGTAGCTGAAGTTGGGCGTGGCTGAAGTTTAGACTGTGTGAAGCTACAGTTGTATGCCATTGCTATAATTTCTTTTAAAATACTGGTGGCTATCACACTGCTGTTGTATCACTGCTTCGGTTAAGTTACTCTTTGCTGATTCTTATAAAAAGTCCTTTGCTGTACAGCCTGTGTTACTCTTAAGATCCTCCTTGCATAACAAAATGCAGTCCAGTGGCAAATGAAGTCATAAAATATTAATATATGATAGCTTCTAATATTTCACATTAGTATTGCTGAGAAGTGAAGACACTAATGTTTACACAACAAATAATTATAAAATACCCTGTACATGAACAAACCCCACCAACTGGGTGATTGGACCCCCTCTGTTCTGACACCTACATTTCTAAATCCTCACCAGAATTTCTTGATTTTTGGTGGCATTTGTTATGCCTGTCTGCACTCACACTGAAGCAAACACTGCAGCACTTATAGGAAATTGAAAATGACAGCTAAAGAAAGTAGAAAGTCTCAGTAGTTTGTCCTTTTCTTCTTGTGCTGCTCCCTAGCCCCTGTGAATTTAGGGAAGGAATTGCAAATTATATTTCCTTTCCATTCTTCAGCACAGAGATCATTGATGAATTTCACCTTCTAATGCTCTTTAGGAATTGGCTCACTATCAGGTGACAAATCTGGATTTGCAGTAAATTTAAATGGGATGCATGATAAGAGTAGATCAATTGCTTGAAACCTGCTATGAAAAAGGTGTGAGGAAGGAGAATATTTCTACTTTAATGGCAAAGGAGTGGTAAAGATATTTCTGCATTTATAGATCCACCCGAAATGCACCAACAACTTGAACTTTTGTCTAAAAGAGATTTTTAAGCTAAATTCCTAGTACAGTCCACAGGGATAAAAGCACAAAGTCCAAAGAAATATAATTCCAACCTCCATAAAACAGTATGAAATAGGGAAACTTGCTGAGTGTCCCACACACTGTGGACCCCATAGTCCAATGCATTAAGAAACAGCAAGGGACATTAAGACCACCTTTTAAAAAAAGGGCTGAGTTGACAAGTGGAAGGCTTGGAAAGACATTAGAAGAAACACAGCTTCCACATCTTTGCACATCTTTTCACATGCAGAATTGTGACCTTAAACTTTGTGCCTGCTAAAAAGTAAAATTTGGTAAAACAGGGTTACCCGTTCTGCTTTTTTTTATTTTTTTTGGAGAGTGTGTGTTTATTTGCTGCTAGATGATTGCTCTGGCAAGGAGGGATGCTTTGTCATGTCTGTCATTCTTTCAAGGAGCATTGTGCTTTAAAAGCTCATCTCTTATATTTCTTGAAGTTTATGTAAACAGAAGCATAAGATATGGTGGTTAGTGAATATTCAGTACTATTCTCTATGCAGATTAGACAAATGATCAAAGTACGCTATAAGATTCAAGTATGAAATGTAGCCATACAGAAGTTTTTAGGTCTTTTAAAGGCTGTCCTCCTTGAATTGTTCCTAATTTTTTTCAGTACATTCATACCAAAATACTTCATTAGCTGTTATATGTTACTTCTGTATGCCTTTGTGTTTATAAGGGCATTTACAGATTTAATGAACTAATGAAGAATTTGTACTGTAAATCAAATTTTAAAATCTTGATTTAAATGCCCTAAACTTGGAGGCAGCTGTTACTAAAAAAAAAAAAAAAGTCCAAATATTTTAGTTATATGCCCTTAAGCATTACCTTCTTATTTCAACTAAATGTTTGTAGTTAACAGTATAACATTTTGATGATGTTCTTTCTGTCAGAGATATCCTCAATTTCTTCGCCTGCTCATTCTCTTCTGGAGTGAAACCTCAATCTCTGTTTAGTGGCCCAGCCCAAATGTGAAAACTGGCAGACTCTAAATGCAAGGTTTATCTTTATAAATCTCACATGTGCATACATGGTACAAACAGCAGTTCCTTGACTGGCAGTGCTTCCATACCTCCTCTGTACTGCCTTCTCTTTTGCCTGCAAAGTAGAAATACCTCAGCAGAGTGAATACCATGAGAGGACTGCTTTGAAAATACAAATCCTGAGTGGATGGATGACTGTGGCCTGATACAGCTGCATGAGGGCAAATCCAAGATCAGCCTTACATTTTTTGTATAGGCGAACTTCTACACCTTGGTGGGAAACATGACTGTCATTTTTCTATTCAAGAAGTACAGTGCTCTTAATACCCTAATTCTAGCAATCAAAAGCACTGTTAATAAAAACAGGAGGTTATTTAAAGACTTATCCTACTTTCTTCTCTCCCCCCAAAGCACATGTAAGAACACAGGTCAGCTTGGTTGTGTTGGACATAGCTGTCACTCCACGGTAGTGCAGGTGATTCTTCATTGGGGGAAGCAAAGTGCTTTTCTGGAAAAGAAGCATGAGGTACTGAAACATGCTTTCTTTTCAGTTTTCAACTTTTGGGAGTTTTCCACCTTGTTGAGAGAACCCAGAAATTACACTTCTTGTTGAATCCTGTGGTGCTTACCTATTTAATTGTTGTAGAAATTAATCCTTAATGCTGCTTTGGGGGTTGCAAACTTTTGCAAGTTGAGAAGGTGGTGATTCTTTTTCATAGTGATGCTTCTCTGCTGTACTTTAGGAATCTTTACAAAACAGTCATGAATATCCCCATGTAAGTGGTAGGTCTTGCAGTATGTCCAGCATGCAAATCCTGGTTTTAAGGACTCCATTTTCTGCAGTGGAACTGTTTGCTAGAAAGGAAAAATCAGTTAGATGCCTCCTCATCCCACTGAGAATACGGAATAAGCAGTTTTCTTGTGTGTTGGATCTCAGGTTGCTTACGCTCCAAACGCAGTATTTATACAACTGGACTGATGCTGCTTGGTAGCTGAAGTAATGCTGTGGGTCACATCACTCTTTCCTTTGCTGCTGTGGTGACTTGCATGCCAGTGGCCAGCACTAACAGGAAACCACAGCTGCTCTCGTTCACTGCACTGACAGTTGCCTAAAGAAGTAAAACAAACCAAATAGGGTACAGGAAATGAGATGTCTGAATACAGATGACTTTGTTGGAAAGTACTCTGGCAGTTCCTACTTAAAATAATAAATCTTTCTAAATAATTTCATCAGGTTCTATGAAAGGTGTAGAACTGGTTAAGCTGCTTTTTATGTGGTTGCTGATGGCTATTTACCATTAATAGGTCAGTTTCAGAAAACTGAATTCTTACCATCTTAGTAATGTGGAAGTGATTCTGTTTTTGAGGCAGCATTTACTGTGGGAATAATGCTGTTAAGCGGTTTTAAAACCTTTTCAAGCCTTTCCATGTTAACCAACTATCGGACAGGTCTGTTATGAATGAAACCAAATGAATCAGAGGTGGAAACAGCCAAATTTTGTTTGTGCTCACCCGAATTGTTGGAACCAAGTCTCAGCTGCTTCCTCCATTCAGAAAGGCTTTAAAACCGTCTTTAGTTCTGGACTACATTTAGTCTAGCTTTCATTTGCAGAGGAATTTTGAAAAGCTTTGTCAAACATTACTTCAAAGTTCACTCTTTTATTTAAAGACAAATGAGTCTTTATTTGTTCAGTTGACTTGGAGGTGAATGAATCTGGTTTCCTGTGTGGTGCTGCCTTGGCTGGTTAGTGGAAGGAGCTATTCTGCACTACAAAACTTTCCTGTTGTCTGGTCTTGGCTGCTTTTATTCTGCCTATCAGGATTTATCCTTCTCATTTGGCTCATGAGTTCATATTAATGAGTTTCTTACTGCATAAGGTGACTTTTATTCACGCCACCCTTGCCGCAGTTTTCCAGTTGCAGAGGTCCAAGGCTGGCACTGATCTCAGTGCCCAGTCACAAAATACCCTCTGTTGCAGACATTATCTTGTTTAAAACAGTGAGCATACATGATGGTGGAAACCTTACTTGCAAAAGAAAAACCTGTACATGCAGGAGTTGGACCAATACAACCCCATGTGCTGTCTCAGCATTATTTATTCCTTTCCTAAGGGGGTAAGGAGCAGTGCCATAAGGTACCTTCAAATCAGCAGAGCTATTTGTCTGGGGGTTGAATTAGTGACTCTGCTTTTTTAAAGTCATTCTTGGGTGAAAGTTAAGAGGTTGTGTCTTTGGCCCAGGATCTTTCAGAGTAAGACATAGAAATGTACCCTATGGACCATGCAACAGATGGAACTATAACATGGACCATCTGTAACCCAAAATAAACCTTGGAAACTGAGCTAACTCCAAAGGAGCGTGAAAGTTTTATGGGGGAAAAAAAAGGTAATTAGCCAAACTGTGGTAACACTTGCAGTATTATAGCTAGAGCTTGTATGAATGCCTTATTTTCATAAAATCATTAAGACTGGAAAAGACCTCTAAGATTGAGTCCAACCTTTGACCAGTTTTCATAGGTTTCTATTATCTTATTGTAGCTTAACTAACTTCACAGTTAGTGCAACAGTGAATATACATTTATACTGCCAATTAAAAAAAGAAGGAAAGGAATGGGTGTCCTGTCTTTTACTGTCCTTTAATAAGCTAGTTGCAATGTGAGCTAGGTCAGGCTTTTGTTTTTGCCTCTGATACTCTTGTAGGAGGCTATGCCTTGCTCTTTTGGCTATGAATCTTTTCAGTCTCAGCTTTTTCATATAATCAGCTCATGCCACTGGTGCAGTAGCCAGCTTTGTCCTTGATCTTAAATAGTTGTTTTCCCTTGCTACTGTTGGCTCCTTGTCTATTTATAGAGAGATCATACCTCTCTCAGCACTGGGCTTTCTACATAAACACGTGTTGGGGGGGGTGGTGAGGAGAGGAATCTCCTGTGTGAAAGTCTCCCTCCTGCTCTCTGGGTGATCCTAGCAAGCACGTTTCTGTTGCATGAATTGCAACAGCTCCATCTTGTTTGGAATTAGACTCTTAGAAAGAGCACAGAATTTGCCTGCCTCATGTCAGCACTGTGGTGTCTTCTTGTTCTGTGGCTCCTATGGCATTTGGACCAGCCAGGGCCAACTTGTGTGTTATTTCCGCCCTCTGCACACACACACCCCCCTGCACGTGGTAATAATATCTGTGTGCAAGCAGTTTATGGGATCCCCCCGTTTCTGTCCTTGTTACTACAATGTTGAGTGCACTTTAATGAGTGACCTAATCCTTTAGGGGGGGCTGAGGTAGTTCTGTAGCTGAGAGACTGTACTTCATAGCCATATTCTAAGTGTGTAAATTCATGTACTATTTGCTTGCCTGGCAGTGTACTAAATTTGCCATATTCACATTTAAAACTCTTATCAATACACCAGAGATAATTTTTGAATAGAGAAAATTCTATTTTCTCAGCATGGATTGAAATAAACATGTATGTTTGAGCATATTTCAGGTGCAGCTTATTAAAAACATACAGTAAGTGGCATATTCTGTCTGGCTGAGTACCTTATGGTCATTTTATACATACTGGTGCTTGAATCAGAATGGTGGGATGTCTCTGTAGGGGAATGTCTGTCCTGCCCCAGCTTTCTAGCTGGCTAGTGCTGTGTGGGAAGAGATAAATATTTTTATCTCCTCTCTTGGCAGTTAGTGAATTGAATTTAGGAATTAGTAGTTCTTGTTGCTGATTGGTGTACAGTGTTCTTGTTTTCCAGTACTGAATTACTCATCTTGCTTTGTTAGGTTTATCTGGAATTTCTTTGTCTTCAATAATTACAAATTGGTCACTGTGCTGTTTACCACACTTTCCAAATGGTTAAATAAGGCTCAGCAGTTTCTTTCTTGGGAAGGTTGGATTGTTTTTCTGAATCTGGAAAAATGTGTGTGTTCTGAAAGAGTCTAAGAATTGCTTGGACAATGTGTCCCTACTGAGTTAGGTGTCAGGGATTACTTAGTTTGATAGTAGAACAATCACAATTGCACTTGTTTACTTACCAAACATGAAATATTGTATATAATCCAGAATTAAAACATTAAGGAACTAAGGCACTGCAGTAAGTGCTGGGACTGATTGATGGATTTTTTGGAATCCATAGGTGAGCATCTTTACTGAAGCTCCTTCAGACTGTAGACTTAGACTCAAGCCTTTGGTTGGGCAAACTGCTAACCCACAGAGCTACTGCAGGATCCAGTGCTGCTAATTGGGAGATTAACATGCCTGTGGTCAGTCCTTGAAACTTCCAAAGGAGATCATCACATCTGTGTTGCTAAGTGCTCTATGGGCAGTGTAGGATGGCTGCTGCTCTGGAAGGCTTCTTTTGATGAGCAAGCACTTTGCAAACAGAGGAGAGCAGAACAAATGCACCATATTAACAGGAATTGTCATCTGTAAAGGACCCAGATTAGTTCCAAAGTTCATATGAACATCACAACCAGAAGAAAACACTGGAGTCAAAGCAGGACAAAACCCTTGGTTAGATATTAATAATTTAGGCTGAGATGCAAATATGTTCCAGGTTCTGGGGAACTTGAGAGACTTACTAAGATTTGCAAGATATTTAGTGCAGGAGGAGTAGTTTACCAAGTGTTTTGCTCTGAGCTGTTGCTATGGCAACTGGTTAGGTTTTTTTGAGACTTTGAATACCTCGTGTTTGTTAATGGTGTGGGTATATGTAAGTACTACCATTTAGGATCACTGCACGAGAAGCTCAGAAAATAGTGACACTAACTTCCCTAAATAGATTTGTAGGCGTACTAGAAAGGCAGTAGTCATCCTTGAAAAGTTGGTGGTTCTGTACACCATGGTTTCTGAGGAAGCATAATAAACACACTGAACATCACCGAACATACTGAAATCTGTACAATGTAAAATCTAGTAGGGTGTATAACCAGTTGTCTTGGAAATCAAGGTCTCTGTTATATGTATGTTAGTACACTCCTTGCTACAAGTGATACAGTGATAAAATGATTAAAATTATAACTGCTGTTACTATGGAATCCAAAGTAGCCTTGCTGATAATGATTACTTTGATGTGAAGAGGGAACTGAGTGAAGTATAATTATCTCCATAATACATACCATAAAAAGGAAGTTTTAAAAGCATAGATGTTGCAGTGTGGTGATAAAGCCTTCTCTTTATATTGACCAATACAAAAAAAGTTAAATGAAAACATTTCCTCATTTAGAAGCCTTTGTGCATAGAAAAACAAAGTCACTCTTAGCATACTGTTTAACTTCTTGGGGCGTGGTAAGGAAAGAGAATTCTCAACTAGAACAAGAATTCATATGTTTTCCAATGAAAAGTATTTTCCATGGCAGTGAGTCATACTGTAACTTGAGGCTTTCTTCAAACTATTTTTTTTGTAGCTAGTGTGCAGTAAAAGGCACAAGTTTCCAGAGACTTACTGTGTGGGACTTGCCAGGGTTTAAAAAAATTATAAACTTGCTACCTAACAGTAACTTTTGTTTGCTTTTTTGTAGTGAGAACCTTAAAAAAAAGGCAAAAAAACAAACCCAGTATTTTATTTGTGCATATGGTCCATTTTTAGACTCAGGCTATTGAATGCATACTAAGTAACACTGCCAAAAGAGTCACACAAATGCGTGGCAATACTCCTGTCAAATTAGGAAGCTGTCAAACTAAATTTCAGTGATGTCCAAATAGAATAAAAATTAAGTTAGTCTCTTATCTTTGTGCATCCGCTTGCAGCTGGAATGTACAGCATTCTCAGATGCCTGCTTCTCATCAGTCTTAACAGCTTAGCACGAATAACTTCCCTGTCAAGAGGTGGCCCTCCTGTAGAGTAATTACAATTCCTGGAAAACAGTTACTGGCTGGATTGTGAAAAGGAATTAAACTTTAGTGCATCTTAAATGTTATGTGCTTCTGCAGGGAAGGGAAGAATTCATCACACCTGTCAGAGAACCTGGGTTCACACCCTGAACTTAGCCTAATGAAAGATTTTACCACATAACCTAGAGAAGAGTGACTAGTAAAGTCAGCACAACTCTCGGTATGGACTAGTCCTCCACTAACAAAGATAAAGCTAGCAGTCAAGCCATTTTAATTCCAACTGTTTAAAAGCATGGAAAAGGAGTTAAAGCTTATTCAGAAATATGAAGTTGTCCAGAAAAGAACAGTTTTGACCTCAAGTCCAAAAGTTTTCTGTGTTCTGGTATGTTTACATGGCTGACAGATAGGCAGCTCACTTTGTTAGTCTTGGGGCTTTTTCCCTATTTACCTTGATATGAAAATTTAATGCTTATTGCATCAAAGTTTGCTGTAATCCTTGACTGTAAGACAAGGAACCAGAGGTCTGACTGTTTTACATGCATTGGAGTACCTGCACTAGCACTTCTAGTTAAAGTGCTGCTTGTTTACTTCTTCAGATCCTATCTTCTCTGTGATTTGCAGAAGAGGCTTCTCTCTCTTTCTGTATTTTGCGTCTCTCTTTAAACTAAATAGGTACAGGATAACTATCCCTAAGTATTTAGTCTCCTTGTTGGTTTTCATATATCAATAAACAACATTTTGTGTGCCTGCAGGAGTACATTTCTAGCAAAACTGCTTTGTATACACAGCTTGGAAGTTAAAGTAAGTATATGGGTTGAATAAATACACAGCGATCTTGTTCAGCTGGGGGGTGGAGGGGCAGAGTTCACTTCTGGCCAACACAGGCTGTGACTCCAAACTTGGCTGGCTTGAGCAATACTGAGATGAGACCTGTCCCCAGAGTTACCTGCTCAGCCAAGAGGGAGAGATTTCCCCAGGCAGGACAGTCAGTGCCATAAGTAGTGCTCATTCTTGCTCACAGCTTCACAAAAGGATAACTGCTCCTCTGAAGAATCAGAGTAAGATATGTTTTAAAAATCCCACACACATTTTTGTTCTAGCTTTGACTGGTCTTTTGGGCTCTCATAGGTTCTACTTCAATTTTGAATATTACTTCCCATGAGAAGGTTATTGAAAGCTCAGACATTAACTCCTTGCAGCTACCCAAGTCAGAAACTACTTAGTTTGCTTTTGGAGACCACCCTTACCCCATATACACAATGAATTTAAATTCTATTCTGCAGAGGCATGGTTCTTTCTTTTACTGATTGAACTCGCAAAAGAAAGCAGCACTTGGCCCTGAGCTTTATTTGAGCAGCACTTAGTTCCTTTGAAACTGGGATTGTTTCCAGAGCATTCAGGAATGGCTTTCATAGCAGCACAGTGCTTTAGTTTGGATAATGTATGCTGGCCTTTTTTTCACTCCTGAGAACCTGAATATGGTCTTCTCTTTACATAATAGGAAATTTGTGGTGCCATGTTCTGGCATCTAAAGGACACTCTGTGCCTGCTACAAACCACCGTGCAACTTGGCACAACCTACAGCCAAAGATTTGGGGAGCAGAGATGGGAATAATAAATTATTCATGGCTCTGTTATATGCTTAGTTAAGTAGGAGAGGCTTGGACAGAAACAAACATACAGCCGTAGGACTTTTTTGGCTGTGGCCACGTGACTTTGGGCACATGTTGATCTAAAACGTCATGTTTGGGCTTCTCTAGTTCTCTGTATCTGCCCTGTCAGTTTGGTTAAATATTTCCTACTCTGCAGCTACCTTCAGAGTACATGGATCTTAACTTGGAGTTCAAACAATTTATTGTATTTTTCCATTTTTTGGAAGACTGGTAAGAGTCAGGCAGGTGAAAGATCTCCTTACCTTTGTGTAACCATTTTTTTACTCAGTTTTGAACTGCCTTGAATGCTGGGCTCATCCACTTTGCATCTGAGCTGCTGCCAGTGCACAACAAATTGAATTTGCATTTGTACCATGTGTCAGCACACACTTGCAGCCCTGCTGAGTGAATTGGAGCAGGGAATGCAGGTGTGGGCTGGGTTCCATGTGGGTGTGGGATGGGTGGCCTGATCTCCACAAGCTCACTGGTGTAGAACTATTCCCTCAAAATGTTTTGAAAAGAATTGAACTAGCAGAGTGGTTAGTTGCTTTTTGTTTTGTGGCTGTGCCTGGCAGCCAGGGCCTTGAAGCCAAGGCTTAGAACTTAACAGAAGCTTGTATTACTCTATAAAAAGACCTTGATTATAACCTGTACTGATAAGTTACCTTCAGGAACAAAGTTAATCTTGTATATACAATGGATGAAGTCCAAAGCTAAAGATCTTGTGGAATGCTGAAGAGGTCTATCAGCCTCTTGAAAACTCTGTTCTTAGTTATCTGTCAGCTTGATTCATCTTTGTCACAGGGAATATTCACTTTTTTCCCCCAAGGCTGAGTGCTGCCATTAAGGTACTTCATAGAAAATTACTGAAAGTCTTGAACTTTTACTACATAAAAGATACATATTTAGGTAGGGAAACAGCGTCTTGTTCTTCACGTCTTAGAGTAAATAAGTTGATAAATGACCTACTTGCATGTTACAGATTGTTGGTATAGAATTAACCTGCCCAATTTATAAATGCTTGTGAAGTTGTTTAGTGAATACCTGTTTTTTTCTTGCGTGTCTCTTGCAGGTATTCGTTATAGCACAGATGTTAGTGTGGATGAAGTGAAAGCTTTGGCATCTCTCATGACGTACAAATGTGCTGTGGTTGGTAAGTGTTCATTTTTCAAGCAAGATTTCAATCTTCAGTTTCAGTCAACACTGATGTAGTTACATGAAAAACCAAACATGTAAAGGATTAAAATTAATTTCAGACGCTAATCTTCAACTTAAATCTGTACCAAGATGAGAAAAACCTCTAGTGACCAAAATAATAATACGTATTCCCTCTGCTGTTACTGAAAATACTTAAATAAGGTTGCATTTTCATTTGAAAAGTCCAGATTCTGCTAACTACCCTCTCCCATAAAACTTGAACTTAAATTCAAGTATGACAAACTTGGATTAGTAGGGGACTAATTTTAGGAGGAACAGATGGAGGCTGTAAAGGGTTCAGGCAGGGGAGCTGTGGAGAGAGAAGGCTAAAATTCCTTTATGGATTATAAGGAAGTATAGTTTGTACACAGCTACTAAACTGTAGAGGAGTTTGGTGAGAATCTGCAAATTATGTGTAAGAAAAGAAAATACTTTCCTAATGTATATAGAGACACTTAGGACTTCCAAAGTAAAATTTTTAAGCTAAACCAGTAAAATATAAATGGTAAAACTTACTATTTCTACAGGTATCAAAGACAAGAGATATTTAAGCATAGAAAATTTAAATAATTAACTTTTGAGTTTTAAAGACCATCTTCAGATTGCCTTGAAAGATCTCCCATTTTTATAAGAGTACCTAGATCAGATTATAACTTACACTTGAGAAGCCATAAACGCAGCAAAACCAAAATCACTGCTAAAATCAAAGATATAATTACACATATTTCTCATGTGTTCTGCCTTTATTGTTGAAAAAATAAAATGATTTTCCTTTGCATTCTTGTAGATGTGCCATTTGGTGGGGCAAAGGCTGGTGTCAAGATCAATCCCAAGAACTACACAGTAAGCCTAATCATAGATAAAAATTTGGTTATCTGCAATACTGAAGCCAGCCAGTTAAAAAAGCTCTTCTAAGGGCATTATTGACCACTTAAAACCTCCTGCCACTTCTGCCTCTGTAAAGGCTGAATGTAGCCTGTGCATGCAATAGGTAGGAAAAGAATTACTAAAAGGTCTGTGTTTCAGAGGTGGAATATTTAAATTATTTAATTTATTATTTTCTTCTGAAAATCAGGAGACTACTACAATTATTTTGGAACCTGAAATTTTTTTAAGATGATACTGTTAATAAAAACTTAAGTTACTCTTAGAAAAAAAAAGTTAATGTTTTTGTTTATTTTGACTAATAGTTTTATGCTCCATTAAACCATTCTATGCAGTGTTCCAGTGTGAATAATAACTAACTTGGCTTATAAAAGGTTTACTGCAGGCTTGCCTTCTTGCCCTAATTAAAACAACTTGTCCAGAGAGGAATACTAGAATACCTAACAGATATTCTCAGCTCAAAGCTCCTCTAAGGATCTGTGTGAAGTCGTTTGGCTGTGTTGATTACACAACTGGCAGCTCTTGCTGTCACTGGCTGTAAATCGCTCTCTCAGGATATCAGATTTGTTTGCTGGAAATCTCTGCTCTGGGCACAGGTGCCTGTTCCTGTGCCACGCTCCCGACTGCTCATGGATCACAATGTACAGAAAGAAAGCTGAATGTTTCTTGTGCTGCCTGAATACCAACGGTCTGCTAGGGAGTGGCATATAAATTATATAAATTATGAATCATCCTGTCTTCTAAAAGAAGAGGGCATTTGCTTATGCTTGGGCTAAGTTTGAGCAAATACTCATAAACACTAATGATTTCTTCTGATATTTATTGCGTTTTCTCTATAGGACAATGAATTGGAAAAGATCACAAGAAGGTTTACCATGGAGCTGGCAAAAAAGGGCTTTATTGGTATGTTGGGCAGCTTTACTATTCAAATTTAAGAATCTGATTTATTGTGCATTGGCAGTGTCCATTGGACAGTATCCTTAAATAACAGTATTTTTGAGAACTGTAAACAATTTGGGTACAGAACTTTCAACAAGAACCACAAAGAATTGAGTCATTGCATCCTAGTGCATTTTAAAGGAAACTGTGCCTTAACTTTTTCTGCTGGCTGTTCTGCTCTGAGAAGCCACAAAAGCTGAGGTCACGATATCCAAAATTAATCACATTTCTCTCTGAGACAGATCATAAAATTGTGACCGTATTTGTTGCAGTTTTAATCTCTAATAGCAAACTCTTCACTGTTACTGTTTCCTGTAGTCTCAGTTGAGGCTTTTGGCAGGTATCTGAGGAAAGAGAGGAAGGAAATAGAAGATCCACCCCAGCAAAAGTTGATGGCTTCACCCCTGGCAACCAGAGGCTGCAGGGGAAGCGTAGGCAAGAAGCACAGGAGCCTGTTGTAACAGAACCTCAGCTTCTGTAATGTCAGTAGGGGCTTCACTCACACTCAGCCCTGAGCTGTTGTGGTAGCTTTGCTGTCTGGACATCTACTCTGCAGAAAGCTGAATATTACCAGCTCAACTTTTAATTAAAGGGAGCATCTTTACCCAGAGAAGTTTCTTACTCAAATGAATAATGAGGCATGTAACTAGTTAAAGGTCTGTCATCTATTCCTGATATCTAACTGCCTTGGGAATGTCTGTCCTTTTATCTGCATTTTCTTGCTCTTCAGCCAGAGTATTTGTCATCTGCTCTTCCAGCCCAGAGTATTTATCATCTAAATTAAGCTCCTTTTATAAACACACTTACTGGTGTTACATGTGACTAGGGTTTTACTATACACAGTGCAAGCTATAGTGATAATTAGTTCAGTGACAATTAAAATGGTTTGATAAAATTGTCTTCCTTTTTGGCTCTCTGGTTGGTGCTACACAACTTTCACAAACCTTTTAAAAATACTTAGAAAAGATTGTTAGGGGCAGAATTGCAATTAAAATCCTGATTAGTAAGCCTCTATAATCTTAAATAGTCTGGGGAAATACTATATTTAGCTATCTACAAAAAGCAGATTTTTTTTTAATTCAACAGATGTGTGAAACTTCTTTTAAAGGTTTATTTCATCATGAAAGGTTTCATTTCTCTTTCTTGAAGTAAGCAGTAAAATCAAATGCACGTGCTACAGTGCAATGAACTAGGAACAGCCTACCTGCAATTTTTAAACTCACCCAGGGGAGCAGAAAGGAAATTCTTATGCAGAAGAATCCAATCAATGTCACAGTATATAGAAATCACACCTAGAAAGCACCCTTCCTGTGTTACAGCAATGATTGTCAAAAAAAACCAAACCACTTTTGATGCACTATCTTGCTCTTTTGATTGACAAACTGGCCTTCACCTTTTATCAAATGGCTTATGGAAAGGTTGGGGGTGTTGACAATATTGTAGAAAGATACAGCATCTAAAGCTGCATTGAATCCAGAAGAATATGTTGAGGTTGAGAATATTTCCTGAGGTTAATCAGGAAAACAGTTCTTCTGTGCCAAGGCCTGCACAGTTCCCAAGGGAATAATGATTGAAAATAACTGTTTGTGTTTGATCCTTAAGAGCTGTTTTCACTATTGCCAACAGGACCTGGTGTGGATGTGCCTGCCCCTGATATGAGCACAGGGGAGAGGGAGATGTCCTGGATTGCTGACACCTATGCCAGTACCATAGGACACTATGTAAGTCTTGAGCAGAGGCTTTCAAGTAGAAAAGCTGCCTAATCATATCCATTTGTTTACTTATTGGATCTAAAAGTATTCTTGCAAACTATGACAAATTCTATGGTGTGAGGATTTTAGAGTACAGTAAAGGAAAAATAGCTTTAAGGAGAATATTCTTATACTAGCCTTAAAAGAAGCTTTGATACAATTCTGATTGCAATTGTTCAACAAAAAGAAAATACACCATTTTTAAAGATATATAGTCTAAAATTGGTTTTTATTTCTATCATTTTCCTCTGTTTTCCATTGGTAATATAATTACTAATTTAAAGTTGTTGACTGATAACTGAATTTTCAGGTTTTATTAAATAAATGCTCATGTTTTGTTCATTCAAGTGACTGTGCAAATTAAGTTCACACTATTGGTATAACTTGTAAAAGCTTTAAGGTTCTCTGCAGTCTCCTAGAAGAAACAAATATTCATTGTGGACTTCAGCAAATTCTTCAAAATGTAAAGCAAAAGGACACTGACATAATTTATAGCCCAGGAGGCAATAAAAAAAAGCTCTTAAAAATTACTTTTTAATGCTAGGCCTCGTTTTGGCCTTTGTCCTTGTGTCAGTGGGGTTGTCTGTACCTGACTGTTAACCACACACTTTCGTTTTATACTTTCCACAGGTCAGTTGAAAGAAAAATGTATTGTGGACAACTTACTTGTTAGTAGCTGTGTATTAGTGTGTTAATATGCTGATCTATTGCATGTTAGCCCATCCCAGCTACTTTTGAAAGGAAAAGACTCTTTCCTTGTGCCTTGTGCAGTCCCTTCCAGCCCTGCCCTGAAGCACAGTGGGGTGTGTGCCTCCAGCAGTCGGGCACTGGTGCTGCCCACCACCTGCCTGCTCTGGCACATCTGCTCAGGACTGCCTGGCTGTCCTCGGGCAGTCTCCTGGCACAAGACTTGTCTTGAGGCCTTGAGCAGTAGGAGGTGGAGAGGCACAGGTTATTCTAAGTCCGAAATATAGTCTAAGGTAGCTTACTGAAGGAAAAAAGGGATGCTCGAGGAATCAGCTGTGGCATGCTGATTAGTTGAGTTAAATCACTTTTACACAGAGCTCTTCGTTGGGGTTATCACTGTAAAATATTACTTGCTTTTTGCTATTCACATAGGTAAATATTTCAATTAAAACTTGAAATCTGATAAAAAGTCAAAATTATGACTTCAGAAGGACTTCAACATGCAGGGTGGCAGCTAGTTGCCTCAGTCAGAATTTAAAATTCCAACTTAGAGCAAAACAACTGCCTCAAAGCATTGAGTTTTAACATTTAACTCATTACACTAAAATGTGTATTTCACTGTGATACAACAGTGCTGTATTGAGACTGACAAGAAGGATCACAAGTGACCTGCCTGAAAATTTGCTGTATTGAAGAGTTCTCATACAGTTTTATACAAAAGCTCCATTTAAAAAAAAATTAACTAAACCCTGATAGACAAGTTTTCAAATGGATGAATTTCTTATCCTTTCCACTTTATAATCTCACCTTGTTGTGTAGTCCTACACATTTGCATGATTCAATGATAAAAGAAAACAAAATAACTACTGAGGATTAAAATTTGAATTATGCTGCAACAGGTTCTTTTTAGACTCTCTCTGTGTGGCAGTATCCTACTGGAAAATAAAAAATCTGAGAGAATTCAGGTTTTCAGAACATTTTTCTGAAAAGTTAATTAGAAGATGGAAATAAGGAGGGTGGGGGGAAAGGTAGTTTACTTAATTTTGTTGGGTTGTTTGTTTGTACAGTCAAGAGAGAGCGATAGCCACAGTGGAACTCCAGAGCTTTTATGGAGGTGTGGGGAAGGAAAGTGAGAATTCTGACAAGGCTATAGAAAGGGGAATAATCCATCAAAACCAGTCTGTAGAGGAAGATGTTTCAGATAGCTATCTTCGGGACACAAAGAGCAAAAATAAAGGTGATTGAGGAATACTAAAGAGATAAAAGTGACCATGGGGGAAGAAGGGAGGGAAGCTAAAAGCAGAAAATGAGCCATGAAGTGAAACAAGCCGTAATTCCAAACACAGATGGAAGCTGTGCAAGGGACTACATTCGGTGGAGTGGAAAGACAGCTCTGGTGAGAGGGATCTGTCCGAGAAATCTACAGACTTGATGAGCCTGTGCTTGCACACAGCTGTGTTCAGGGAGTTTCAAGTGGAAAGAATAAATCAAATAACACCTATAAAGAGATAAAGGAAGCTTGCTCAAAACCTACCATACAGAGCCAGGAAGCTGGAGAGACAAGGACAACATCATTGTGGGGGAAAACTTGTTAAGAAAGGAGCAAAAGTTTGTGCCTGAACATCACCAACTAAGTTCATAAGCTGCCAGTGTTGATACAGAAGTCTTTCATGCTATAAGTAATTTTCCAAGGTTCTCATTAAAAGCCACACTCTTTGGTTTTGGCCTACGATGTGTTAAAATTTTTTGTTTATTGACCTGAAACCAAAGATTTTAGGACTTTGACATCAGCTGTGGTTTTTATATGTGACTTTAAGAAGACCAGGATCTGCCCTCACTTCATGCTCTGTTTTCTTGACAAACCATGCAAGTTGTTAATAACTACCATGTTAACTGTTCCAGAAAATCTTTCTGAAGTTGCTGGATCACTGAACTATATATGGCTAAAGTTTTTTATTAAATTAATCCTTTCCGCTCTTCTGGTACACGGGAAAGAAAGGACTTTGATAAATACATTCTTATATATGGTGGGAGGCTGCATTTCTTCCAAGTATTTATAAAACATATTTCCTCTTTTGTGAATGCACGAAGCCCAAAGCATAGTTTATCACTATATAATAGAATAAAAACCTAAAAGTCCATCAAAACATCAGGCCAAGTAGTTCCACGAAAACACCCCTGCCACTGTTTGTTACAGTTGACATGCCACAAGAGGGAGCATACAGCTTATGGAGAGCAGCAAGCTGTATTTTGGGAGGCTGAATGAGGAATTCTGTGGCAAGTCCAGCATCACTTTTATTGTTCTTAAAGAGGGTTATATGTTAACTCACTAAGGTTTTCAAACAGTAAATAGTTGTAGTTTTCATTATGGCCCTAGTCCCCTCCAGCCATTCTGCCTCTACTTACTTTTGTCTGCTCCTTTCCTTCCTCTCACCAAGCATCCTGCACTCACACCACAGGCATGCAAATGCCTTTGGCCAAAGGGATGGAGAGGAGGGAGCCTCCCAGTGAATGTGTGGCTGGTGGGATGGAAACCCATCCGGCTGCTGGCACACTCATTTCAGTGGATTCTCTTTCATCCCTACTCTTTCACTGGTGTTGGAAGCCAAGCCACCGTGTGACTGTGCTCCCAGAGCATGGGAAACACTGCTGACAGTAGAGGGAGGTTCACTGTCTGTCTACTTTGGAAGAATTTTTTTCAAGTTATTAATTCCAATTGGAAAAATCAGCTGTGTTTTTAAATAGCTATTTTATCTTGGCTAACTATCTGGCATATGGAAAACTTAATTTTATTGCCACCAAATTAATAATAGAGGCTTGATTGTAAATGCTGCTGTTCTGAATAAAAGCAGTAAATACCCAACTTTTCCCATATGACCTTCAAACTGCAGATTTTCCTCTGAGAGCATCCCTATATTCTGACTACAGACCTTATATCTTGTTTTGTAATTGCAAAGTAACTGAATTTTTTATAAAGGAACACTAAACACTTTTTAAAGGTGATTAAAAACCAGCTCAAAGGTATGTCTGAGCCCTTAAAAAAATTAAGACACCAAAAGTGATAAAGAAAATGTGGCTGTAAATAGGAACTGACTTTGAGAAACATTCCTGGAAGCTTTTTGATTTGTCTGCTTGTGGATGTCACCATGATACACAGACTGAAGTTAACATATACACTTAAAGGCAACAGAAAAATCCCATATCCACTATTGCATTACACAACTTTCCTGACACAATATTCCCAGGTGTTCATACAAAGTGAGGAAGGAAATCTTTACAAACTAAATCCATTTGAGCTATATCATGTTCTGACTCTTACAATTTCCATTTTCCCATATGTCTAAAGTGTACACAACTTGTTCCAACTGTTTTTTGACTGATTGATTCCATGTCTCACAAGTCCTTTGCTGTTTTACAGGATATTAATGCACATGCATGTGTAACTGGCAAACCCATCAGCCAGGGTGGGATCCATGGACGTATATCTGCAACTGGTCGTGGTGTCTTCCATGGAATTGAGAATTTCATCAATGAAGCATCATATATGAGCTTATTAGGAATGACTCCAGGATTTGGAGATAAAACATTTGCTGTTCAGGTAACTTTTTTTCATTGGCCTGCAGGAAAAGAAGTAGTATACAGACTTTCAGCAGAGCTGCTTTTAAAACAGGCTGTAGCCCTTAAAACCTGAGAGGGCTTTAAAACTTCCAAGTTAGCATTTACTCTCAACCTTCAGAAACACTTTTCAAACAACACAGGCGTCCTTTATTTTGGACTGGTTTTTATAAACTGAACTTTCAATTGCACTCTACAGGTACAAAGCCATATCTCTAGAATTTATGATTGTAAGCTGCAAACACCAAGATGAAATACTGTTACAGGAGTTCTTTAAACTAAGGCATAGCACACTTTTCAGTGAGCTCTGATACTGTTTCTACTTACACAAAATTAATTGCAATGTTTTACAATAAAATATTTAAGGAGAGGAGGAATTAAGGGTTATGTTCTTGTTCCATTATGGAACGATTAGTTGGAAAAATAGAAACCAAGACCTTATCCTAAATTTATAGCATTGAGTGTACATTTTTGGTGTTCCTAAGACTTGAGGATTTATGTAGTTGGATTTAGAAAGGGTTTGATAGTCAGTAGTATGCATTATTGTTCCTAAAATTTCAAAGAAATGAAACTTCTTCACCTTTAAACAGTATGTTAAATGGAAGATTTGAGGAACTGAATCATTTTGTTTTTTTCAAAAAGTGCTTGTTAGAAATAGCAGAGAAATTGTAACCTCCAAGTTGTCCTCTAGTTAACCTGTGGGCTGAACAAACATCTCTGCCCTGCACAGACCCAGCAGCAAACTCATCTCCCTGCACTTCGGCATTTTCCTGCCTGGCAGAGGACTAACCAACAGGCACTCCAGCAAAACTTAGACTCAAAACATAGCCATAAGAAAACCAGAAAATTCTCATGGGGAAATGAGCCCAGAGCATTTCAAAGAGACCTAAGGCATGACAGGGTCTTCTATCAAAGTTTGCTTCTAATCCATGAGCAAAAATGCAAAGTATAATTGAAACTGTTATACAGGAATCTATTTTTTTTCTTTTTTTTCAGCACAGAATAGTACAACAGACTTTCAACATCGATCATGTGACTTTCTGGTCTCCTGTGTGTGTTCTTTTACTTCCAGCATGTCAGCATTCTCGAAGTAAAGGAACTTAATGGCCTGGAATTAAGTCAGTAGTCATACAAAAATCTACTAATCCCTTTAAGACAGTGCCAGTTATAAAGTAGATACACAGAATGTTCCTATGCTGATAAACATCATAGTTTTGACACTTTCATAGTAGCATTACCCCTTCCTTTCTGTATTTCCAGTATTAAACACTTACCACAACTGTACATTGGTGTTTACAGTGCATAATTTCTGCAATAGTATTCAGGTAAGAATAGAATGTGTGTAGATTTCTTCCACCTTGCCTCTACACATCATCTAATGCCAAGATGTGTCAATAGATGAAGAACTATTTAAATCTATATAATCTTTAGCAGTAATCATTGTTTTAGCTGGAGGGTTGACTACTTTTCCCCTTTCTCTTTCCACCTGCAGGGATTTGGTAATGTGGGCTTGCATTCTATGAGATACTTGCATCGTTTTGGTGCAAAATGTGTCGCTGTCGGAGAGTTTAATGGTTCTATTTGGAATCCTGATGGGATTGACCCAAAGGAACTAGAAGATTTCAAACTGGTATGAAACTTAGCTGAGCAGAAAGAGTTCAATTTTTGTCAACTTTGCAACAATAGAACGACTGATGACTGTAAATTGATGTTGTGATATTTAAATCATGCTGCAAATAGTCCTTAGAAAATGGCTTAAGAGATGTTAATTATTCTGACTTTCCCTATTATCCCAAAAAAGAAAGCAAATGCAGGTGGTACCTTTTTTACCCTTTGACCTGACTCTCAAGAAAATGTCTGTATGTGTGCAGGCTAATTACTTTGTTTTCAGAATTGGAATTATTATTTTGCCTTTCTTATGCCTAAACTAGGAAGGATGTCCTAAGTAACCAGGACAAGGAGGTTCCTGAAGGATTCCTGACTGAGAAGCACAAGCACATGGTCATTTAAGATGTACAAAGTGTACTTTTGCTGTTTCTTACCTATTGGATGTTTTTGAAAGAATGAAAGCCTGCCTGGCAGTGTGACTTGAATGTGTTGTTTATAATGAAAACTGGATGTGGTCTTTTTATTTCAGTTTCCAAGTGAAACAGACTTGAGGGGGACAGTTCAGAGGCACTAAAATACAATCTTCTACTTAAAGTTTCTTATGGACTTATTTGATGTGTCTTCTTTTGTATAGAGACTATTTGAATTTCTTTATCACCCTCTTTCTCAAAAGCATGAAGATTCTATCACTAAACAAAGGCTATCATTGTAATACTGAATTTTTAAAACCATTTGAATCTTATGTGATGCAACTTATCCTGGGTGTAGCAGACTAGTGAGTCATTTCAGTTGTTTGGAAACTATTTTAAGAACTGAGAGGAACTTTTTTTCTAATATTCCAGAGCCCACGTGGTTATCAGTGTCTTTATGCAGAGAGCAGTTAAGCTTCAGTCTTGGGAACTTAGACTGTTATTCAAGCTTTGTAGCTTGCTTTTAATGTCTGATCTAAGTAAGGGTAGGAATTATGTTCTGTCTTTAGTACTATTGCTTCTCCTATTTTTCTCTTTGAAAGTCAGAAGAAGGGAAGAAATTCATATGGGTACACACTTTAAAAACCCAATGGTTTGTTTTCTTCACACAGCAACATGGGACAATCATGGGCTTCCCTAAAGCAAAGCCACTTGAGGGCAGCATTCTGGAAACAGACTGTGACATTCTCATCCCTGCTGCCAGCGAGAAGCAGTTGACCAAGGCCAATGCACACAAGGTTAAAGCAAAAGTAAGTCAAAGAGTTCAAATGGAAATGAGAAACAGAGAAGGTCTGTTTAAATACTAGTATTCTATAACCAGCATGAACAAACTCAAATCTATACCTCTGAATGACTCTGCTGTTGTTTCTTTCAGATTATTGCTGAAGGTGCCAATGGGCCTACAACTCCTGAAGCTGATAAAATCTTCTTGGAGAGGAATATCATGGTTATCCCTGTAAGGTTCTATCATGACCTTTGCTTTTCATTACAAAAGGAACATTTTTGTGAAGAGTACCAAAACTCTAGTTATTGAAGGCTTTTGTTAATAGCCATTCATTCTCTAAGAGTGGTTTTTAATAACTGATGTCTAGGAAATGGGTGTCAGTGTTGCTGAAGAATGATAATGTTTATTAAAGACCTCACTACAACTGTAAATGACCAGTGATAACAATTATTAGTTGACATTTGCTTAATGAAAAAGTGCACTAAACACAGGAAGAAGGAAGAGTAAATATTCTGGCCACCTTGTAGATGTGGTGTGTCTGAGTGATGCTCTGACAGAACTGTGTACAGTAGAATGTATAGAGTATGTGTAGTGGTAATTTGAAAGAATAAGACCTATCCAGCTATAATGACAGTATTTTCACAGAGAAAGGGTGTCCTGATCCAGTGATCTTGCTAGGGAGAGTGGCTGATCCTGAGCCTTGACTCACTGAGATGGCCTAAGAATGCTCCAATTTCCATAAACACTTGTGCTAAAAGAGAAGTAGTCAGTCAAGCACACCTGAACTTCGTGTGTTCTAAAGTCAAGTCCTAAGTAATCCCTGAACTGAGACAATACTCTTCAAGTATTGTCCTGTAAGAGTAAGAACTAGGTTGTCTTCTGTACTGCAGTTTAAAGTAGTGCCTTGTACATAATACTTCTGCTTGCTATTGCAGATATGATAGAGCTGTCTTTATCACATGGTCATAATTGAAAATATTTACTGTTTCTGTGCAGGATCTTTACCTGAATGCTGGTGGTGTAACAGTATCCTACTTTGAATGGCTGAAAAACTTGAACCATGTCAGTTATGGCCGTTTGACTTTCAAATATGAAAGAGATTCAAACTACCACTTGCTCAGTAAGTGCTCACTTCTGCTTTCACATGCTGTTTAATTAATAGACTGGACTAGCAAACACCAAGTGTGGGAGAAATGAATACAGAACTCTCTTAAATTCACCACAATTTCCCCACAAGTCTGTAACTGCTACTAAAATGTAGAAAAGGTTTCATAGGTTAAATGACCTGCAACTCTAATGACTTAAGTTAAATACATTCTTTTTCAGTTATCTTTTAATTCTTTCCTCATTTTTGTAAAACAGTGAAGTCAAGCCACTTAAGTGAAATATTTATTACTTCTTAATAAACATCTTTCAGCTGTACACTTGGTATGTGAGAAATATTCAAAGTTCAAGTGGGTACCATTGTTCTGCACGTACAACAATAGAGGATTTCTATAAAGGCCAATAATATAATAAGAGACAAGCACTGGGAAAACCTGCTTATGGCTCACAGCTCCACTTATGGTCATTCTGTGCTGCCTGCTTTCTGGGAAACAATAACAACTATGTGAAGAGAGGAAGCTCAGTGGAGAAGAACTAGAGGATGTTGTTCCATTTTAAAGAGTATTCTGTAGAAAATGTGAGAATCTTGAGACACTGGACTTGACAAAACATACACCTGCATAGTTTTTAATATAACCCTTTCTCAAAAATCATATATTGCAAGGTGGTTCTAAAGTAGTGGAGAGGTATGGCAATTCTCATTTAAATCCCTTTCTTAACTTTGAGATTATGTCATCTCAAATACTCTTCATTGATGTTTAGGAATTTCAGAATTTCAAGAACTAAGATGAAATAAATACCAGTGAAAATACCAAAGCACTGCTCATGTCCTAAGGAAAAAAAAATCCTAAAATTTCACATTTGTCAGTTGCCTTGCATCTCCTTTTTCTCTTTTTTTCCTCTTTCTTTCTAGTGTCTGTCCAGGAGAGCTTGGAAAGAAAATTTGGTAAACATGGGGGAACTATTCCAGTTGTGCCTACAGCAGAATTTCAGGATAGGATATCGGTACGTAGTTGCTGCTGGTTTTTTATTGTTAGGGGAGCTGTACTCTGATATTATAACTGCAGTCTAAATTTTACCATTGTAGCTATCATGGAGCACCTTTCCCCAAGCAAAACATTAGTATATAATTAGCCTGATGGCCAAACAAAGCAAGCAAGCAAGAAAATGATCTGAACTGCTTCAAAATATTGGAAATAAGCTATTTTTGATTTCTTTCACTTCAGCCCATGCAAAATACCTCCAATATAGTAAAAAAGCTACAGTTTTAATGCAGATACTTTTTGTATTTTGGAGCTCTTGTTGTTATAGTTTGCCTGGTTTTCCAAAAAACTTTCAACAGGATATTACACCACAGACAGTTTGATGTTTCTGTAACTCCAGAATAACAGCTGGGTGAAAAATTGTAGCTTATTCCTCTAAGAGTGAATCAAGGGGCAAAGAAATGTCAGGCAAAATTCATTGCTGTCTAATGTGTAGCAATACATGGTGGGGAAATTTTCACGTGAAGTGATGGGTTGGGAGCTCATCCATTTTTGCATTTAAAAGGAAGTTCTGGAGGTGATGACAAAATACAAGCCTAGAAATCCATAGCAATCAAGAAGCAAATCCAGCACTAGGAATTGTTCTGAAGGGATAAGGCTGACTAATGATGGCACCATGTGAATTCAGAGTGTGCTGCCTTCTGAATACTGTGTGAAAGTTAGGTCTCTGCATCTTCAGACATTGGAGGTGCGGAAAAAGTTCAGAGCAAGGTCACAAGGATAGGTGAAAGTACAGGAGCTTCTCCTTCATGGAACTAACCTAGGTCCTACTAGCCTGAAGGAGGCCTGATCAGTGATCCATAGAACGAGGGGTATGAAAAGGGCTGGGATAGATTGTTCACTGCAGGGATTGGTGGAAGAGAATGAGATGTGTTCATACAAAACCAGCACAGAGAGGTGCAGAATGAAGAACAAGGGGATGGTTCCTAGCACAGCAGACAGTTCAGGTGTGCAACACTCTGCCAAGGGATACATGGAAACTGAAAGCATCGGTTGGCTTGGTTTTTAAACACAAATTCAGGAGGAGATAGGACAAATGAGGAGGGGAAAAAAGTCCACCAAGTTGTGAAAAACATTAAACCATGCTTCCTCAAGAAGAAATCAGGAGAAGTGCATATAAATTTGGACTTCATGATAGCAATATACTTTACCCTGATCCAGAATGGTGCATTTTATACAGGTTAGGCTGTATGAGTAACTTGTGTGATGGGTTCTGTGGCTTAAAGCAAGTGCTGGATCTCTTTAAGCACAAGCCATAGAAACTGGCCTAGTATTTTCTACTTCTAGCCAAAATTGGTATTTGAGGGAAGGCAAGGATTTTGTGGAGCCAGATGTCAAATTATTAATAAATTACAGCAATCAGGATGATGGAACATTGCACCTGTAATGAGTCATCCTAATTCTTCAGCTGCTTATTGTTCTGTGTATTTAAATTTTAATGGGAATAAAGTTGTGGAGTTGCTAAGGGCTAATGAAATGTGGAGTATATGAATTTGAGATCTACATCCTCCCTGAAACCTATCTGTCTTCAAAACAATTGCAGTAGGTTGTTGACTCTTGGGAACCCTTTTTGTTTCATATTTACTATGTGGTCTGAAGGCAGAAAACAGTAATTACTACATCAGTAGATAATGGTAGCATCATGCATCTAGAAGCTAGGCCCATAAAATACTTCAGTGCTTATATCTGAGGTTTTAGAATTGAATTGACCATAACTGGCTCTTCAAGTGACACAGTAAAGGCCGTTTAGATTCTTCACCTGTCATTAGAAGAGAATGAGTGAGCAGGCTTCAATTATGGGAATCCAACATGTCATTGTCCCCAGCACACAATGAAGAACTTTTTGTCTCTTGGACTGAGCCCTGATTTTATTCCCTGTTGTTGCAGGGTGCATCTGAGAAAGACATTGTACACTCTGGATTGGCTTACACAATGGAACGTTCTGCCCGGGTAAATATTGCATTGCTGTACATACTTACATGAAAGAAAACTCACATGACTTTGGGACAGCTTCTGAATAGGTTGTATAGAATTTCTTTGCAATTAAAGGATTAGATAAACAGTATGTAATTAATGGAAGTCACTCAGAGTATGAAGATTTTCTGCTCTTTGCCATCATGGCCAACTTTAACTGGGTATAGTAAACATTAGAGATTATTCTAGTAGAAGCTGTAGTAAGTAGAAACTTTTTAGTTGTCCTCTTATACCTGGCTGATCTGGAACATGTACATAAGAGTGTATTACTTCACCATTAGCAGTTTTAGATTAATTCCTCTATGCTATATGTTTAATTAGTGAGACAAAGGCTACTTGAAAAATCTCATCTCTCCCTATCAGTGTAACACTTGAAAAGGGCTAATATAGTGTCTTGGGAAAGATGTTCTTCCCTCTCAGTGCTCAGCTGTAAGGGGAATCAAGACATTTCAGAATTGATCCACAAAGGATCAGAGCTCTGATACCAATCCAGCAGCTCCTTTTCTTCCTAACTTGGATCCTACAGGCAAAATTGTTGAGCTCCTATGGAGAAAGTTGCAGAAATCATATGTAACCTTTTCCGTTTCAGCAAATCATGCGTACTGCCATGACATACAACCTGGGTCTGGACCTGAGAACAGCTGCCTATGTCAATGCAATTGAGAAAGTCTTCAAAGTGTACAATGAGGCTGGTTTGACCTTTACATAAACAGGCCATGACCGCTCCTTGTTGTATCCCACCCCTCGCTGTTAATGTACCCTCTTCTTGAGAAAGCTTATCACAAGTTTACATGTAACCACAAAATTTTCTTTTCTTCTGACATTATAGTGGATTCTATTCTCAATTAGTTTCAGTTCCAAACTAGTTTTTTTTACAATAAAAATCCATGGATTAGGAAATTGTATACAAGTATGTATCTGAAGATAACAGTTCATCTGCACTTGTGGGGGCCATTCTGGGTGTTTCGCCTACAAAACAAAATGGTACATTTTATGTATGAAAGAGTGGTCTTGCCACCTGAGCCACTTCTCAGACTTCAGATCAGATACTGTACTATATGAGCACTTTGCTCATTATTACTTCATGCACTTTTGTTTAATGACATAATTTTGGCTTCAGCACTTTCAGTAAGGCCTTGTATGATCAATGCTGTGGCATTGTCAAAGGAAGAATGGGCCTCCAGCAGGGATTAACTTTGATAGGAGTCTCATTTTTATTTGTAGTAAAGCTTCAGGCCTGATTCTCTTAAGGCAATATTTTTTCTTTAACTGTGCTACTGTTACAGGACTGCCTTTTCTCACTTGTTCAAGCTAGTTTGACTATCATCATGGCGTTTGTAGCGCTGACAGACTAATATTTTTATAAGCTGAAACTATTGAGCAACTCTAGTTATGTTTTTAATCAAGTATCTACATAACTATTCTGACCATAGGTTGTTTCCTTTTTTTAAAAAAAGGGATATTCTGAATTTGGTAAGCAATCATACTTAGGTTTTTTGGAATTCTTTTTCACTCTTTTCCTTTCAGAGGCTTTCTGAAAATTAGATACTGCCTCAGTGAACAACTAAAGTGAAACTGAACCCAGAAATCATTGGCCAAACCACAGAGGAGCTAGAATGCTGCTATAAATCCACTGTCTTAACACACACAGCCTTTTTTTTTTGTCATCAGGAGGTCTTGAAAGTTTTGAACATAAAGTACAACAAAATGGACCTCAACAAAATATTGGATCAAGCACAGTTTTTGAAGTGTAAGGCTTTTGTCCCTCGGAGTCCCCTTGAAGTGCCAGATGTTATTTATGTAATGAATATGAATGTTTTTTTTAAAAAGACAATTAGTCCCTCCCAGAAACTCATGCTTTTTCCTAACTACTTTGTANTTGTAATCAAGGTGTGGATCTCTAAACACAAGACCTGTATCCTGGATCATATTTTTCAGTGCAGTTTTTACATAAACCATTACATAGTAAAACAAAATTACGATTTTAACAATTCAGCTCTGACAAATTGTAAGCAAAACTTGGAGGCTAAAAGCTCACAAATAAACAGTTGTATTATAAAAAATAGAAGTAGTCTTAAATGCAGTGTTGCATTATCTGGCAGCAAATTCATTTAAAGCAAAATTTTTACTTCTTCCTCCCCTGCTTAATTTCCTCTATAGCTAGTAAAGCAGCCCCAGTTTGGCTGGGGAAACTTGAAAAATGGGGCCCTTTCAGTGCTGGAGCATACAGAAAGCTGGCATAGATAGCTAACTGGGATATCTTCTACCTCCTACCAACTTGGAAGGGAAAAAAAGCCAAAGCCTGCACCATGCCTGTATTCCCTAATTCATTAGCATCCTCCATTCTTGTGTACACACACATTAACACCTCTTTTCCAGGAATACCTTGGGAATAAAAAGCAGACCTACCACCTGGAATGATTTTGCTAAACCCAGAGATGAGCCCTTAAGGTTCACTGGANGAAAATTAGATACTGCCTCAGTGAACAACTAAAGTGAAACTGAACCCAGAAATCATTGGCCAAACCACAGAGGAGCTAGAATGCTGCTATAAATCCACTGTCTTAACACACACAGCCTTTTTTTTTTGTCATCAGGAGGTCTTGAAAGTTTTGAACATAAAGTACAACAAAATGGACCTCAACAAAATATTGGATCAAGCACAGTTTTTGAAGTGTAAGGCTTTTGTCCCTCGGAGTCCCCTTGAAGTGCCAGATGTTATTTATGTAATGAATATGAATGTTTTTTTTAAAAAGACAATTAGTCCCTCCCAGAAACTCATGCTTTTTCCTAACTACTTTGTAACTGCATGACATAACCTGGAGAGAGAGCAGTTATTAAAAAAAGTTGACCTTTCCAAACCTACTATGCTGGTGTATTACTGTTTTCTATTTCATGCAATAGCTTTCTGCAGGTACAGTCAATCTGCAAATCTTCACAGCACACTTGTCTGTCCATTACCTGACCACTGCTAAGATACTGTCCCTGAATTATCTTAAGGGGCTCACTAATACAGATCTTTGTCTCTTGAACTTGCCTGTCAGCAAGAATTTGAAGTTGCATATATTCAGTAAAACATTTCAGGTCTTTTTAGCTTGTCCTCTAAAATCTGTGTGAAGAACTATTTGGAGCATGGAGCAATAAAGCTTTGTGAGGCATTTAATTAATGGCTTACTCCATCATATATGCTGGCATCTAGGGTTGTAAAAGTACTACAGATCAACTAAGTGCAGCATACATATATATATATATNTTTTACTTCTTCCTCCCCTGCTTAATTTCCTCTATAGCTAGTAAAGCAGCCCCAGTTTGGCTGGGGAAACTTGAAAAATGGGGCCCTTTCAGTGCTGGAGCATACAGAAAGCTGGCATAGATAGCTAACTGGGATATCTTCTACCTCCTACCAACTTGGAAGGGAAAAAAAGCCAAAGCCTGCACCATGCCTGTATTCCCTAATTCATTAGCATCCTCCATTCTTGTGTACACACACATTAACACCTCTTTTCCAGGAATACCTTGGGAATAAAAAGCAGACCTACCACCTGGAATGATTTTGCTAAACCCAGAGATGAGCCCTTAAGGTTCACTGGATCTCTACTCAGCAGCTTGATTGCAGTGGTTACTGACCTCTTGTTAAACAGTCAGCGTTGGAGACATGAGCCCAGGCATATCCAAGGGCAGGTGTAACAACAACTTGAGGTACTTTCAAAGAGTTGAGATTCTTGAGGAGACAAATGCTTGGAGGCTGGCTTCAGAGCACGTCAGCTGATTGCCATTTGTAGCTAAACACAAGAATCAAATCCTTATCAGTAATCCCAGACTTCTTGTGACAGCCTGCTCTGAAATAATCTCACATTGGTTCTGAGCATTGTTGACCTCATTCTTAAGGGGAAAAAAACCAAGTAGAATCACATCTTCCTTATCACGTTTTGTGCACATACCTCTCAACACTCAACAACAACAACAGAAAGAAGAAAGCAGCAACATTTTGTACAGTTTCTATGAGTTAATGTGATCTTAGAGGTTTGGTACAAAGCAGCTCTAGCCTTTTCCCAGCCCAAGCCACAGTTGAAGAAAGCAACTCTGGGATGCATGTTATAAATACTGGGGTTTTTTTTCCTAAAACTGTAACTTCAGTTAGGTGTTAGACCCTCCTTATGTATAATGTGCCCACACACATACACAGGTCTTATCTGCCAGCTAATAACTTTATCACTGCTTGTATTCACTTATATGCCACTAGACAGTTACCAAGAAACTTGCTGTGGTATTTGGCCTGGAGCCAATCAGGACGTGAAGTTAGATCTGAATACAGGTTTGTTACTTTTCTGAACCACACCTACATAGAGCAAAACACAGCCTTACCAGGTGTTTGTAAGCTCTCATTCAGCACATAATACTGCACAGGTACATAGTTTGTGTTGAATACCAACTCAGCAAGCACTTTAAAGCTGCAAGTGAATCACATAAGGATGACAACCACGGTGTTCAGGGTAATGTGCCACCTGCAAACTACTAAATGCAAAATATTTCTACTATACAGAAGAGCAAGTAGAACGATAATTTTTTTATCCCAGCAAAAAACACCTCTTTTCATTGATGGCAACTGTCTCCACCAGGAAGAAGTGTCAAAGCAATGGAAATTCTTGCAGTGATTTCAAGATGCTGGGTAAGTAACCTCTAACTTACTCTGTTACTAATTGAGAAGTCTGTAGTATCAGATTCTAAGACCTCATTCTAAATCCACGTGCACACAGAATGTACCTGGTATTTGGGGATTTTTTTCTGGTTGTTGATGAGTTACTCAAGATCACCTGGTTCTGATTCTTTCAGCTGCTGTCCCCGTGTGGGTTTAACAGGAGCCCTGCAGCCATGGTCAGTGCCTCCTCTGTGGCACAGCGTGGCTGTACTGCCCATTGTGCCTGTGCTGTGCAGAGCTGCTGGAGTGGCCCCAGTGACCCAGCTCAGCATTACACAGGTGCTGCAAGTGTCAAGTTGCAAGCTCTGCTGGCAACAGTGTCAAGTGCTCTGCTGGCAGCAGTGCAACCTCCTGCTGCTGACATTGGCTCTGTGTGTCACAGTGCTGATGGACAGTGCTCACATACACCTTAAACACATTTGAGCCTTCCTCAACAGAGGAGCTAGCTGGAAATTTACCAATAAGATCAGAAGCACAGAGAGGCACAGAGGTTCTTACCTCGTCTGGAGAGGACTGTTGGGTGTTCAGCTTGTGAGACTTGTACACACTTGATCAGAATTTAGGCTCAGCAATAAAATGGGAGACCAGTTCTCAAGTGATTGTCTTTGCATGCTGCCCACTTTAAGCCAGCCCTTACCCCACCAAAAAAAAAACCCAAACCAAAAAGCATTTTTGCATTAGTAACATGGCACAGTTCTAGCTGCCTGTTCCGTGCAGTAATCCAGTCTTTCTAGACCAGTGATTGTAAATGTTTTTTTATATATATAACCAAAGGAATACATGCAAGCCAGGCAGAGCATAAGTATTGTCTTTATTTAAGAGTATATGTTGTAGAAACAGTAGTAGATTTTTGTTTACAAAAATTTCAGTGGTGACACATTTGTATCTTCATTGCCCAAAGCTTTTGCCCCATGAAGCTGCTTGGTTTGCTACATTTTTTACAGCTTTTTCACCAGTCTCAGCAACTTTCTGGACTTCTTCAAGTGCTTTTAAAAGAGAAAAAGAAAGGTAACTGCAGCATCACTGTAATAGCTTCCCGTTTCCCACCAGGTGTGGGACAAGGAGCAAGGTAGGGTTGGGGGCCCTGCCTGGGATTTCACTGTTGTGACATTTTGAAATAAACACAAACATTACCATACCTTTCTGACCAGCACCCTTAGCCTGTTCCGCTGCTTGCTGCACAGTCTGGCTCACCGTGTCAACTGCAGTTAAGAGGAAAAAAGTCAATTAAGCAGTCTTTACCCTTCCCCTAATTTCAAGTCACATTTTCAAAGGGTTCCCTAAATGTTTCAGGGATAGAAGATGAATAATTATTCCATAAGGATGGGCATCCTGATCTAGTGGGAGAGATGCTATTAGGACTGGTTGCAGTTCCCCACACAGTTCCATACAATGTCTTGGTATAGAAGGAGAGTATGGATGTTAATGTGTGGCACCTACACTATCAAGAAACAAACCCTAGTAGAGAATTGGGTGCAATGAAACCTTCCTTTTACTGAGCCTGGCTAGGATCTGCTGAGAGCAGTTTGATGGTAAAGAGTTTTTCACTAACTGCATAAACTGGTGCTCACTCTCTGAACTGGCATGCTGTACAAGCAGCACATCAAAAATGTAGTGATTAGTGTAATACATTCTCTTGTACCTAAAGAAAATGTATTCTGTAAGGGACCAGAGTAGTTTTAAAGGCATGGAAAAGTTCAGTAGGAGAGGCTGAAAAAAGAGGAGGATACTGAAAAATGAAGACCAAGAGAAGGTACTGTCTTAAAGGTCTGCAGCCTAGAAAGTAGTGGTAAATATTTGGATGATTGGCTTCCAACAGCTACAATTAGGGAAGTCTTGCTTACAAGAGTCAGAAGTTTGGGGCAAATGGCCTTGCATTTTGACCTGTATTTGTTTTATTACCCCTGGCTCCAAGTACTACTTTTTAAAAAACACTGTAGATGTGTTCTGCATAACTGATACTGAGGGGGTGGCTGACTGAGCAAGACATTCCTCATGGAAGGGGCAGGAGGGAGAAATGCTGAGGTGAGGAAAGACATTTAAGTGGACTGGGAGTGTCTAAAACTTAAAAGGTCTCCAGGCTTGCATCGAATGGCTCTTCAACAGTGGTTGTTTTAAGTGTCTTGTAAAAACCAGTGGCCTATTTCACCTTGAGCTTGTAGGACATTCTCTGCTGGTTAAAAGACATGCTAATTATCATTACATGCCATCTTCTGCTGCAGTTTCCTAATGTGAATGATGTTCACTGCTCATAAGGGTGCAGCTAAGGAAAATGCTTCCCATAGCAGTCTTGGGTCATGGCTGAGTTTGTGACTCCTTTCAGGACCCATGGGATAGGTGCTAATTTTAGATACTTGCAAAGCCCAGTTGTACCACTCTGTACTTGGCAATAGCTCATGGGACTGTGCCTTTGGGGCACAGGCAGGCACAATAGAAGTAGTTCAGAAACAAGGTAATTAATGGTTGTAAAACCACCAGTTAGACAGACCTTTTTTTGTTGAAATCTGGCATTAATCCCCTTTTATTTTCATTTAAATGGAGGTTTAAGAGGGCACCTCTAGAATCCTTCCAGTCAGTGCAGTACTAACAGTGGCGTGAGGAGTTCAGCATGACATGCTGTGTATTTACTGCTTGTCATCAAGATATGTGCAGATTGTACAGAAGTGGCCAAAGTCAGGCCAGTGCCTGGGACCTCCCTCTGTTGTGCCAGGATCCAACTCCAGCTGGAAGAGCCGTGCTGCAGTGCAGGACTTGCTGGGAAGATGTAGGCAGGGTTCAGGCAAAGGGCTTCAGACTGATGATATCCAAAGAGCTGGTTCAGCTCAAAGTGCTTGGGACAGAGGGGGAAGGACTGCACCTACTATTTATAAACTTTGCTCTGTTGACTCCTAAACACTTAGTTCCATCAGCTGATTGAGATTAGTACTCAGCTCCTTTGAAGATGACAAATGTCACTTCTAAAATATCCATATTGTATTCCAGCATAGGAAACAGTAGATGTTACCCCAATGTTAAAGAAGTTAGGAACATCAAAAAACTGCCAAAAAAATACGCATTTCTAGGACTACTCTATGGCAAAATCAGAAAGAAATCTTCATTTGAAAAATTGATGATTCCCTTCCAATTGCCCACATCCTGGTGTTTTTTCTTCCATGCTTCAGCATAAAAATAGCTGAATTAAGAATAAATCCAAATTCTTTGGATAAGAGGGTGGCAGTGGGATTATGCATCCTTCATCTTCCTAGCAAAATGAACCAAGTCATAGTAAGTAAGTAGCAGGCTTCCCACTTGCTGCATTGGGCATATAGCCCACGAGTAATATTTCTACAGCATTTGAAGTCACAGGAAAAATAACTGGTTTCAAGAGTTTACCTAAATGTCATGTAAAGAAATATGAAACAGTTTCCAGTGCTCACGTACTAAGCACAAACACTTCAGGAATCTCAGCAGTGCAGGTCTCCATGTTAGAGCTCCACTAACAATTGTTATTTAACATCAGGGCCAGTTCAGCAAACTCTGCAGGAGTGAACCTGGCTCATGCCCTGAGCCCCAGCAACTGCACTTGTGCTCTCGGTGGGGCGCGTGGCTGCAGTGCTGGCAGGGCTGAGCACTGACATCAGGGCACTTAACTGTGCCTCTCTGGGCAGCACCGAGCGGGTCAGAGCCCTCAGAGCTGACACACTGCGCTGCTATGGAATTCGCATTTGTCATGGCCGGGCATATTAGGAAGCAAAGCCCTAAATAAGCAGCCTAGCCTCCGCCCTCAGCTTTCTGCTGTCCTCTCATCAGTGCATCATCAAGGCACCCACGCACTATGAGCCAGAATAGGAAAAGATGTTGGAAACCCAGTAGTTAATATCAGATCTTCACTTACTCTAGTGTTAGAGGGCTTGGAGATTACAGGATGTGCTGACAGGGCAGCATCTATAGAGTTCATGCCCCAGGGGCAGATTTGCTCCCAGCACCGGGGGGGGGGGAGAGCAGGGCAAATACTTTAACACCCAAGGCACAGGAGGAGGGAAAGCAGCAATTTGTATTTACCTGCCACCTGTGCAGCACTTTCAGCTTGTTGCACAGCTTCCTCAGCGAGCTTCTTCCCAATGCCGAACATGGCTGCGCTCAGTCCTCTCTCCCCGGATGAGATGGGTGAGTGAATCCCTAAGTTCGGTTCTGTTACACTGTTTGGCAAAGTGTAGCTTTTTATAGACAAAGCAGGACTCCTCCCAGTCGTTAGAGGGCAAATGCAAACTGGAACAGAGAAAAGTCATGAGCCCTTGTTGGGTGATTAATACGCCAGGCATAAAAGGGTGAAGAGACATTAATGTTTGTTATGTTTTCCTCCCCGGAGAGAGGGCGTGGATTCATTGGCAGAAGTTTTCCATAGCCCAGGAATGAAAGCTTTGTTTTTCCATATCGGGGAGTTGGTAAACAGTGTGCATGCCACAGCTGTCCTGACCAAAGGCTCCAGTGCCACAGGGGGATACGCAGGCTGGCACAGCCTGTTGTGAACCGGGCAAAAAAACATCGCATCGCCAAACACTCAGCTGAAGAATTGCTTAAATCAACTCTGTCATTTCAAAACCTTACATAGAAAAGTATCCAGTTTCAGATGATTCTTGCCCACATTCTTTTGATCTCCAGTGGGACTTAAAATTCACAGTTATAAAAAGAAATGGGAGGTGCTAACCCTGCTTTCTAAAGCGGCTGATGAAATCTTTATTGTGTTAGAGAAGGCTCACAATTTCGTGATGTGTCATAATTATATTTTGACCTCTTATTTCCAAGGTCTGGCTCAGGAGAGTAGGTTTGTGTCCTTCTTCACTGTCCCCACAGCAAACACATTGTGGGAGCCAGCACAGCCTCCAGTCTCAGGCATCAGCAACAGCTGGTGGGGTGCAGGCAGGCTCACTCTAGCTGCCAAAAACCTGAGCTGCCCAGCCTTGCCCCCCTCAGCTGCAGCCCATGGGATGGGATGTGCAGGATGCAGAGTGTTGAGCATGTAGCCCCCACAGCACCCTGGTTCCACTCACAGGGCACCTGTATGTTGTCCAGCCACACAGGAGCTGATCTCACCTCAAAACACTAAGCTTATTTCTTTCTGTGATCACCAGCTTTCCAGCAGAACTACTGTTGTGCCCTTTCACACAGGACAGAAGGTTTCACTCTGTTGATCAAATAATTATTGCTGAAAACNACAGGTTTGTGTATTTGTCAAGGTGCGTTTACACTGTTACTGGAAATACCCCTCCTCATCCTATCTTAATTCTAAAGAGAAGAATGGTTCCCACTCTCACACACTCCACTATCGCAAACCCAATTTTTTTTTGAAAGCCACGTTAGCTGATGAGCAACTTCCATAAGTGCAGAGTGGTACAGCACCAGCACTGGCTTCCCAGTGCAGAGATAAAATTACAAAGCCAACCCTAATTACACGACACCGACACACTGCAGGGACATATTGAATTGTAACATGGGAGAGAGTATGTGCCATCACAACATTTACACACAGCTAAAGGTGGTGTTTGCCTCAGTGAAAGGACACAGCATTAAAATACACCCTACTTTTCAAATACAAAAAGGACCCGTTTTCAGGCCTTACACCACGTATGCATTTAGACTGACACTGGGGTGCAGTGTCACGGTTTCTGCCAGGCCCATGATGGCAGCAACCCGTCTCGTTAACTGCATTCCCCACCTCCACAACTCCTGTAACGGAGCCTCTGCAGCACCCTTTGCAGAGCCCCTACTTCTGCTCTGCTGAGCCGCTCAGCCCTCCCCAGCACCGGGACGTGTCCCGAGGAGCTCCGCTCGTTCCTGCCCGGGAAGATTCCCCCGCCGAGAGCGGGCCTGGCTCCGCCGCCCGCGCGGCCCGTCCTGTGGGCGGCTCGGCCCCGGCCCCGGCTCCGCTCTCTCCAGGCCGCGCCGGGTTGGGCCGGCGGCCAGGGCCGGCAGTGTCAAGGCAGAGCCCAACGCGGGGATTGGAGCTGCCGAGGCACAAACACAAACACTGCCTGAGCTCAGTCACCGGCCGGCACGGACGAACACACCGAGCTGCAGAGCAGAGAAAAAGCCCAGCACCTTGGCCACGGGCACGGGCTGCAGGGCCCTCATCCCCCAGGCTGAACCGCAGCGCCAACAGCGCCAACACTCACCCACCCTCTCAGCCCTCCGCTGCCTCGTATGCTCGGGTCCTATCTCCCTTCCGTGTCTACAGCCAGCAGCTCCCCGCGGGAATCCTCTCACAGCCCCTTCAAAGCCTCCCCAGCCTCCCTCCAGCACAGCTGGGCAGCCCCAGCCCAGGGGCAGCAGGTTTGGGGGAAAGGCCTCTATTTGTCAAACCTCGTGGGGTTTAGATGAGGGGTCCATCTGTGTGGTTGGTGGGAAATAAACTTCAAACATGAAAAGAATACGAAAACCAACTTATCCTGTGGGCAGGAAACCCCCCTGCTGCCATGGGCCCTGGGGGCAGACAGTGCTGACAGCGCCAAAAGGGAGCTAGACAACATTGTTCATAAGCAGGGCCTCCAAGGAGTGGCTGAGATATTCTCTCCAACATTGCTAATCCAAGCAGTCATGGTTGCCTGTGAGTTGGTGCCAAGAGGGGCCTGCTTTGCCACCTGTCATTACTGCCTGCTGCTGCTGCTCCTCCGTGGGGAGGAGAGAGGCTGAGTGAGGCCGCCTGACATTGTTTCAGGGCTGGTGAAATGGCATAATCCCAGCAGAGCGTGCAGCCTGCACAGCAGCTCCAGCTCTGGGACATCCCAGTGCTGCCACATGGGCAACAGCACCCAACACACCAACAGTTCATTCATCTCCAGCTTGCTTGATCTTACTTTGCCACATGACAGGAAACTACAGCTGCAAAGACAGGTTTCAGAGAGCTTGGATTCTTGATAACCTTTAGACCATTAATAGCAGTGTTCACCCCAGAGGAGGAGAAAAGTGTGGCAAAATCTGTACCCATCTCTGCCCCTGGCCCGTTGAGCTGTGTAGAGGAGATGGGGAGGGCTGTTTGCCCTTCAGACACCCTGGGAAGGTCTCTGGGGCATTGGAGTGAGGCATGGAGCAGAGGTGCTCACACTGGACAGCCCAGCCAGGCTGAAACACGAATTCCCTTTGCTCAGCATTTCATAGCTCAGGCAGCTGCAGGCACACCCAGCATGAAATTTAAGAAAATTTGAGAACTCAGGTGTTAGATAACTTCACATGTCCAGGGCTGATGGCACAGGAGCTGCTAGGAGCTCTAGCTGCTTTACTTTTACAGAACATCTGGAGGCTTCAGGTGGGATGGGAAGGCGCAGTCCAGGGTTAGACTGTGTAGGTCCCTGTGTGATGCATGAGGGAGAGAGAGCCCAAAATACTTCCAGACCAAAGAGCACTGTGACTAAGGCAGGGACCTTACTTGTGGAGCAAAGTGTTTAAGTTTAGACCTGGAAACACTTGCCAGCAAGTGACTCAGACTCATGGGTGCCCAAAGCACAGCGTCCACCCTCGGGACAAAAGAGATGTGAAATAGTCTGATCAGGCTCCTGAAGCAACAAGTACATCCCTGTGCTGGGGACCAGGAGTCAGGAGCTGCCTCTGGGTGCTCCCTGGCTGGCTGCACAAAGTGGTTTCTCCTCTTTCAACTCCTTGGGTGACCTCCAGCCAGGCTGTCCTGTCCCTACCCTGCCAGCACTGNGAATTGCTTAAATCAACTCTGTCATTTCAAAACCTTACATAGAAAAGTATCCAGTTTCAGATGATTCTTGCCCACATTCTTTTGATCTCCAGTGGGACTTAAAATTCACAGTTATAAAAAGAAATGGGAGGTGCTAACCCTGCTTTCTAAAGCGGCTGATGAAATCTTTATTGTGTTAGAGAAGGCTCACAATTTCGTGATGTGTCATAATTATATTTTGACCTCTTATTTCCAAGGTCTGGCTCAGGAGAGTAGGTTTGTGTCCTTCTTCACTGTCCCCACAGCAAACACATTGTGGGAGCCAGCACAGCCTCCAGTCTCAGGCATCAGCAACAGCTGGTGGGGTGCAGGCAGGCTCACTCTAGCTGCCAAAAACCTGAGCTGCCCAGCCTTGCCCCCCTCAGCTGCAGCCCATGGGATGGGATGTGCAGGATGCAGAGTGTTGAGCATGTAGCCCCCACAGCACCCTGGTTCCACTCACAGGGCACCTGTATGTTGTCCAGCCACACAGGAGCTGATCTCACCTCAAAACACTAAGCTTATTTCTTTCTGTGATCACCAGCTTTCCAGCAGAACTACTGTTGTGCCCTTTCACACAGGACAGAAGGTTTCACTCTGTTGATCAAATAATTATTGCTGAAAACAGGGGGGAAATGCATAATCTACCTCAGAACAAGGATTTGTTTATCAAACTGCTCTTTATCCTACAGCTGCCACCACAGCAGGGTCAAGGAATGCCTCTCTTGATGCCAGGCATGGCACTTCATGAACAACAGTTCCTCTGCAAGGACCTTTCCAGCATTACAGTGAAAGCTATGTTTTCTTCCCACCACTGCAGTTTGTTTACAGACCACAAAGTCCTACTTTATACAACTAAATAGGATGTTGAGTTACTGATGGAAGGGAGGCGGTTCCCTTCCTCATTTTATCTTCTGACAGTAGGGAAAGGATTATTCACCATATCCGAAAGCAAATTCTACCAGAATATGCTCACAAAAAACTAGAATGAAAGTAACAATATTGGTTTTAAACTGACATCAAGTCAAGAGTTGTTGACAAAGTTCAAAACAGACCTGCAGAAAAAAAGAAAACAAACCCAGAAATATTTCAGATAACTCAGACCAGCATCTGACCAGTGAAAATTCTTTGCACAGCAGCCAAGCAGTAAAACGTACACACTGTTCCTTCTGACATCCTCAACTACCCAGCCTTGTTCACAGGAAATTGCAATTTCCTAGTCCTGTTCTGCTGCTGATCCAGTTACTGACAGCAGAGAGATGTGTGAAGACAGCAAGACTCAGAGTCAGCAACAGGTTTGTGTATTTGTCAAGGTGCGTTTACACTGTTACTGGAAATACCCCTCCTCATCCTATCTTAATTCTAAAGAGAAGAATGGTTCCCACTCTCACACACTCCACTATCGCAAACCCAATTTTTTTTTGAAAGCCACGTTAGCTGATGAGCAACTTCCATAAGTGCAGAGTGGTACAGCACCAGCACTGGCTTCCCAGTGCAGAGATAAAATTACAAAGCCAACCCTAATTACACGACACCGACACACTGCAGGGACATATTGAATTGTAACATGGGAGAGAGTATGTGCCATCACAACATTTACACACAGCTAAAGGTGGTGTTTGCCTCAGTGAAAGGACACAGCATTAAAATACACCCTACTTTTCAAATACAAAAAGGACCCGTTTTCAGGCCTTACACCACGTATGCATTTAGACTGACACTGGGGTGCAGTGTCACGGTTTCTGCCAGGCCCATGATGGCAGCAACCCGTCTCGTTAACTGCATTCCCCACCTCCACAACTCCTGTAACGGAGCCTCTGCAGCACCCTTTGCAGAGCCCCTACTTCTGCTCTGCTGAGCCGCTCAGCCCTCCCCAGCACCGGGACGTGTCCCGAGGAGCTCCGCTCGTTCCTGCCCGGGAAGATTCCCCCGCCGAGAGCGGGCCTGGCTCCGCCGCCCGCGCGGCCCGTCCTGTGGGCGGCTCGGCCCCGGCCCCGGCTCCGCTCTCTCCAGGCCGCGCCGGGTTGGGCCGGCGGCCAGGGCCGGCAGTGTCAAGGCAGAGCCCAACGCGGGG